>OY720677.1:84181219-84781219 GCA_963170755.1 Amphimallon solstitiale | reverse complement strand
ACCTTATTACTACATAGAATCGATAATTATAAATCTGAATTAAGAAAACTTGGAAGTGATATAGACATTTACAAAATAATATTGAATATTAGAAAAATAAAACTCTAAAATGGAAAACTAATTGGATGCTCTGTGTAAGATGATAATACGAGCCGAGAAAATGTTTTTAAAAAAAGTACTTACCCAATACTGTAATAATTAATTTAGAGTGTGATGAAAATAGTTTTAAGTTATATAAGACTAATGAAACTTGTGTGTTTCATACTAAGGACTATTGTAATTGTGCCTTACATAATGTTAGACTACTATCAGATTTTCTCAAATAATGTATTTGATTGTATCTGTTTGGATATATAAATAAACTGTTTCTAAAAAAGCTAATCTTTTATTTTGAAGGAAAAAAAAAAACTAAATGTCTCCCAAAACCTCACCTATACAAATATCATTGTGGTTGTCAGTATTTTATATGGCAGGAGTGCTACGTCATAGAGTATTTATTGAATTAAAATATAACCTGGCGGTGACCATTTTGTATCCGACATATTGTTCAACACTTTTGGAACATAGTGTATATATTTGACTGCTACGTCATCAAGAACCAGGCTGTATATGTATTTAGTTCAACTTTAGGGCGCCCTTTCTAATTTACAGTGTCCTCCAGTTTAGGTAAATCTAGAGCACCCTTTCTAATCTAAAAAAAACAAAAAAGAGAAAGGAGGTCATTTATAACCCGGAAAATCTAAATTTCCTAACGATTTTCTATTTTTCTAATGATGTTTCTAAGGATTTTCCTATTTTTTCTAATGACTGGCATTTCTAATCTGGAAAATCTAAAAAGTGGAGGGGGTCATTTCCCGGAATTTCAGAGCCGTGACCTTGGGTGGAGGGTGGTGATGCAGAACCGGCGAATTACAACTACTCGCCCTCGTAATTTAAATATCGTGGAAGCGAATCCCGGCATCAGTACAACAATTTTAGCACGGGAAGTAAATGTGCCTCAAACTTACGGTGCACAATATTTTGAAAATTAATTTCCTTCATCCGTACCATATCCAACGCGTGCAAAGATTAACGGAATTAGGTTATCCTCGCCGACTTGCCTTCTGTGATTGGTTTCAACACAGAGAAATTCATCAGCGAGATCTTGCATCGGTAACTTTATCAGCGAGATCTTACATCGGTAACTTTCTTTACCGACGAAACAACGTTTTTACCAAAGATGGTATTTTGAATTACCGTAATTTGCACATCTCGGCGTACGCAAACCCACACGATATACACCAAAGTTCCTCGCAAGTTAGGATATCCGTCAATGTTTGGGCAAGGTTACTGGGCGATCAACTACTTAGACCACATATACTCCCAGAATATTACACTTTTCCAACATGCATTGCCCGAGTATTTAATGAAGTACCATTTGCGATACTGACAAAAATGTGGTTTGTGCACGACGGTGCATCCGCGCATAGTAGTAGACTTGTACAAGAATTTTTAAGACGAACTTTTCCATAATGGATTAGAAGTGGAAGTCACATTCAGTGGCCGGCCCGTAGCCCCGATCTAAATCCCTTAGACTTCTTTTTATGGGATACATGAAAAGCTTGGTGTATGATCGTCGTCCTGACATTGAAAATGCCGATAAATGGGGAAGGTACCAGCACGTTTAAAAAATAAGTACATGGCCAGCCATTGCAGACCCGACGCCATACTACGGCCGGCCATTGCAGGCCCAACGCTATATTACGGCCATTACGGGCCCAATGCTATACTACGGACCTCGTAGGCCCAACGTTATACTACGGCCGCCACAGTACATTAAGGCATTGATTAATAAATTTTAAATATGTTTCTGTCTCAATACCTGCACGAAATGCAAACCAAGAGAGATATCCCCACAAAAAATTGAGGAAAGTGAACGGCGGGATGTATGAGTTTGTAGTATTGTGGAAATTGACAACACGATATCGACTAGAAGTGCTGCCGAGGATTTGGGTATAAGTAACAAAAATGTTTCACGTATTTGGAAGCGTAATGGTTTGAAATGTTTTAAGTATTCGAAAACCCAAGAAATATTTCCCGAGGACCATTTTCGAAGAATGGAGTTTTGTCAATCCGCCATGGATAAGATATCGTAACGACAATTTTGTTAGAAGTACAGTACTGCTCGAAATAAACAGTACTGAAACTAAATTGGCGTTGTCTCGATACGCGCGCTGTCATACCTACGTTAGACAGTATAAACCTGCCAAGTTAACCTTACACAATTAATTAGAACCACGAATGCGTTCTTGTCTTGACGTTGCGAATGCTTTTGATCTGGTCTGGCATGACGGTTTAATATTTAAAATGAATAGCATGGACAACAGTTATCTGTGACCAAACTAATAGCTTCATATCTGTCCGGTTGTTCGTTTAAAGGTCGAAAGCTCCCACACTGGTGCCCTTCAGGGGTCTCATCTCCGTGAGTAGTTCTCTATCAAGACTGCTGATGTGTCCATGTACGCGGAAGACACAGCGATATTTTACAAGTGTTGACACGAGAAGCATCCGCGGGATGCCACGCTCGATGGGATGTCCAAGTGCCTCTGAGGGTGAATAAACTGAAGAGCGTGACTGTGAGGTTCCCAAACAAACGTTCTCTGCCACCTGATTTCATACAAGTTGTAGGTAAAATTATATGTTGATAATGAGTGAAACCAGTGCCAAAACAACTTTCTAAGACATTATCAAGATGCCCATTAGGAAAGTTCCGTTGTTTTGGAAGCCTTTTAGTACTAAGAATAAATAGACCAAACATTGTAAAAAAGATAGTCATTATTGTAAAAGCTTTGCAGCTGTAAGTTAGTTTTAAGTAAATAAACTGGTAAATGTGCCTCGATTGTTTTTCAAAACACCAAGTTACCTACCATTTTCCAACTTAATTGTCGGAGTCAGTAGGATCAAGAGACTCTGAAGAACCATCTTCAGCGAGGATGATTTAAATCATTAGCCCTTGAAAAGAACGACAACCAGAGGTTTGCGGCATATCAACCAGGCCGAACGACGCTAGAAGCTATTATATCGTCAATCTCCGAACGCCAACAAGTAGTAAGTCGAACAAACTCCTTTATAGTGCCACTCCTGTGTGATTGTACTCTGAACAGTATTTAATCAATTTTATTAAAAAGTTTATTTTTGACACGTCATTTTCTATGAAAGACGCGCGATTGAACAGTTAACTAATTCTCTCGAAACCATGACTATCTCTACATCTGCTCAAATAATGTCGGTTGCAAAGGCTATCGCCGACTTTTTGCCTACCTTTGACGGAGAATGTGCACGATTAGAGAGCTTTATATGTCGATGCGATACATTTTACAATTCATACGGCAAATCGACTGATAATATGGTATAAATGATTTAGTTTTCAATGCAATTTATTCTAAAGTAAGAGGCACAGTAGCCAATTTCTTAATGTGTAGACCAGACTTAAACACCTCGCCTCTTGTAAAAGATTCACTTAGGGAACACTACGGTGACAATATAGATAGACAGACCCTAATGCGCGAATTTTTACAATTCACTAAATATAAAACGAAAAGATTTTAGAATTTTTAGAAAGACTTAAATTAGTAAAATCTCGAGTCGAAGTAAAAATCCATACGGATTCCTCCCTTAACAATGATCAACAAAAACCTCTAATAGAACTAAACGAATTTAATTCGTTCGATGTATTAGCAGCCAATTCAGACTATAACTTAAGAGTATTACTATAACTAAAACAAGCTGAAACCCTAACAACGGCTTCAAGCGTACTAGTACAACACTTTCGTAACGAAAAGAGAATTAGTATTCTAAATGTAAATCAAAATACACAATCCTTACAAAAAGTAATCAAATTGTTTCTACACATTATACTAGACCAACTTTAAATAGAACCTATCCTCAAACATATAATCATCAAACGCCTTATATGTACAAAGCATATGTTCCACTCACACAAACAATAACAAACACAACGTTCACCCCAAAACCACAATTTAATTCAAATCCTGCGTTAACATTCACGCAACCCACGGTTCAAGCAAATCAATCAAAACCGAAATTCCCTTCTCAACCAATACCGATTCAATCAACCCCGTGAATCGTCATTACCCAGCTAATCGTCAAGTATTTAGAAAACAGAGAGCTCCAACTAACGCACCAAGGAACTCAAACAAGCCAACCGGAACTGGAGAACCTATGGACACGGCTTCCAGAAAAGAGGTCTTCCCAATTTTACTGTTGAGGAATTACACAATAGCGAAATTCCGAATATATTAGACGAAGATCAAGGTCCCACATACTAATCGTCATACGACAATGATTTTCCACCTAAATACGACGACGGTAGACTTTCCCTCTAATTACGATAATTACTCTAAACAATCTAATTGCGAATATTACGGTGAGTCTAATGACCAAAAGCTGTTAAGGATCTTGAAAAACGAATCAATCAAAGTCCCAAAAAATCACTACGAAAACTATCAGCAGTCAGGTATCCGAGCTAGAGTATTTAAGTAAAACCACATCCTTAATTATGTGTTCTTTTCAGGTATTAGTAGAGCTAGTCGTACAAAAGCTCTACATAAAAATTTACATATGCATCCCTATCGAGTTTCGGTTGTGCAGCAATTGTACCCTCGTGGTTATCAACAACGTATACTGTACTGTCAATGGTTTAACGAGCACCTTAATAATAATGATTTACTGGACCTAACCTTCTTCACTGACGAAGCATGGTTCTACTTATCTGGTTATGTAAATTGCCAGAATTACCTAACGTGGGTAACGGAGAACCCTTACAATTTCCTTGAAAAAGATTTGCATCCATTAAAAGTTGGAATTTGAATTGCAATTTCAAGAGCTGACAATAATAGGACCAATATTCTTTAACGAAACAATTAATGCACAGAGATATCAAACAGTCATTTTAACAGAATTTATTAATCAGCAGCATGATGGTGAAATAACAAGGGGCTATTTCCAACTAGACGGAGTCACTGCTCATACTGCACGGACAACCATAGATTATTTGCAACAATTTTATGGAAATCATATTTATAGGGTCTTCAACCACCAAATTATTCGCTTCGCTTCACTAAAAAATTCAAATAACGCAAAAATTTCTTAAAAATAATATTTCAAAATTTAAAGCAACGTCGCCGATTCAAGAACACCTTACGAGCCACCGGCTCCTCGTGGTTCGGGACGGAAACGAAATCCAGGTCACTGCGCTTGCGCAGCAATAAAAATCCTGGATACGACCAAAGGGGCCCCAATCGGCGACGCTGCACAACAACAACTAATATTAAATTCCCTCTATTTCAAAACGATAACAGCATGTAACTTTTCAATTTTCAAGATTTTACTTTTTATATAATTCATTCACGACCTGTTATATATTATACAAGGCAAAAATAACGATTTTTGCTGAGCGCATGCTTTTATTGCAGATAAGATGACACGTCTCAAACATTTTCACAAGAATATTTCGCTGTAAGACCTGATAAGGTTCAACTTTTACTGCAATATTTTAGAAAACGAAATGATATTTCAATATTAACACCATTAGAAATGAGGAAAATCATTATTGGGGTTTTAAAATTCAAACGTAGTCCGACAATTGTAATGCTGTTCGTCATTTTGTAACGGTTATTATGGTTATTATTAACGGTTAGGTTCTACCCAGGTAATTTCCTCTTACATCGTACCACTCGTGAATTTACTAATATTCACCATTAGACATGAGCGCTGCGAGAAATTGGCTGAACGCGTCTATATTTGATGCAGCATCGACGGATCGCTATCTCTTGAAGACTCACCTGGGGATTTAATCGGGTCGCTTAACGAGATGCGTGCGTCGCGGTATTTGTGAGAACTAAGCAACAGCTGTCAGTTACAACATTACGTTTTCTTTAAACGATTAAAACTTCGTTTGTCTAATTAAATTAGTGAAACGTGATAATAATGGTGTTTTAATCTAGTGCAATACCGGAGCTCATTCGGAGACAACTTCGATGGATCCTCTTAAAAGGTATTTATACGTTTTTGATTAATTTATCGTGATAAAATAAACATCTGCGAAGTTTTTGTTTCGAGTATATACATTTTATTTACACACACAGATATTTACAGTATAGACAGGTCATATCAAATTTATTATTCCACGCCAGTTTAATATATATACATCGGAGTATTGCAGACAATTAAAATGTCTTATTATTATGACTATTTCAAGGGAAACGTGTAGCTTTGACTTTTATTGGTCCTTGAAATTAGCCGTGTACATTGATAAAATAATTACGGATACGTTTCACATTACAACATATACAAATTTGAGGTCGACAACAATAAAATTACCTCCTAGAATAAAAGCATGAAAAATTCCGTAATCTGATAACAGGTTTTGTTTGATAATAAACTAAAATTTCGGATAGTTCTAATTGCAACCTTCACATAGACAATTAATGCGCTTTCCGGCCGGTAATCTGGTTCGACGGCATTAACCTTACAGATGTAAACAACGAATTGATTGACACATGATGCCGGGCGATAAAATAATGAAACTAAATGTTCTTTCCTTATTTTGATCCCAATCAACCCACTATTTTATTGCAACGAATAATGAATATATTTCTTATATTGAATAAGTTATGGTTCCGTATGATAAAGGAAATAACAAAAGAAACTTTTAAACGGAATCTTTGAAACAATCTGCTCGTTAGACGCGAATATTTGAACGTTAATTATGGAATCAGTAATTTGCTCTGTTAACAGACGGTATTCGAACGGAGTAAACCCCTGAACCGATATACTATATAGTTAGGTTAACTCTTAACGAAATTAATGACGGGTAATTACTTTACGGATTAATTGGTGTGGACCTATAGTCAAACCAACTACGGGAATTAGAGGACTGGACATTTGAATTTCAAATTAAATGAACCAGCCTAATTACTTTACGGATTAACTAGTATGGACTTATAGTCAAACTAATTACGGGAATTAGAAGACTGGACATTTGAATCTGAAATTAAATGAACCAGCCTAATTACTTTACGGATTAATTAGTATGGACCTATAGTCAAACTAATTACGGGAATTAGAAGACTGGACATTTGAATCTGAAATTAAATGAACCAGCCTAATTACTTTACGGATTAACTAGTGTGGACCTATAGTCAAACTAATTACGGGAATTAGAAGACTGGACATTTGAATCTGAAATTAAATGAACCAGCTCGGAAAGGATCTCAAATAGGAGTCTCTTGCTAGTCATTTGAATCTGAAATTAAACGACCAGCTCGGAAGGGACCTCAAATAGGAGTCTCCTTTTCCTGCAAAATGTCTCTGCTTTTATAGCCCCCAGGCGGGTACGTCACATCCAAAAAAGGCATATTTTACACGACAAATTTACCCACACTCTAATATTTATCTGAAGACGCGTTGCATTTTGTCACGTCCGCATTTGTGACGTATCCAACTGAAAATTTTCCATAGAAATCATACCCATACAGATTCTTTTAAAAACTATCATGAATAAAACTAATTAGCAAATTACTGGTACCATTTACCAATGAATACATGAATATGAATAAACAATGATCAAAACACGTAACGGACGAGAAAATGCCTCACTAAATTACAAGAATATTTTATATTTGCAATTAATTAATGTACAATGAGCATTTTATCTGTCTTAACGACTCAAGTTCGTTACACAATGCGTTCACGCAATTCGTTGCTACAATATTTGCGAAATTTAGATATTCCTGATTTTATTAGTAAGGATACACCTTGCCATTGCCCTATTTTAATAAGATTTATGATAAAATTGTCACTCATACATTACAAACGATATAATCGCTTTTGTTTAGATGAGTGTACGCCCAAATTTGATCTTCTAAAAGCAATTCTATGTTATATCAGAGCATATTTTAACATGTAAAGTAGGCGGCACTAGTGCCGCCTAGTGATGTGTTTGTGCCGCCTAGTTTTTATCACGAAAACAGATTAATTTTGCTCTGAAATTTCACGCTTTGCAGATAAATTGATAAAATAAATTAAAGAGTGTTGAAAATGCGTTTGAGGTTATTTTTAACATTACGTATTTTGAAACGATACATTTTAAGAGAGACCAGGATCCATCGAAGCTCATTTAAACTACCCAACATGAATTTTTCTTTATAACAAAAGTCCAAAACCGTAATTAATTACGATACAAATTACAAACTCAAAATGTGCGAGAGTGGAACAATATAATTTTTTTGTAGTCGCTATCTTGTTTAGTCTGCATCGATGCTGGCATCAAAACTATTGCAGAGAAAACCGCACAATTCCTCGAATTCGTTGTAATGCAGGATGTAGGTGGCCGTCGATTTTCTCAGAATTAGGACGGCTTTTTTTAATTGAATAGGATAAATACGAATTGAAAGAGTGAGAATATATTTCTAAGTAAATCAAGACAACAAGTCATAAAAAAAACTAAAGCAGCGACTTTGACGAAATTAGTGTCGCTACGGCTATAGTCTAGTACGCTGTAAGTAACTCTCTGGTGTTAATGTGTCATATAATTCTTGAGACTCAGTTTATTCAGCAATTGGTTTATTAGATGTGAGTGATTTTTGTTTTTGCTTTCTAAATTTAAATAATGTTTTTTGTGTTCGTTCTAGCTTAATCATGGCAAAAAGAATAACCGATTTTTTTAGTTCGGTCCCTAAAAAAATTGGCCGTCAGGATCAAACCACTCAAAATATCGTTCAACATTTAGAATCAGAGCCTATAGCCTCCTGTTCTGATTCATTTTCATCGTGTCATAATCTGGAAAATATTCATGAACAAAATAAATCTAATTTTGCCAATTTTGGCAGTCACAATGAATTGGAAAACATAAAAGATGATCAAGACTGTTCGAAAAATCAACAATCAACACAAATAAAGAGTGTTGAATGGTACAAAGGATCTAAGCTAGATGCATCTTGGCTGCTTCAAACATATTCTTGTTTAGAGAAAATAAAACTTGGAAAGCGCTTTGGAATTAAATGCACAATTTGTTTTAAACATATCCAAGAAGCCCAAAAATTCTCCAAAAATGGCAGGGTGCCTATAGCTGATGGTGTACGGTGCGATGATCAAAAAGCGTTAGAAAGGATAATTGATCATTTAAAAACTGAAGCTCATAAAGCAGCTGATAATTTGGATAGAATGCATCAGAAATGGACTACACAATCTGATCAGCATCCTTGGATAAAGAGTCTCAAATCTCACAATGCCGAAAAAATTAAACTGTTAATTGAATTGGCGGTTGACGTTTACAATGATAGTCGTCAGCTAACTCTCTCTGCTCATTCTTGGCCTTCCAGGTCATTGTCTAAAATTCATGCAGACACACAAATAGCATCTTACAAGGATGATGGACTGGCTTCCCAGTTTTCGCCGTGAAATCCGTCACCCGCCTTGTTACAATATAGAAATCCGGTAATTTATCGGAAATGTTAGATATTGTTGGAAGCATAGTAATGGAAAATGTAATCGAGCAACTTAAAAAAAGCGACTGTTTTTCTCTGCAGGTTGATGGCTCTGTTGATAAATTCGGAGTAGATAACAAATTTATAACTGCCCGATTTATAACAGAAGATAAAGAGATGCACTCCGTGTTTTTAGGAGAAAGTAAATCTGATAAACGAGGTGCAGAAGGACTTTTGGGAGCAATAAAACTTGCCTTCCAACATCTTGGTATTGAAGATTTGGCCAAGAAAAAATTAACTGGCCTAACTACCGACGGAGAATATGCTAATACGGGCAAAAAAAGTGGACTGTGGGTTCGCATGAAGCAGTATCTAGCAAGAGACTTGCTATGTCTTTGGTGTACTGCTCATAGGTCTGATTTGGCTTTATCTGATCTAGAGTCTAGCGTCACTGAAGTTGCACACTGGAAAAATAACATAAAAGCCATTGCAACCTATTATCGAGGGTCTGCTATTCGATACGAAGAGCTTGAAAAAGTTTGTGACCAAGAAAATCTTTCTTCTGTTTACCGATTTCCTGTGTATTTTGAAGTTAGGTTTGTTGAACATTTACTAAATTTGACTAAAGCCGTTTGGAACAACCTGTTATGCATGCAAAAACATTGGCAATCAATTATTGCAGAAACCAGTGAGGCAACTAAAGTTGAAAAAGCTACTGCTCGAGGATTCCTACGCTTATGGAAAGATGATAACCAACAGCAACATATTACATGTCTAATGATTGATATTTTAAGACAATTTGAAAAACTCCAGAAGGATTGTCAGAAGTCCATGATTACAATTACTGATATAGAGCTTTCAAAAAAGATTGTTACCGATGGCATTAAGTTAATGGAAAATGGCCCTTATCCTGGAGGTTATGAAGAGAAATTATTGAATCGTTCTGAAGGTAGAGATGTGAATGTGATAGAAGATGATCCTAATCGAGAAGCATCGAAAAGACGAGTGGTTAATTCTCTTGTTTCTTCCAAAAGATGTTGGTCGGCTGTGAGGAAAGAGATTGTTCTAAGTTGCCAAGAGTTTCTCACTCAAAGACTAGACCAAGACCAACAAAATATTTTGGATCGTTTAAATAAATTTCTTAATGCAAGAAATCCAACAGAAATGGTTCAAACAGTGCGTATAGATATCGAAAATTTATTTGGAGAAGATGCTGTTTCTCTTTTCACTGATGAGGTTGTAAGTTTGTATTCAGTTGAAAAACTTCCACCACCGACAGATGAGGAGCATCGTTTCAAAACAGCTTTTATCCGTTTCACACAATTGATCAGAATGACCTAGAAACATCTAACAGTCCACATCTATAAAACACTCTACTTTTTGCAATTTTGATTGTGTTTACCAAAGCTTTTGATGTATTTCGAAATGGTAAGTGAAATCTTAAATTTCAATTAACGCGGTAATTAAGGCCTTTAGGATGGATAAAAGCACTTTTGAAAAATTTATTTGGATAAAAGCCATTTTGAACCATAGCTGATGGATAAAAGCCAAATTCTATGAAAAGAAGGAAACATAATATCTTTATTGAAACATTAGAAATATTTTTTCCATATTGGCATATAACATTAATCATTAATCAACATAACCTTTTTAAATACATATTCCACAATCTTCTTCATTACAGTCACATTCTTCATTTTCAGAATTTTCTTCATGGTTATTTGGTTGGTCAAATAAATGTTTGTAAAATTGGAGTTCAGGAATGGACTGCCAGTTCTCATCGTACAGATTTAATAATGTTTTTAAGTTGTCTAGTTTTTCTTTTTTTACTTCATGCTTTAGTTCTAAATTTGAAAGTGCATCATCCTTAAGTATATTTTCCAATTTTTTTCCTCTAGTGGTTATACTTTGATATGTTCCTGACAAATTATCGTTTCTGTAAAACTGTTCCATTTTTATTTTAACAGTTTTATTTGGTATATCTCTCTTTATTTTAATCCTCTTCATGTCTTTTATACCATTTAATTTTTTCAACGGTATCTTCTTGTGATCTTGCACATTCCAGTCTTCTCCTAGCTTTCTTACCAAACCTACATTTTCATACAACTCCCAGTATTCTTCTTGTTGCATTATAGTACTTTGTTTCTTTAAAATCTTTTCAACTCGTCCAAATACTCTATCAGCTGGCAAGTATGAGTGCCCTCTTACTGGAAATACAACAAGAATATCTTTAATTGTAAGAGGGGCTTCTTTGTACAACCACAAAGCCAAACTGTTCATAACAATATGGTTTTTATTCTGTCCAGAACACCCATCCGCAAAGAGCCTCACGGTTGTGCAAGTAGCAGGAAAATCAAATTTTGTTAGGAAGTCTATCAACGCTGAAGACACTTCGTTGGAGCCACGTCCAGCAAGATTTTCTGACCAGGTGTAGAAAACAGGATGTTCAGATTTTATATCTGTGACACAAAAACAGTAAAAGGCAAGCTGCCTTAAATAAAAAGCTTCCCCGATTGGAAGTTTGGGCAGGCACTGAACTTGTTGCATATCAAAACAAAATGAGACGCTTTCTTCCTTCTCCTCTTTCATCAAAAGATGAAATTGTTTTGCCCTCAGTTTATGGATCCTTAATTCAGTCATAATTTTCGCTTGCACTGACTGATCGTTGCAACGTTTTAATTCATTACGTTTACGAAAACAGAAGCTACACACATCAGATGCTGGCGATCCAAATCCAATGTTGTACTCAGTGGAAAAAATGTTTTTAAAAAATCCCAACTTGACCTTCAAGTCTTCGGTTGCTTTTGTATTATAGAGTTTCCACAACTTAGATATGCTTTGATTAGAAGGGAGATACAATCGCTTTGATTTACTTCTATTGTAGTGACTTTCATGGGCTTTCAAACTACCAATGAAGTGCCTAACATTTTCACGTTTGGCGCTACTTTTGTGAGACCGGTGGTCGCCTCCTCTGTTTTCCTTTATTTCCCCTCCATCTAACTTTGTATTCGCTACTTTCTGGATCCTCTTTTGAGTAATGCCAAAGGCATTTAAAAACATTTTTTGGCACACGCGATGAATTTTTTTTTTTGTTCTGTTCGCAAGAAGTATTCCACTGATACCGTGGTATTTTTTTCTCTACAATCCTGTTTATATTTTGGCCTTCTTCTTTTCGGAGTTGAAACATTTATGTAGTGGGATAATTTTACATCCTGCACTACTTTGTCCGCCTTTGAATAAACATTTTGTCTGCAGTAAATTATGTCATTTTTAGATAACTTTAAGCATTTGTAAGTTTTTCCATCGTGGGTGCAGGGGAATTCAACATTTTCAGCATTTGGGAAATGATCTTGGTACCTATAAGAGCAGTGACCCCCATAAACGTTGTAAATAAATAACAACATAACCTATAAAACAAACCTCATAATTTTTTGTTTCTGTCTCGTCGTCATATTTCGTTGCCTCTTTCGGCTACCCTGGCTGTTTCCTTGCACGTAAACATCACCATCACTAGATATTACGTTGTCCATTGTTAATTTCTAAGCACAGTAGACACGCAAGCCTGCCTCAAAAACGAACAAAACTATCTAAATAATGATTCCCACGTGTTGTGGATAGAAATCGTTTTGAATCACCACTCTTGATGGATAAAAGCCGCTTTGAAAAAACTGCTTATTTTTATCATTAAATTGCATATGGACAGAAGCTGTTTTGAAACCTCTAATTGGTGCCAAAAGTTGTGTTTTAAGGTGCAGAATGTGACGCCATCTAAAAGTGAATAGTCGAATTTTACGGATAAAAGCTGTTTTGAAACGATGCTCCTCAGATATGAACACTGCCACAGCAAAATTATATCACTATTTAAAAATTTCTACACCACATTCGGTATTTTCAAAACTGGTACAAACGTACATTTCGTTGACACCACAGAGTTCAAGTCCAGAAAGAGCAGTATCAGTACATACAACGTTAAAAACAAACAAACAGTCCTGCTATTCTAGAGAAGCTCTAAATTCAAGGATGTACATCGCACTTAATGGGAGCGGAACAGCTTTATTTGATCCTAGGCCAGCAGTGGCCAAATTTTTGGAAACAAAAACTAGAAGGAGGAGACTTCCCGACGCCGAAACTTATCAAAGTCAAGAATATGTCAAAAAGTTTTTTTCAAAAGATAATAGTTTATAATTTATTGTTTCTACTGTTTAAAATAAAGCTTATTAAAATCTAATTTTATTTTTCTAGATCATTCTTGCCCTTTTTGGTTAATTTAAAGAAACTTGTTTTAAGGCATTCAAACTGAGGTGCCGCCTAGCTAAAATTGGTTAAAATATGCTCTGCGTTATATCGATGCAACTGTTGATGTATATCCCCTTGCACAACTCTAACATTGTAAGAAAGGATTTTTAACTTATTTTCCTTTAAATTATTCTGAATACAAACTTATTGTTTCAGTGTAATAAAAATATATTTCATAAATAATACATAAACTTGCGTTTTCTGTCTTCAATAAAAATTATTTATTTATTTTAAAACATATGTTTGTGTTATACATTTATTAGCTTTGTGTTATTTTTAATATATTCAATTGCGCAGCATAGAAATGTTGATAAATAAAGCACGTTTGATGTATTTATTGATCATACATAAATTTATGTACCGTAAAACGGGGATACTTTGGCACACGGGGTATCTTTGGCAGCGTGCGCGCGCCTTTGCTTTTATTAAGCTGTTTCGGCTAGTTTTGATATTCAGTCGCTAAGAGTTGTTCAGATGGGTCAGTACTCTCCGCACCGTAAAATATGGTGCGAAATTACACGCGGTTACCCGGATCAAGGCCCTATAAAAACTATACAAAGCAAGATTTAACCGATTCAGTGCAACCTGTTAGAGTGGAGAGGATGTCACATGTACAAGCCTCCAAACGCTGGAAAATACCTAGGGGAACTCTTCAAAATAAACTATTTGAGAGGCATGAGGGACGTGTAGGTCACCCAACCATCCTTACCGAACAGGAGGAGACCCTAATATCGGACACCATCAACCAGGTAGCAAACTGGGGTTTCCCCGTTACTGTTAGTGACACCAGAGATATTGTGCAAAAATATGTAACAAAACAAGGCAGAAACGTTCCTGAATGGCCCAACAATAGGCCAGGACCGGACTTCATTGAAAAATGTATTAACAGAAATAACATTAGCATTCGATTGGCATCTAATATTAAGCGTGCGCGGGCATCCGTGGGGCGCGCGGACATAATGGAGTTTTTCAATAACGTTAAACATGTTCTCGAATCTGTTAGTGCCAACGAAGTGTTTAACTATGACGAAACTAACTTTAGTGACGGCCCCGGGGCGAAAAAAGTGCTAGTTCGTAGGGGTACCAAAAGGGTTGAAAGGGTTCAAGAACATTCGCGTTCAGCAATAAGTGTAATGGTCTGTGGAAGCGCAAATGGAATCCTCCTACCACCAATGGTTGTCTATAAAGTCAACAATATCTACGAAAATTGGACTATTGGTGGCCCGTTAGGGTCAGTTTATGATAACAGCAGCAGTGGCTGGTTCGATATGAATTTATTTGAGATATGGTTCTTCAAACTCATGCTACCCCACATCAAAGAAAATTGTAATGGCAAGACAACTGTGATTTTAGGTGATAACCTAGCCTCACATTCTTCTCCAGCGGTAATAAAGGATGCTAAAGAAAATAATATTTACACATATATGGCTCCCTTGCCCCCTAATTCAACCCACTTCATGCAGCCTTTATAATATCCCTGGTGTTTTAAATAATTCTAATATTTAAACGGAGCAAATGTTATAAGACTAGTATTCAACATATCTTGTCAATATAAAGAAAAATATTGATATGAACACGAGTATCCTGGGTTGCCTATATTCACAGGCACCAACGTCACGAAATTCTAGACGTTCCTTTTGGTAACAAAATATTTCGCGACTATGTCCGGTTGGTACTATGTGCAAATGCAAAAATGGCAGGTGAAGTGTCGTTATTTTTAGACATGTGAATACAAAACTCTACAGCTAGCTGAGTGAAGATTTACAGTAAGTAACTTACTTATTGAACTAATTATACACTTACTGAACTCATTACTGACGGACTGGGGAGAAGAAAACAGTAAAAAACACGTACGGAAACTTATCTAAAAATAGTCTTTATTATCTGTCAAAAACATTATCAAAATTCATACACATTTTATTTACATCCATTTATACAAAATTATTTACACGTACATAATTATTTACAGTTTGAATCTTCTTTATTGATGTCTTTAAATTATGACAACTTAGTAATAACAAAAGAATTTTCGTTTATTGTACACTAACGTATGATCAAATATTCAGTCGAACGTAACCCCAGAAATATTATCGATAGATCCTAATACATTTTTATTATTTTTAAATAAGGGAGTTGTTCGGCAGCAGGCAAACCGAGCATATCGGCTCTGCTCCGAAAAGTTAAACGTATCTATACGAGATCTTCATACGATAAGATTAACGGGAGTGTAAATGATTTATTAGTAATTAAATGATTCGGATATAGATAATCAAATTGACGCAAAGTGAATAAAAATAAGAAAAAGTTTAAAAGGTATTTAAAAGTTAGTAAGATTGAACATTTACGCACGAACATTATTGCAGCGAAGAATATACATCTGACCGGAGAACAGGTCAAGGCCGCCCACTCGCTTCTTATCGGGCGGCTAGAGAATACGAGGACTACAAAAAGTTGGTGTATTAATAAAACGTGTTGTTAGATAATTCGTGGGGATTTGTAAGAAACAAGAACAATAATAGATAAAACAGTACTGAGGGAATCTGGCCTTTCGAGGGGTTGACCCGAGGTGAGTTTCCAACGCGGTGTGGTTATTATTTAAATCTAAAAAATAAAAATTGAATTTGAACTAAAACGAAATTAAATTAATTCAATAATGGAAGAAGTATTAAAGGCGTTAGCGAAAATCAATAACAAATTAGATATTATGAATAAAAAATTAGATGCAAAAGAAAAAGAAATCGACAGTTTGAAAACCGAAAATAAAGTTTTACACCTAAAGATCGATATTCAGGAAAAAAGAATTGACCAATTGGAAAGACAATATAGGGAAAAAAAACTTATAATTCATGGATTAAAAGAAAAAGCAAATGAAAGCAATGCAGAAATAAAAACAAATGTAGTAAATATAATAGATAACATTGGAGTGGTTATGAAGAAAGAAAATGATTTAATACAGGCAACGAGAATTGGAAAACAAAGAGGAGGGAAAGAGAGACCAATACAAATAGAGGTTGCGACGACGGAATTGAGAAGAGAAATACTGAAAAAGAAAAAACATTTAAAAGGACAAGGTATATGGATAATGGAAGACCTGTCTGAGCAGGTGCGTCAACAAAGAAGTGAATTAATTAAAGTGCTGCAAGAAGAGCGGGAAAAAGGAAATAAAGCGTATTTTGCCTATAATAAGCTTGTAATAAATGGAAGAGTTTTTAATGAAAGGAAAGAGAAAGGAGAATCGAAACAGATAGAAATGGTAAACGTCACGCCGGTGCAAGTAAAAGAAAATACAAGGACCTATAGCCAACGGTCACCGGACGAAGAAGAAGATAATCAGAAAAGAGAAAAGATCCAGTCAACAAGTAAGTTTTTCTATGGATCAAAAAACTAAACAAAAAAAATAATGGAAGGGATATAATGGAGACGACGTGGGCAGATAACCAGGAAACGAAAAAAGTAAAAATTCAAAGGTACAAAAAATATGGTGCCTGGAATGTTAGAAGTCTGAAAGGCAAAGAAAAGGAATTGACGGAGGAATTTGTGAAGGCAAATATAGAAATCTTAGTTATAGCTGAAACTAAGAAGAAAGGAAGGGGTAGTTTGGACCTGGATGGGGGTCATATTTTGGTGTACAGTGGGGTAGATGAAAAAGAACGAGCTGCAGCAGGAATCGGGTGTATTATACATAACAGCAGGAAAAAGTATGTATATAATTGGGAGGCCATATCGGAAAGGTTACTTGTGATCGAATTGAGAGAAGAAGAAAAATATGAAACAATAGTAGCAGCTTATGGGCCAGACGAGGATGAGAAAAAGGAAAAGAAAGACGTGTTTTGGGAAGAACTAGCACTTGTAATTGAAGAGGCCAAAGGTACAATATATTTAATCGGAGACTTAAACAGCAGAGTTGGAAGAACTGATAAGACTTATCACGAGGTTATTGGCAGGTTTGGTGAAGATATAAGAAATAAAAATGGAAAGCGTCTGTTAGATTTTTGCCAGGTGCACAACCTGGTTATAGCAAACACTTTTTACCAACACAGAGACATACACAAGTACACCAGGGTGGCACCCAGCAGAGGTGAAAAGTCAATTATTGACTACATTATAGTAGAGAAAAGTAATAAAGTATCAGTAGTAGACGTGAGAGTGAAAAGGGGTAACGAAATTAACAGTGATCACTACCTACTAGAAGCAAGACTCAAAGTGGAACCAGGACTAAAATATAAAAACATTAAAAGTAATTATCGGGCAAAAACTAACGAGAATATAAGATCATACAAGCTGCGAAACAGAGAAGAGGCAACGCATTTTGAAGATAAGGTAGACAAAGAAATGGCGGATTTGATAAAGAATAAACATAAAATGAAACTAGAAGGATTGTGGAAAGCTTTTAAAAATATCTTAATACGAGCGGCAAAAGAGGTATGTGGAACAATAAAAGTTAATAAAAATGCGAGAGGAACTAAAACAACAAGTTAAAAACAAAAAGAAAAATTGGAAGAAATACCTGAGTCATGCAACAGAAGAAAACCTAAATTCATACAAAGAACAGAGTAAGAGAGTTAAATACCTTGTAAAAGAAGCAAAACAAAAATCGTGGGCCAAATTCGGGGAAAAACTAGAAAGAGATAGTAAAGGGAATCAGAAACTATTCTATAAGGTCCTAAAAAATGTGCGGAGCAGTAAAGAACTCGAAACAATGGCAATTAAAAAAGCAGACGGTACATTGATAACTGAAGAAACGCAAGTGATGAATAGGTGGAAAGAATACTTTGAAAGTCTATTAAACCCAGAAAGATTACTAAAATACCGAACTGAGGAAAACGACAAAACTATAAACCCTGTAAATGAGACACATGATGAAGCCATAGATAAAGAAGAACTGAAAGAAGGAATTAGGAATTTAAGAAATGGAAAAACTCCAGGGCACGACAAAATAACAGCAGAGATGCTTAAGAATATGGGAGATCTTGGGATGGATCTGCTTTTGGAGATCTAGAATAGGGTTTGGAAGGAAGAAAGAGTGCCTAGGGATTGGACGATTAGTGTTATAATACCAATTTACAAACTCGGAGACAAAAAAGATTGCAACAATTACAGAGGGATAACAATTTTAAATACAGTGGTAAAAGTGTATGAACAGATTCTGGAAAGAAGACTTAGAACATTGGTGGAACCAACACTTAACAATGTACAAAGTGGGTTTAGAAAAGGAAGAAGTGCCCAAGAACATATATTCACAATTAAAGAAATAACGAGTAGAAGGCTAAGTAAAGGTAAAGAAACCTACTTGGCTTTTATGGATATGGAAAAAGCGTTTGACAGCATACCTAGGGAAAGCATATGGAAAAGCCTGGAGGAAAGAAACATTAGCAATGAACTAGTAAAAGCAATTAAGTGCCTATATGAGGAAACTAATAACTACGTAATTAAAAATAACCTCAAAACAGATGTATTTAGAACAAGAGGAGGAGTTAGGCAAGGTGGAGGACTCAGCCCATTACTGTTCATAACTTATATGGATGACATCATCAAGGAGACCAGACAACTGACCAAGTCAATGTTTATAGGCTATAGAGAATTGAATAGTGTAGAGATCACAGACTGTGTTTTTGCCGATGATGTGGTAATTATTTCAGATAGCGAAAAGAAATTGAAAGAGAATATAGAAGTATGGAATGATGTATTGGAGAGAAAAGGAATGAAATTAAATAAGAAGAAAACAAAGGTAATGAGGGTAGCAAGAGAAAGAGATAATATGAATATAAGTATAGATGGGATAAAACTGGAACAGGTGGACACATTCAAATATTTAGGTGGGGTAGTAGAAGACAATGGGAATAACGACGTAGAGATTAATCAAAGAATTCAAAAAGCTAATAAGATGTATTACGCTATGAGTAGAAGATTCATCAATAAAAAAGAAATAACTACACAAACAAAAATGAAAGTATACAAAACAATATTCAGGCCTATACTCACATATGGGTGTGAATCCTGGGTACTATCCGCAAGACAGAAGAGCATGTTGCAGGCGGCAGAGATGAGATACCTCAGAAGAGTCAAGGGTGTAACACGAAGAAATAGAATTAGAAATGAAAGAATCAGGGCAGAGTTGGAAATAATCTCGGTGTTCGATTTTATTGAACAAAGGCAATTAAGTTGGTGGGGTCACCTACAAAGAATGGAGAAAAGTGTTCCAGTCAAGGCAGTATGGGAAGCAAGAAGTCCTGGTAGAAGAACTAGAGGCAGGCCGAGACAAACGTGGGATAACGTAGTCGGAAAAATGCTGACGAAAAGAGGCAAAACATGGAGTGCAGCGAAAAAGATGGCCCTGGATAGGAAGAAATGGCGTCAATTTGTGTATGGGTAAATTGGAATGAAGACCCGACACCCGAAATGGGTATAAGGGATACGATTATATATATAAATATTTTTAATAAACAAAAGATGTGTCTCTGTCAACTCGAATTAATACAAGTAATTAATTAAAATAAATTATTCTGGAAGTTATTTCCGTGCTAGGACGTGCTCATTGAAAGAATATTTCTATTTCGGAAAGCAACGATAAAATTAATGTTTCTATTACGGAATAAAATATCGCGGGCATCGGTTCGTTAACTTTGCGGCAAAATATTAATACACGGTGCGGGTTAAGACAGAATATCTGAGATTAATGTTGCAATTAACGATTGTAAAATCTGAAATAGTAATTGAAATTAATCTCAGGTTTTTGGGACAAGATATCACGACATCAAAGTCTGATCGAGAAGGATAATAGGTTTTTTAAACGGTAATACTCAATCTTTTCACGACATCAAGCCTGAATAAGAAAGAAGTATGCGGATCAGAATAAATGGATTTAGAGCGTCTGTTCCATGATACAACGACCTGAATACAGAACTGTCTTTGACGGATATCCTGGGCTTTTTCACGCCATCAAGGCTGAATAAAGTCAGGTGTAGGAGTCGAGGTAGGTTTGAGATCTAAGTGAACGAGATGAGCTCGACGACGGTCTTTTATATGGTGAATACCGTCTACGTACATAAGTAAAAAGCAGTTCAAAATACAAAATTTGCACACGATACTGGCATGAAACGCGCGACTCTGAGCATGACGTATTCATTTGGTATTTTTCCGTTTAAAAATAAGTAAATAACAAGAATTATTACAAACAATTGACCATATATACAGGTCGACTCATGTCACACGATACAATATTAACATTTGAATAAAATAACATTCATACAGATAATTTGACATTTACAAATAAATTAAATATGAATTTAAAAATGTTATTTTGATGCAATTAACTGAGGAACTTCGTTACAGGCCTCTCCCTAAAAGAAAACATTGAAATTCTGGGTCTGGGTCGAGGAATGGCATATCCAAGGAAAAGCAGGAATAAAAAGGAATAACTGGTAAAGTCTGGGTACCATCTGCGGGAGGCGGCGAAGGAATTGAGATCGTCGGAGAGGATGCATCGAGGATCGGTGCTTTATTTGATTTAGGCGTCGGTGGTAACGGCGACAGCAGATCAGGTACTGGAGAAGCACCGAAAAGTTGCAGTAGTCTGAATCCGAGATAGGCCTCAGCGTCGGGACTGTGTAACGTAGGTCCCACATCGATCGTCGTATCATCGGTGGGTGGCACAGAAACTTCTGTCTTGGGAGGCGTCTGGCAACAATACGACTGATACTTTTCCTCCATGAGAGCAACTGTTGCCGGCGAAACCAGGTAACGAGGCGTTATTGGTCGCTCAGGCGTCTTCGCTCCAGGTGGTGTTACCCCATATTCGGTACCGTTCATCGAAGGCGGTTGGCGGCGGTGATAGTAATGGCCGAGACGTTGTTAATTGCTCAGGCTTCTTCGAAGAGTCCATTGCATCGACTATATCTTTTTGGCACTACACACGAGCTTAAATGCCCTCCTGGCCTTCCCCCACTACCTCCGGCGGATTTGGAGATGGAAGATCGGTTTGGAGTTCGTCTGCGGACGGAAATTTGATGTCTTTAACATGCACTTTGACTGGCTTCGGTCGAACAGGATCCATTAGCTGCCCATCAGCGGTTCTTCGCAGGGAACTCGGCGGCATGAGCTCTCTACCAAAATTAAGAAAAGCCGGTGTGAATCCTGTAGACTCATGTTTAGCGGTGTTAATGGCAAACATAAACTGAGGTAGGTATTGATCTCATTCTCTATGATCCTTGTTTATATATTGTGCAATCATAGGTCCTAACACGCGATTTGTCCTTTCCACAGGGTTGGACTGCGGAGCATTAAATTTAATTTTAACGCCTAATCCAGTGAAATAACTCGTAAAACTGTGACTGGCAAATTGCGGACCATTGTCAGCCAACAGGATCATCGGACAACCAAAACGGTATATGACTTTTTCCTTCAGCGCCTGGATAACGGTTCGTGAAGTGGCTGAGCGTAGCGGCTGGCACTCTACCCACTTGGTGAATCGATCCTGCAGGACTAATAACGAAGTGAATCCTCTTTTGGAACGCGGAAAAGGTCCGAGGATGTCCACGCTCACTTGTTCCCACGGGCAGTCAAGAGGTGAGAATAACATCTGTCCTAAGGGTTTCCCCTGATTGAACTTATACTGCTTACAGGATCGGCACCTATTCACGTATCGACGGATGTCTCTAAACATGCCTGGCCAATAGTATAATGAAGCGGCTCTCGCTACACTTTTGGTGATCCCAAGATGTCCAGCTTCAGGAGCGTCATGAACTTCTTTCAGGACGTCATTCCTATCAGTTTTAGCTACGCATAATTTCCATGCGCGTACTCCATCGGTATGTTGTGTGTCAGGTATGTGTCTGTATAAATTGCCATTTTCTAATCGGTATTCTCGATGTTTTTCAGGATCCGAACGAACATCCGAAGCTTTCTTACTGTACCAAGCGTAAAACGTTTCCTCGAGCAAGGCACATGCGTCTTCGTCGGTTTCATGTGCAAAAGGAAGCGGGGAACGTGACAGGGAATCGGCTAAATTATTCATCGCTCCTTTTCGGTATTGCACGAGAAAATCATACTGTTGTAAGTCAACAGCCGTCCTGACGGATTCTTCAGGTCATTTAGGAACCTCAGACACTGGTGATCGGAAATGACTGTAAACTGGTAAAATTCTAAATAGTATTTAAACTTTTTAATACCCCAGACGACGGCAAGGGCTTCCTTCTGGGTCACAGAATAATTAGCTTCCGCTTTACTTAGAGTTCTGCTTGCATAGGCAATTACTCTTTCGGCGCTCTCGATTATTTGAATTAAAACGACTCCCAAACCTTTTTCGCTGGCGTCGGTATGTAGCTGGAAAGGTTTGGAAAAGTCAGGGCACGCGAGAACTGGGCTCTCTGTCAGAGCTTTCTTTACGGCGGCGAATGCAGCTTCTTGTTCAGTCGTCCACTCCCAACGCACATCTTTTTTAATCAATACAGCCCCTAGGATAAAAAATACCTCAAAACCTGCACAAAGTAGCCCCGTTTTACGGTATCTAATTTTGTTAGTAATAATAACATTTGAAATAAATATTATTCTGATATATGTTACAATATTTGCGAAATTAGGATATTCCTGATTTCATGAGTAAGGATACACCTTGACATTATGACGAATTACCATTCGCTTCGGATTCACCTGCTGTTGTTGCTTCATCTTCAGCTCTAGCTGATGTATCTTCACCGTGAACCATCACTGACAATACTGTACAGAAGAGTGATAAAGTAAAGGCTAAAAAAATCGTAAATCTTGGTTCCCGGCATGAATTATCCAGATATGCGCTAAAAATTGTACAATAGGGATAAGGAAGAATTCATCCGAGCTAGGAAAAATATAAGATCCGAAAAGAAGAAACTGGAAAAGGCCTATTGGGCCGCTATGACAGATCTCGATCATTGTAAGAAAGAATTCTTACTTATTTATTTGAAATTATTCTAAATAGAAATTTATTTTTTCAAAGTTAATAATATTTATTTCATAAATAATACATATAAGTACTTACATATATATTTTTTTATAATATCGTCAATATTTCAATATATTTACATATATCTCTATATAATGGAATATCTCTTTGTTTCCTTTGTATGCAATTTTAATATTATTTGTATGGATAGTTCATTTTAAACTATACAAAGTGTAGCTGACTCGTGTATGAATGCCGTTACACGCAGTTATATTATATCTTCTTGGATGTTCACTCAGCCCACATTCTGGCCTCTTTTTTTTTAAGTAATGACAATTTTAACAATTAACAATTCTTTATTTATATGTAAAATATACTGGACATGGGTACTTACAATTTTTCATCATTGGAAATAAATATTATTATTGTATACCAGCTCGGCGGTGTATGGTGATTCGAAGGTGAGTTAAAAAAATTATCCCTGTGTTTGTATTAGCAAGTAGATAAGGTTTTTTTATATTATCTTTTAACCCTTTAAGTGGCAGAGGTTGCTATAGCTACCACCGGTTATTAAAGTCGAAATTCCAGCATCGGCCCAGCGAAGTTGATCTTTACGCAATGATTGTAATTTTCGAGTACGCCGAATAACAGATATATTTACACTCAAGAGATTTTTAAAAATACTTAGGTATTTACATATAAACGATAATTCTAAGATGCCAGTACGTGAAAGTCCAGAATTTGACAAGTTATATAAAATTCGACCGCTTCTAAAGGATTTGAAGGCTAAATTTTTTTTCAGCATTTTTCCCATCAAGATATCTTTCAATTGATGAAAGCATGATAGGGTTCAAAGGCAGAACGTCACTAAAACAATATATGCCAATGAAGCCTATCAAGAGAGGATTCAAAGTGTGGGCACTTGCGTGTGCTGAGACGGGTTATCTACTTGACTTTGAGGTTTGAAGGCAAAACTACCAAGCATCCAAATGCTGATATGTTGGGTGAAAGCGTCGTACTAAACCTAACTGAAAAATTTGCTGGAAAAGGCTACTGTATTTTCTTCGACAATTTTTTTTCCACATTGCCATTATTTCAGAAATTGCTGGACACACAAATTTTTGCATGTGGCACTATTCGGCAAACTAGGAAGCAATTCCCGAAAAAGTTTTTGTGTCTAGATAAAACTTTGAAGATGAGTGATTCAGACTCGATTTTTTCTGGAGATATAACCGTGTATAAATGGAAAGATAGAGGAGTAAAATGTGTAACAGTTGTTAGTAATATGCACGAATTTGAGAAGAAAACGGAAGTATTGCGTACTGATAAAACTGGATCTCGACAAAAAGTACCCTGTCCTCAAGCTATTGCCGACTACAACTCGTACATGGTAGGAGTTGACCATTTCGATCAGCTCCATGCTACTTATACGGTGACTTGGAAGTCACGAAGATGGTGGATGAAGATATTTTTTTATTTGTTGGATGCAGCAATTGTTAACACTTACATATTATATAAGGAAGATATGAAGAAAAAAATTCCCAATCAAAAACTTATGAGTCAGTTGCAATTTAGAAGTTCTCTCGCTAGTGCTTTGATTTCCACTTATTCTTGCCGAAAACGCCCAGGACCACAAAAAAATGAAAACAAGTTTGATGATGCAGGACACCTTCCTATAAAGGGAACATACTGTCGTTGTGCAGGTTGCGCTAAACAAAAGAGACAAACACGCTCTAATATTATTTATAAGAAATGTAATGTCGCCTTGTGCAAGTCATGTTTCGATCCTTTCCATTCGAAGTAGTTTTATTATTATTATATGAACAAAATAAAAATATTTTAAGTTCTTTGTAGTGCCTTAATAAGTTAAAATAAAGCTTGTACAAAAAAAAATATTTCAAATTTGTTGTTTTCCTAAAGGAACCTTGGTAGCGATAGATACCACTATTTTTTTGTATTTTACTTTCTTATACGTAGTATAAGGAAGTATTGTGATGATGAAAATTTTCGACCTCGAGATTTTTGCAGATGTCCACGTTTTGAAGTCCCCTGATACCGAAAAAGTGGTTTTTAAAAAATGTCTGTGTGTCTGTGTGTGTGTGTGGCTGTGTGTGTGTCTCTCTCTCTCTCTGTGTGTGTGTGACCACGATAGCGGTCAAGCCGCTGTAGATATCAATTCCGAATTTTGTATTTACGTGTATAATCTCCCTCTTGAGATCTGATTAGTTTTTCAGTAAAATCGGTAGACCGGAAGTAGCAGTTTACTTCAGCGAAAAAATCGAATTTTGCCAATATTTCATCAACTACTAAGTTTTAACAAATTTATAAAGAATTCATATATAAGGTGAAGTGGGGTAAATGTAATAATGGGGCTAGTGTAATAATGTTTAGTAAATTAAAATTCTGTAGTTTTACAAGCCCGCCATCTGGTATTAGAATACCAAAAGTGTTCTTAAATACCGCCACCATTACAGAAACCTGTGAAGCGTGAAGGTTAAATTTTGCCGGCAAATTTTTCGTGAGCACTGCATTTAACCTCAAAAGACTAGTTGACACATGGGTGGTCTCGGCGTGCACTGTAGTTGAACTAAAAAAGGTAAGTCCTCGATAAGTGATTTATATTTCTTTTATAACTTCAAATAATGGGTAAAATTGTTGTTATTAACTTAATTGCGCATTTTCTTAAAATTATGTGATGTATTACAATTGCCCCATAAATATAACACTGGGGGTTAATGTAATATATATCGAGTGGGTTATTGTAATATGTATATCACATTTACCCCATTTTCAGAAACATCATGGTACGAAATTACATTCGTAAGAAATCTCAGTCTTCAACGACTTATAGCAAGGAAATATTACAAAATGCTATAGACGAAGTGAAGAGTGGTAGGACAACAATATATAGAGCCAGTAAAGCTTATAATATTCCATATCCAACTCTATATACAAATGTGAAAGGAAGTCGAGGAAAAATTCATAAGAAAGGTGGTCGTCCAACGTGTTTATCATCATTAGAAGAAAACAAACTGGCAACGTGTTTGAGAACAATGGAAAAATGGGGTTTTGGGATGACTCGTCGGGAAGTTTTAGAAACAGTTGGAAATTATGTTCGTAGCAATAATGTAAAAACGACGTTTAAACATGGAATTCCTGGAGAAGATTGGTTTTTGGGTTTCAAAAAACGAAATCGTCTAAGTCTAAAAGTGCCTCAGAACGTAGAATATGCAAGGAAGAAAGCACTGGACCCATTTGTAATCTACGAATACTTCAGTCTTTTGGAGGAAACTATAATTAATCTTCATTTACAAGAAAAACCAGAAAGAATTTGGAACCTAGATGAAAGCAGTTTAAGCATTGATCCTCGAAAAACTAAGGTAGTAGGAGGTGTAAACAAAGCGGCGTCACGAACAATAAGCACTCCGGGAAAGGAAAATGTAACAGTCTTATTGATGTGTAATGCAGCTGGAGGCAAAGCTCCTCCTTTAATCGTTTATAAGGGGTTGCACGTTTGGGATCAGTGGATGACTGCTGAAGGCCAAGGATATCCAGGAACAGTGTATGCGGCTAGTAAAAATGGATGGATGGAATCCGAAATTTTTGCCAATTATTTTATAAAGACTATTTTAACCACTGTTGGAGAAGAACGTCCTGTGCTAATAATTTATGACGGACACTCGACGCACGTTACTTTATCCGTTATTGAAAAAGCCTTACAGGAGGATATTACGATCATCAAGTTACCTCCACACACCAGCCATTTACTCCAGCCGCTCGATCTTGCGGTGTTCAAGTCCTTTAAGACCAGATGGGACGAAAAACTTGTTAAATGGCAACGCCAACATGTGGGACTTAAGCTACCAAAAAAAATTTTTTCACAATTCTTGGGTGAAACATGGCTGGAAGTTCCTTCTCAAGTTATACAGAATGGGTTTAGAAAAGCAGGCATAGTTCCCCTAAACAAGAATGTAATTTCCGAGGATCAGTTTCCACCGGAAACCTTGCAAAAATGGAAAAACAGAAGTGTAACTACAGAACAACTGCCACACAGAAGTGTAACTACAGAACAACTGCCACAGTCGTCATTAACTAAAGAAGTTCTGTCTTCCGAAAATATGTCCGTTGCTCTTCCATTGTCAAAAGAAACTGTCCTACTTAGTGATGATGCCATCATACCCGGCACATCAAAAGATACTCCGCTATCATCTGACTCATTAACTACATTTGAGGACTTGTTATTATCTAAAATTAAACAAAAACCGTTGCCTGAAAAACAAAAGCGAAAGAGACTATGCATCGGGTCAGAATTGCTAACATCCGAACAAGCTGTTGAACGTTTGAAACAAAATGAAAACAGCAAAAAACCAAAACCAAAGGACAAAAAGGGTAATAATGTGAAAAGGCGACAACGAGAATTATCTTTATCAGAGAGTGAGGGTGATTTGGAAAGTGAAGTTACCCCAACCTATATCGATACAGATGATGACGTTGATCCAGAGGACCTAACAGAGTATGAAGTTAATGAACAAGATGTTCCCTTTATTATTCAGGTAAACTCCTGGGTATTAGTGCAATACACTACGAAAAAACGTGTAAAACATTTTGTCGGACAAGTTGTTAACAAACACGAAAACGGCTGGGTAATCAAATTTACAAAATATTCAAAAGAACATTTTGTGTGGCCAACTATAGAAGATTCTGACATTATAGAAGAATCTGATATTTTGAGGGTTCTACCAGAACCTGAAGTTACAAGAAGGGGTTGTTTTAGTTTTAAGGTCTCGTTCGATGGATACAATTTAAAATGTTAAATCGCGTACATATGCCCTTTGCTTCTTTTTTTAGAGAATTTTTTTATTTTTTTTAGATTACATACCATGTGCCTATATTTCAAAACAACATGTTCTTTTATAAGAGTTTATAACTTTGTTACGAATTGAAATTTTTTGATAAAAGAAAAGCCAAAATATGTATTTTTTTATGTATTTTTACAATAACCCCACCAACATATACTTGTGTTTACACATACAAATATATCAGCGATTATTACATTAGCCCCAAATATCGGGGCTATTGTAATATAGTAACATGTTTTAAAAAAAAAATCATAACTTTTTTCTAAATTAAAATAATTTATTTAAGTTGATGCAATCATTAGATAAGTCTCCAAAGAAGACGTCCGATTTTTTTTTTTTTTTTTTGAGCAAAGACCTGAAGTACAGACCCTTGTAAATTTGAACTAATGAAAAACTATATTACTTTTACCCCACTTCACCTTACTTAAAATTAAAATTGAGTATAATTTTATCTAAAAAGTTTTCCGAAATTCCTACCGGAAGTAGGTCTTTTACTCTTATCTAAAATCAGTTTTTTGCAAATATTTCGCAAGTCATGCCGTTTTGGCTAGTACGTTACGGATATAAAAGTATTTAGAACATAATTTTCAATATCTTTTGTATAAAAAAAATTTCAAAATTCAGAACGGAAGTACCACTTTTACTCTTATCGAATAGCGATTTTTTGCAAATATGTCGTAAGTTATGCATTCTATATAAATTTATCAAGAGTACAAAAGTATTTAAAACTAGATTTGCAATATTTTTTGTATATATGAAATTTCAAAATTCGGACCGGAAGTAGCACTTTTACTCTTAGCGAGGAGCACTTTTTTGATATCTTGCAAAGTATGCATTCTATAGAAATTTATTAAGAGAATAGAAGTACTTAGAATAGGATTTTGAATAATATCTGTAAAAAAAATTCTTAAAATTCTGTAATTTGAAACGCTCATAAGTATAAGAAAGTCGTGTGGTGGCCACACCTCATTTTACTTTCTTATACGTAGTATAAGGAAGTATTGTGATGATGAAAATTTTCGACCTCGAGATTTTTGCAGATGTCCACGTTTTGAAGTCCCCTGATACCAAAAAAGTGGTTTTTAAAAAATATCTGTGTGTCTGTGTGTGTCTGTGTGTGTGTGACCACGATGGCGGTCAAACCGCTACAGATATCAATTCCAAATTTTGTATTTACGAATATAATCTCCCTCTTGAGAACTGATTAGATTTTGAGCAAAATCAACAGACCGGAAGTAGTAGTTTACTTCAGTGAAAAAATCGAATTTTGCAAATATTTCGTCAATTACTAAGTTTAAACAAATTTATAAAGAATTCAAATGTACTCAAAATTAAATTTGAGAAAAATTGTTTTAATAAAGTTTTTCGAAATTCCTACCGGAAGTAGGTCTTTTACTCTTATCGAAAATCAGTTTTTTGCGAATATCTCGCAAGTCATGCTTTCTAGGCAAGTACATTACGAGTATAAAAGTATTTAGAACATACTTTTAAATATCTTTTGTATAAAAAAAATTTCAAAATTCAGACCGGAAGTACCACTTTTACTCTTATCGAATAGCGATTTTTTGCAAATATGTCGTAAATTATGCATTCTATATATATTTATGAAGAGTACAAAAGTATTTAGAGTTGGATTTGGAATATTTTTTGTATAAATTGAAATTTCAAAATTCGGACCGGAAGTAACACTTTCATACGTATAAGAAAGTCGTGTGGTGGCCACACCTCATTTTTTTTTAATGTTAGCATTTCTGTTTTTTTTTTAATATTTTTCCCGTGTTACAAGGACTACTTTTAACATGTAGGCATAATCAGAATTACAAAAAACGAAAAAAAAAGTTTTGCCACTTAAAGGGTTAAACTTTTTTTCTATGAATATATAGGTATATTGTATAATGAGGTGAAAAACAATTGTATAATGAGGTGATTATAAAAATACATATGCATATAAATAAATAAGAACATCAAATTATTTTTCATCAATTGATAGCTTTTTACGCGTATGAATTTTTATAATCGCGTATAACTGTTGTTATTCACCGGAGGCTATTTTTCTTAGGTGTATAGATACTCATCGTCGGCACACCTTATTTTCTCTTTATCCAAATTTACTTACTTGACTATATAGATACCTACGTAAGGAGAACGTCAGGGGCCGGAATCTGAAGATGTTACCCATTCAAACTAGGGAGCTATTAAGGTCAGAGTACGGCGAAGAGATGATGGAATCAATATAAGATATAGGCAACAGTAAAGGGTTGACATGTGTGGAGCGGGTCTCCATCGTCGGGGCCGGAAATGAATTAAAAAACAGAGTGAAATTTTATTTAAAGGCTTATTACAGCGATGATATACGGAATATGTGTGTAAACAACAAAGTAATGGTTTGCGCCACGCCAGCATGAGAAATAAAATATTAGTTACCGTAACTAATATTTTATTTTGTTACAGGCCAGCATTTAGGTAGCATTCGACAGTTTAGCCAAAGAAGAAGTGGCTTTTTTTTAACATCGACCGCATACCAAATGTCAATCATATTCGACGACGCTCTCAGGGAATTAACCGTATAAATGAACAGGTCATCTTTGTTAAATAAGCGAAATAAATGGAAAAAAAAATTCGTGTGTCCTCTCATGCAGGGAGTCGCCGACGGGGAAAGACAGCTGCTTACAGGCGTGGACGTCTTCATGACGACCAGATATCCAGAGCTCTATCCGGTCATTGACAGGTTGGCATCAAGGATATCTGCCAAAACCATCAACGATTACACAAACAACCGCCTACATCACTAAGTTACGCAAAATAAAAAGACGCAAACCACCTACATTATGATAGGTCCACTATACAAGACAACATTCATCGACTACAACATTATGATAGGCAACAAAACATAATCAATAACCAATACCGACCAACAACATCTAAATGACCCTTGATACTGACATTTCAACGGATATCCCAGTATCCATAGATACTGATGACATGCCTCTTGAAGTACCAGACACTGAACAGGGTAAAAAGTTTGCATGTATTCGAAGTGTGCAAGTACGCATGAACTTTCTTAGTCTGTAAGGTAGTTTTAGAATTAAATGGTTCAGAGTATAGTTAATTGTAGTTAATTTCTTCTCAAAACATCATTCAAACATTTCATATACAGCATGATACTAACAATAATTCTTAAAAAAAAAAAAAAAGTCGATCATAACATCTTGAGCTCCGCCTCCTCGTGGTAGGGACGGAAACAAAGCCCAGGTAACTGCACATGTGCAAAAATAAAAATCCTGAGCACGGCCAAAAGAAGCTCGATCAACAACAGCAAGCTTTTTGATAAACAGTAAAGTAGATAGTGTATAATTTTCATTAACATCAACATGTTCTAAAAATTGCATAAATTCAAAAGTCAACACTTCGACCTGTTTTTAGCATCAAGGCAGCAGGTTTAAAAATAGAGAAAATAAATTAACACAAAAAAAGTCATATACAGGGGCGTAAAATTAGTTTTAAATTATTTTTATACAGGGGGCGTACGTATAGTTAAAGTAATTTTACACTATGTACAAGGCGCATCCATATAGTCAAGAGTCGTTCGTCATCGAATTGGATTATGAGATGGATGAGGCGGAGAATCGGAGGATTGATCAGGGGGGCGGTGGGCGCGCCGAGGGGCACCAAGATTTGTGCCCCGAATTCTTGTAATCTAAGAATCCACCTGGCGACTCTCGGCGTCAGTTCTCGTTTGGTCATCATGGTTTTCATGGAGTTACAGTCGGTTACCACCTTTTAATCTTCTCCCTAGCAGATAAGCACGGAAACGCTCAACGGTTTCCAGCATAGCAAGCGCTTCCTGTTCGTAGCTGTGATATTACATATGTGAGGTTGTATTGTATTGGTGATGGTAATGTAAATTTGTCATGAATAGTGTTGGGGAAGAGATTATTTCTTTAATTTTGTGATTGTTTTGTATAAAATACGATACTCTGTATCAATCATTATTATATTAATATTGTCTATAGTATAAATGTGGCAAATGATCATTTGTTGTATGTTACTTAGTTATTTACATTTATATTTGTAGGATGAATCAAAGAAGAATGTAGATTGGGGAGATTTTCAGGCCCAAAGTCTGAGAACTCCCCCACATCAAAGGCGCTCAAAAGTGAACAGACTTGGACCAGTAGAAGACGTCCGTCTCTACCTGCATCAACTTTGTAAAAAAAATATGATGAGCTAGTAGATGTCAAAAAAGAATTAGGACTTCTTCAGATTGGCATTGTAAAGCGAAATAAAGACGACAGAGAACGGAGATGTGCAGAATATGGAGGAACGAAAAGTGAGGATGAGTAGGGGAGAAGAAAAATTTAAATTAAAGAAAGAGTCGTTACTTCTTTATATAGAGATTAAAAAAAAGCAATTCGTAGCATTAAATAAATTATAATTATAAAAAGAGGACCGAGTGTATAGTAAATAAATATGATCAGAAACTGGGCTGAAGTTAATAAATTGTGTATGCATATGGAAAAGCTATACAACTTTTGTAAAATGGTTTTTTTCCAACTTTTAACGATGAAAATATCGAAACAGAATACTCATATTGACACAATATTGTCTAAACTCGCGAAAATGTTATGCGTTGAAGAACTTATTGTCTCACTGTAACAGAGGTAGGTATACAATTTTTTTTTTAATTTGAATGTTTTTACCCTTGTAACGGTACGGCATAATTTAATATTTTTAATATTTTAAATATCCATATTAATCATTCTCAAAGCATATCTCTTAGAAACCAACAATATATTTCTTAAAACTGTTTATTCTAAATGTATATCTATGTATGATTTAAGCACTAGTTAGATAAACAGATAAACAAATGTTTGTATTGATTATAAGACTTGTGGCACCAACTGTTTGTGTTATCACCGAAGTTGTGTTATCGCCGGTCGTACGGGCTGATTTGTATGCGTGGGAAACTTTAATGACTAAATATGAGCAGAGGAGAAAAGGGAGATTTTGCATGTGGGTACCAGAGAAAGCGAAGTCCGATGAAATTGGAAGTCGACAATTGAAGCAATTCAAATGTGATGAATGTCATCGAAGGTTTAATGTTTAAAGCGCATCTCACAGCACGCATTAGACAAAAACATAACGACGCACGTGAATATTCATTTCAAATACAAATACAATTGTCATGATAGAGGCAATTTGAAACATCATCTACGCCAACATTCCAAATAATTTAAACTCAAACAAACTGAAAGAGACACACGGTCCAATTATTTAAATTTAGGAACATCTGTCACGTTCCGAAGATAATGAGAAGTACAATCCGAACACAGTTTATTTTCAAATTTATTATCTAACAAACTATTGGAAATGATTTGCTAAATTATCCTAGCATTCATAGGTCCTTATGTTGCGTTTTCCCCTAAAAGGCCCCTTGGCACTTTGCCTCTTGTAGCGGGTCTTGCAGCATTCAACAAAAGTTCGTCATCATATTGACGTTCCATCTCCATTTCCTTGACAGCTACAAGATTATCGGGAAAGTAGACTAAAAGCAAATTCATTCACTGAACATCCCAAGTCTTTGAATTTTTTACATTTATAGTTAGGGTCCTTAAAGTTCCCGGGGAAATTTTTGATGACTTCCTTAAAAGCTCGCCAGGCCTCATTGTAACTCATTTTCATTTTATATTCGAACACTTCGAGAGAAATCCGGAGGCAAACGTATAATTGTCCTACCTTCGCACTTACCTAACCAAAACTGTAACTTGTCTTTTGGTACACCATACAACTGATGTATGTTCAACGTGTTTGCGTACAACAGAATTATTAGAAGATGTGAAATCTGAAGAAAATAGAGTGAAAATAATGACTGAACGTAATTTGAGAGCTACAATGTTTGATGATTTACTTAAATCCCATTCATATAATGTGCAGAGATGTTCAAAAGAATCTGACTTTACCCAAGCTGGCATATCAGTCAACTTACTATTCTACACAACTTAATTTCTATATTTTTACCATAGTTTAGATAAAACTCAAAAACTGAAACAGTTCATTCCTATGTTTGGCTAGAATCCCCCGACATCCTAAAAATTTCAATGCTACAGCACGGAAAAGAAGCCATTCGAATGTTAAATCGCATCTCACAACACACAAACAAAAACATAACGGCGAACAAAAATTTGCTTCGGTTTTCTGGGATTGCCATGGAGTAATCATGATTGATTTTCTGGATAAGGGAAGAACAATACTTGGGAATTACTATTGGACGTTACTGACCACTCTAAGAGAAAAAATTATGGAAAGAAGACGCGGGAAGTTGTCCAAAGGTGTTCTGTTTTTGCAGGACAATGCACCTGCACACAAATCACATGTTGTTACGCTCTATTTTCGTTTTTGCCGATGTCCCGTAAGATTTTAGCATTTCGCAATATATGTATGTTACTATAATTTTATTTATTGACCGTACCTGGTATGCTAAAGTTATCTAAATTTGACGTGACTCATGTCTATTGTATGAACACACTCTCGTACTTAAAACTTGACACCTCAGAGTAAGGTTATAAATTTGCTATGCACTTCAATCATTTAGACCGCATAATTGCGTTTTTCTTAAGAGTACGAATTGGAATGGGTAAATACTGACATGATCTGTACCGTTCCTATGAACACTCTCTTTTACATAAGGCTAGATTTATCGAGAATTTAATTTTAGATTTTTACATGCATTCAGACGTTAAAATTTTCTACATTTCTGAGTTTTCTTAAGACTACGTTTTGTAATGGATAATTCCTGAGCCTGTTAAACATTTGCTTAGGCTAGCCTACCTGTATTTACCCTGTTGTTCTAATTTTGGATGAACGCTTATTATTTCAATCGACATATTGTACTTTCAATTTACGATATCTGCGTATTCTTGTTTGTATTCATTTTAGTTTTTTTTTTGCTCTCATGTAGCCTTGTTTGTGAAGAAGAATATTGTGTTAGGATACTCTTTCAGCGCCTTATCTACATATGTCCAAATAAATCATGTATTGTGACCATCGAAAACTTTTCTTAGCTTTTATGATTGGTAGTTTTGCTAAAAAAGGTTTATTTGTAACTTATGAACAGCTTATGCATTGTGCATACTTATTTTCTTCTTTCACGGACATGTTCTTGATTGTCAGAGGGAAGCTTCTGTTGTATTTCATCTTTCGAGCCGTACGTTGAATCTAACCTCCCGGACATGTCATCTGAATGATTGTCTAATTTCATTTACCTGTAAATACAATTAAGGTCGGACATGCCCGCCGATATTTTGTGAGCGTTGATCCTTTGTAATTAATCTATTTACCTGGGTGTCGATCATTTATAATGTGTGGATAGCTTGAGATGCGTCTGTTTACCTGCTCCAAGCATAGTTACCGGTCTGTCAGATCGCATAGTACCAACTCCCTAGACATAAAATTGCTTACTTCGTTTTATATGTCACTATGTAATCTTGCGTTCGCTGCAAGTTTATTTTAAGTTAATTCTGTCATCATTTGGAGTTCTAAGGGATGTTTGTGTTTAATTATTAAGGTCATGTTACTGATGATCTCTCTTGCGAGATAATTTTGTGTTTGTTAAATTTTTCAAATTCTTCCCGCCTTCATATGGAACTGATTCCGCGTTTCGCGTTCTAGAACCTGTGTAAAATCTTGGACGCATGGGATTGACGGAAACACGTTATCTGAATTCACTTTTTTTAAGTCGATCTTTGTGAGAAGAACACAAGTACAAAACTACTTATCTTTCTAATTTATATTGTGTGTCTAGGAAGACAAATATTGCTTTGGCAGCTCTAATGAGATATGTAGTTAATACCGTACCTTATCGCATAAAATTTTCGTGGGTGTTTTCGTAATTTTCGTCACCCTAAGTTTTGCTGTACCACGTGTCGGGCTCTACGTTCTTTTGTGCTTTTGTGACTTTTTGAAGTAAGAATACCGTGTTCTCTGGAAATCGGGGTAAGTCTTGAGAGAATTTCATTTTGTTAATTTCCAGAGTTTTAATCTCTGCATTTCTTTTTTTTTTGGTCTTTAGGAACCCGTAGTACGGTACTGATTCTACGGTATCTGCCGTCGACATCACGGCCGTACAATATTGTTTGATGGATCACTGATTCCAGTTTAGTTAAATTACCTGTTGTACCTTCTGTAAATGACTTGTGCTTATTAAGAGGTGTGAAGCTACCATCTCAGAGTCTTCTGTGGGGATTACCACCTGAAGGTCCAGAAGGACTCTGACCACATCACCTGCTAGTGGACTTCCTTCTCACCTGATTTTGCAAGTTAAGTACAGCAACAATTTTAGACAACGAATTTTATGTTACGACTAGTTTGTGAGGATCTTGTGCCAGTCAAGCTGGTTATTTCATATGTTTCAAGAACTAACGAGTGGACCGCAAATTTTATTCTACCTTCTTATCATGTGCTAGATCTCAAATACCGCAGATTAAATTTTGCTTTATATTTAAATTGGTCTTCGCTGTCTACCGGGTGCGACCAGTAGTAATTAATGTTAATGCTCTGATTAACTACGTACTCTTGAAACATCCTGAAGTACGTCTCAGGGTAATTTTCGGGAATTAATCCTTAATAGTAAATTCATTAATTTTTCCTTTTGTATTTTATTTTACCTATGTCTAAGATGTGCTAATTATTATCTACTGTAACCATAAGTTTTGTGAATCACGTAATTATCAAATACAATTTTTAGTATAAAATAACTTAACTGTTTAATTTTCTTTTATTGTATTTAAACCGCCTTTGCTTGGCGACTTATCTAAATTGCATGTAAATAAGTCTGTAAGGCTTATGAAACGTTTCCGTTTAGAAATTAAGAATAAATTTGCCGCACTTAAACTTCAATAATAATAATATTTCAATAATTTAAAAATTTTACTATGTTTAGATTGAACTAATAATACCTCTTTTGATAACTTTTAACAAAATATTATCGTAAATTCCTTATTACATTGGTTTTGTTCATGTTAATTATTGTTTTTTTTTTATATATCATATGGTATAATTTTACATAATTATTTACAACATCGTTTGTTGGAAATTCTTTATTTAATTAATATATACCAAACCGTCCATCTTTCTCTTTCTTTTTTTTTTTCTTATATCCTTATAATTTTACTACGTGACTAGCACTTGGATAAGGTTTGTGTAGCTGGCCCCATACAGGGTGATCCGTTGGTGTATCTCACTGGAGGGACACAGCCAGTGGCATTACATAGAGATCGCAGGTAGGTTGCCTCCTAATGTAGCGTAGTGCCCTGTTGCCCAGTGACAACGTCACTAGCGTCGCTGCCGACCGACGCTCAACCTAATACGTTTTTGAACCGACACGCCATCTTCGACGTGAGTTAGCTCGGCCCTGCCAACCTCAAACACATCCACCTCGCCACAGTGATCTCCCTATTCCGGAATTTACCATTGTTTATATATATATTTCCGAAGCGACGTTGTTGGGCACGTAGCAATGTTGCCATGCAAACAATTCGTGATTTAGGGTTCAAATTACTCGAAAACCCCCTTTATTCAATAGATCTGGCTCCGTCCGACTATCATGTCTATCCTCAAATGAAAAAAACTAACCTACAAATCAATATTTTTTTATTTATCAATATTTGGCAACAGAACCCACCTTCGACCTGGAGAACGTGATGCAGAATTGCTGGTATGTTTGGGAAATTCCGATATCAAGGAATACGAGGACAATAAAACTAATTCCGATTCCGAAAATCAGAATTTTGAAAATAATGAAAACTTTGCTGAAGATCTAGATGAAAAACCTCAAGAAGATTCAGATGAACAACCTGAAGAAGGTCCAGACGAACAACCTGAAGAGGAAGCATCTGTCGGCTCAAGTTTGGATTCCGATCCAGAATTTAACATTCCTCTGATTAATTTGAAAGCTCGTTGTGGACGAAACTCCTGGAAAAAATCTGACAGATTTAATGGACCACAATTTGATACCCCAGATCCTACAGATAGACACTTGGAGCGAAAAGACTGGAAAATAGACTACATCGCAATCTTTTGAAAATTCTGATATGAAAAATATTTGCGCCTGTACCAATTTAAAATATCTTTTGGAGCACGATAAACCCATGAATTTGTCGGCAGATGAAGTCAGAAAATTCCTTGGAATTTCCATCTTGATGTCTTGTCTCGAGTTTCCTAAGACTAGAATGTATTTTGAAGTTGCGGTTAACAACAAGACACAATCCTGGAGGCTATGCTCCATCGCCATGATAACTCCAACAAAACAAGTAATGAAGCATTTACCGAAATTAAGTAAAGTAAAAAATTCAATAAGGTGCAAATTCAAAAATTGCCACAAAAAAACAATTTGTTTTGTGCGAAACATGTAACGCTATGTATTACCGCCGATCGTAATTGTTTTTATGATTACCGCGTTTCTGTACAAATAATTAGTAACTGTTAACTAATAATACTGAAAATCTTTTTCGTTTACCTACATAAGAAATTTTGACTTAACTACGCTCCGCTGTCCATTATTAAAATGGACAATTTTTTTCTCACAAAAAACCTTTCCTCAAAAAATTAATTTAAGCTTTTCTACTCATAGTTCGTCCCTAGGAAAACTTTCATGCATTTCTGTCAAACCGTTTCCAGTGGGGCCTCAGGAGGATATATCACGACTACATAATTCAGTCATTTTAGAGCACCCGTACTTTTTTCTTCGAGTATCAAGCCCTGTGGCGGAACCACAGGGGTTCCTTTTGTTCGTCGCTTTAAATAATACAAGTAGTACACTTTTATACTTCTTTATTCAAGACGGTCAGGTTAGTTCTATTATAATAATGATCCCGTTGTATATGTACCTATATGTATATATATCTGTCTGTTGTCATCTCGGTGTCTGTCAGACTGCAGCGTAGGCATTAGCTTCGTACGTGCTTCTATGCGGCAATCGACCAAGTACGGAAGCGCAACAGACATGATCTAATATTACAATAAGATATGATAATATTGTGTATTACATACATCCTGTCAAGGTATACACTACACCTTCCCTTTCTACGAGAATGATCCTCATTGCAAATGAGATCATTCTTTGTTGACATAAATAAAATTTGACACCTTAGATCTTAAATCGTCTTAATACAAACTTACATTTATCTGAAAAATACATATACACAATGTACTTAATATCTACGTATTCCTATATTAACATATTATGACACGTTCATGCGTATTACAAACTAAACATTTATATTCTTAAAGTATACATTCAAATTTCTTAACTAATTTGCTTAAAATGATAATCCTTAAAAATTTATTCATAAAATAGATATACCTTAATTAGTTATTCAGTAAATATATATATATATATATCTTACTTAGTTATTTAGTAAATATGTATATACACCTTAGTGAGATATTCAGCGCTGAATATTTATAATTTGATTTATAGTTAGATTATGCTTAATTTTTAGGAAATATATGGAAGTACACGGTTTTTATGCAAAGTCATTTCTTTGCCTTTTGCATTTTTGATCACGCAATTGGGACCATCAATACTAGTTATCACAAAAGGACCCTCAAACCACGAGTCGAATTTACTACGTTCCTCGTTAGAAACGAGTACATGATCACCTGGTTTGAGTTCTAAATGTTTTGCATTATTATCATATATGTGTTTCCGCTGTATTTTGGCCTTTTCCAAGAATTCTTTAGCTGTTTTATGCGCTACTTGAAGTCTATAACGTATTTCTTGTTCGTATGCCTCTACATTGTACAAAGGGTCTACTTTAGCACTCGTAAAATTCTCTACAAAACTACAGTTTCTACCGAAAATAAGTTCAAATGGTGTATAATTGTGATATGTACAGGGTGTTGTATTATAACAGAATGTATAATACTTCATCCAGTTTTCCCAGTCGTCATGCGTGTCATTGACATACATGCGAATGAATTCATTTAACACTCTGTGATTTCGTTCACAACCACCTATACTTTGACTATGGTAAGCTGTTGATATTTTATGACTTATTTTGAGAAAGTTTGCAATGTTTTCGAAAACCTTATTCCTGTATTCTGTTCCCATATCAGTTCTAATTTCTTTCATGGGGCCATATACTAAAATAAAATTTTCGAAAATTGCTTTAGCTACCGTTTTTGCTTCTTTATTTGGTATTGGCACTGTAATTAAATATTTTGTCAACTCACATTGTAGAGTTACAGCATATACGTTTCCGTTCACTGACTTAGAAAATGGACCAATGGTATCAACGCAAACTATATCAAATGCAGTTTGGGGAGTTGGTGTGATAACCATAGGTTCACAATGTTTTGATTTTGCTTTATTTATTTGACATTTTTTACATCGTTTAACATAATTTGCAATGTCGCGCGACATTTTTTTCCATCTATAGTTCATTCTTAGTTTTTTCAGAAGTCTCTTTTGTCCACAATGTCCACCTGTAAGCGGATCATCGTGAAATGTTTTGAGCAATGTCTGCTTCTCGTTATTATTAGTAATTATTTTGGGTACCCTACAAAGTATGATTGTTATATGTTTCAGTATATTTTGTCCCACCTTTTTGAATTCATTTATAGTGCACTTTGAAAATATATTATCATTCATAAATAATTTTACTTTATTGAAACCGCAATTATTTGCTAGATTATCTAGTCGAGATAATACTTGCGCTAGAGCAATATTACCATTAATAATTGTTATCGGTTCTTGAGCGCTCACTCTTTTATTTTGCCTAATCATTATTCTAAGTAATGTTGGCTTTATAAAAAAATTTAAAGTGGGTACTTTATGTAATTCAGAACTGTCTAATGATTCGTATATAGTAGGTTCTAGAGCGATGGAACGTTTGCGTTCTTGCTTAACCTCGTCTTTTTTTAATGTCATTGATCTTGTTATTGGCATAATTTGTGAAACATTTTCCTGTATTTTCTTTAATTCATGTATATCGATTCGCGATAGTGCATCAGCCCCGACATTTTCACTACCCTTAATATATTCAATTTCAAAATTAAATTCTTCTAGATCTAATCGCATTCTAGTTAATTTTGAGGAAGGATTTTTCATTGAAAATAAATATACCAAAGGTCTGTGATCGCTTTTTATTAAAAAATTTTGATTCCACAAATAAGGCCTAAAATAAGTTACCGCCCAATGAATTGCTGCCAATTCTTTCTCAATAGTTGATTTATTAGCTTCTCCTTTTGTGAATGCGCGTGAAGCATAGGAAATAGGCAATTCATAATTTTCGAAATTTTGACTCAAAATTGCACCACAAGCTGTGTTTGATGCATCTGTTGACAAAATAAATGGTTTCGAAAAATCTGGGTATTGTAATATTTTAGGACTTATTAGTGCTTTTTTAAGCCTTTCAAAACTGTTTTGGCATTCTTCTGTCCAAATAAATGTGACTCTTTTTCTTGTTAATTTATTCAACGGATGTGATAATTCTGCAAAATGTGGAATGAACCTGCGATAGTAGTTACAGAATGCTACAAATCGTTTAACTGCATCTGGGGTTTGTGGTACGGGGTATTTATTAATTATATCGTATTTTGATTCATCTGGCAAGATACCTTTATCAGTAATTTTGTGACCTAAATATGTTACTTCTTTTCTGAAAAACTGACATTTTGCGGGATTTAGTTTAAGATTATATTTTCTGCATACTTGAAAAACTTGTTTTAAATTATGAAAGTGATGATTAACAGAACAACCAAGTACAATTAAATCATCCATATAAAGAAAAGCTTTTTCGGGGGTCAAACCGGAGAAAGCTATTGTCATCATTCTTTGAAAACTATTTGGGCTTACTGATAATCCGAAAGGGACCCGGGTGTACCTAAAGGCTCCTTTGTCCGTGCTGAATGACGTAAAGTCACGAGAATCTTCATCTAAAGGTATTTGATGAAATCCAGAGATCATATCGATAACGGAAAACCATTTTGCTCGTCCGAGTTCATCTAAAATATCATCAATTCGCGGGAGTGGGAATTTATCTCCTATTAATTTGGAATTAAGTTTTCGATAATCGATCACTAAACGCCATTTTTTGTTCCCATCGATAGATTTCTTCGGAACTAGTAAAACTGGGCTATTATATTCCGATACAGATGGTTCTATAATGTTGTTTTGTAGCATTTTGTCAACTTGCCGATTTATTTCCTCTTTTTGCATTTTCGGTATGCGATAGTTTTTCACATAAACGGGTTTATTATCATTTAATTTTAATTTCTGTGTATAAAAATTATTTGCTGTTACTCTATCTGATTTTAAAGCGAATATATCGGAAAATTCATGTAATAATTTATTTAAATCTGTTTTCACAAATTCTGGCATATTTTTATTTATTTCTTTTAATAAATTAGAGTGTCGTTCATTCATATCGGTTTGAATATTAAAAATGTCGTATTCAGCAAGGTCGACAGTTGTAAAGTCGTTGTTTCTTATCGTTGCAGTTTGAAACGTTGTATTTATTATTCTGACTAAGGGATTTTCTGCGGATACTATAGTGCGGGCAACAAAAACTCCGGGTATAATTTCTTTATTTAAAACTAACAAATCTTTTTTTGATTTTATTGCTATTTTTCTAACTACTTCGCTGCGTGCTGGAATATGTAATATACCATTTTCTGCACTGTCATAAATTGGTATTATAATTTCTTTTTGATTAATAAGTAATGACAAAGTCCAATTTTCATAATTTAAATTACATTTATATTTAGAAATAAAGTCTCTACCTAAAATTCCATCTGTGGTTATGGGAAAATCGTCTCCCACTATGTGAAATTTGTGTTTTATTTTTAAAGTATCGAAAAAAATAGAAGTTTCTGTAATACCTAGAGATTTTGTATGCTCATTGGTAATACCTCTGATTTTACATGAATTTATAGTATCTATTATATGATTTCTTTGTATGCTACTACGTTTAATAATCGAGATATCAGCACCAGTATCAACAATTAACGTTAGTTTTTCGACAGCAAAGTCAGTATTAACAAATACAAAATTTGCAAGAGATAAATTGAACGTAAAAATATTTACATATCCCCCAGTCGCTCCCCCTGGGGGCGCGGCTGGTTTTCCGGATCTTGCTGAGTTTCACAAAGTCTAATATTTCTAAATTGACGACCGCGAGTATTGCCCCGATACGATTGAAAATTATTACCTCTTTGTCTGCGATTTTGAAATCGACTATTGTTATTGTTACCACTATTGTAGGTATTAGTAGTATAGTGTCTTCCGCGACTATGATTATTTATACGGGCAGTAGGGTGTCTACGGTTATGTCTGACATATAAAACATTGGAGCTAGTGGTTTCCGTATTTATATTAACAAATTTTGAAATAGCATCTTGCACTGATGAAAATGTTCCTGCTTCCATGATTAAACGGGCACGCTCGGAGGAAGCGTTTTTCGATAATGCTTTTACAGCAGTATCTGTAGAATAAATTTGCGCTACTGTGTTAGGAACACCTTCACTAATGTATGCTCTGTTTAGAGATAATGTAAGAGCCTCTATTTCTGATGCAAATTTGGCAGATTCTTTTGAATTTTGTTTAAGATTTATAAGTTTTGCTGATATTATTTTTGAACTTTCGCCTTTAATGCCTTGTTTTAAAGCTGTTATAATATCTGCAAGACTCATATTATCGTTAATTAGATCGCGGGCTTTGCCGGTTAGCCGTGTTTTGACAAAGGAAACTGCACGATCTGCATGTCCTTCGGAGTTAGCTTGTAAAAGAGCTAGTGCATCCAAAAAGGACTGTAATTTGTCGTAAGAACCGTCAAATTCTGAAGGAATAAATTTACTAGCCAAGTTAAAAAATTCTATATTTGATAAGGCCATCGTTTCTTCCTCGTCTTCAGTTTCGTCGTCTAGAATGAGGGGATTAATTTTATCTAAAACTGACGCAGGCACTTTATATTTAACACCTAATGATTGAAATGATCTAACAATTTTGTCCCTAGTTTGGTGAAAAATTAGCTTGCAAGTCTGTCTTTGCTCTTCATTACAGGTAATCCAGGACGAAGCCAAAATACTAACTAAATTATTATAAAGTTCAATTAATTTGTCTCTTATTTCATTACGTATTTTATCTGATTTCGGAATTTGCTTTTTTATCGCCCGTTTGGATTCTTTTATAATCTCATTTTTTATATCTGATATTTTTGTATTAATTTCATCCCAATTGTGTGTCATTGAGGCATTTAAATAATAAAATTTATAAAAATACTTAATTTAATTCATATTAAACTATTAAACATTTCAAACTTATGTTGTGTAAACTAAAAACATGTTACAAATTTAAATGGTGACAATCGCATAGATTTCACTCACCAGTTAACATAGTTATCCTTTTTTTTTTTTCACAATATCCTTGAAGTTCACTGCACTAATCACAACACTTCTCTTGTTTATACCCTCGCTTCTGATAGGGTGCGTTGCAAACTCCTCTTCATTGTTCGCCGGTGCATCTTCGTAATTTTTAGGATGAACTTTATTACCATTATTGCAACTATGATGTAGAGTAAAATTTTTATATCAGTCGATAGGTTTACTGATTTTTCTTCCACCATAAACGTGTTGTTTACTATTCCGTTGTCGGATACTTCCTGCTCCTTCGTTTGTTTGTGGCCCATTTTGTTTTTTCGACTTATTTACCTTTTTATTTAAGTTGAATTAATATATTCATTTTACCACTTTTAAATAATAATAAGTGGCAGGATCGCCATGTGGCGGAACCACAGGGGTTCCTTTTGTTCGTCGCTTTAAATAATACAAGTAGTACACTTTTATACTTCTTTATTCAAGACGGTCAGGTTAGTTCTATTATAATAATGATCCCGTTGTATATGTACCTATATGTATATATATCTGTCTGTTGTCATCTCGGTGTCTGTCAGACTGCAGCGTAGGCATTAGCTTCGTACGTGCTTCTATGCGGCAATCGACCAAGTACGGAAGCGCAACAGACATGATCTAATATTACAATAAGATATGATAATATTGTGTATTACATACATCCTGTCAAGGTATACACTACAGCCCGAATTCTTAATCAGATATCAGAACCTCATGTTATCAAAAACTGTACATTTCCGTAAAAAAAGTACCATATCAGGGCCACAATTTTGTTTGCGATTTTTAACCTCAAATTCGTAACCTGCAACATAAAAAGAAACCACTCTACAGAATTTTTATACTTGAAATCCCGCAAAATTTGTTTTTTTAATGTTTCTCCGGTTCGAGGAGTCTACTATAATTCCTTCGTTTTGAGTGCAGGCCTAGTCTTAATACAAAATTATTATTAAAGTAAAACCAATGTCATCTAAAATGAGAGAAAATGTGTATTAATATTCAATGAGATATGGATATAAAAAAAAAGTTTTCAAGAGCAAAAGATACTTGGAAGATTTAGAAGGTTTGGGAGAATTCAAGCGAAGGCAAAATCTAATCAAACAAGGTATTTGTGGTAAGAGGGTTATATTCTATCTCGAAAACGCCACTGTCATTTTTTTACATCTACTGGTATTAAAACTGATGATCTGCAAAATATATTTCAAAGCACGTTGGAAAACTTGAACAAAATTAGGCTTCATACAGTGACAATTATATGTGATCAACCCACTACAAACCAAAGTTTATATAAAAAACTTAATGTGACATCTGAAAGACCATACTTTCTGGTAGCTTTCTACCATTTTTGATGCACCTCATCTTATTAAAAGTATAATAAATAATTTATTGAACGGAGGTTTTTTGTAGGATAACAAGCGAATTTTCTTTATTGACATTAAGGCTGTTTATAATTTAGATCAAGCAAGTTCTACTGGGAAGGCAATGCCCAAAATCACAGAAGCTCACATGAATATAAATAACTTCCAAAAATTTAATGTCAACCTTGCTGTACAGGTTTCGAGTCATACTGTTAATGAGTTGATAAGGACTGCAGTTAAACTGGACAACTTGTACGTATCTGCACCTGTATAATAAATGATTTATTGAACGGAGGTTATTTGTATAACAACTGAATTTCTTTTGGTGGCATAAAGGCTATTTATGCTTTAGAGCTTTAGACCATCCAAGTTCCACTGATAAGGCAATGCCCAAAATCACAGAAGCTCACATAAATACAATTAGCTTCCAAAAAAGGCTTGGTACGTATGTGCAACTGCATAAGCTACTGCTTCATTTGTACATATAATAAATAACACCTTCGATGCCTGCATTAAACAACAGGGCCTTATATAGCAATAAGTTTGCCATCGATCATTAGCGCATACCAATGTTCATATTATCAATGTTCGATTCAATGGTAAGTATATTTAAAAAATAATAATAAGCAGGGAATACTGTTTGGACCTCCCTCATCTGATGGACGTACGAGTATATTAACTATCACAGGTGTAAGGCAATTTTTGAGTGTCAAAAGGAAAGAGAATACGGATTTTTAATAACAGATCACTACTCATGAAATGAGTGGTGGCGGTATTTTTTATAATAGACTGATTCGGCAAATTTTTATTGATAGTAAACCAGACCATTATAAATACAACACAATTCTTTGTGTAAGGTTGGACAATTTCTTAACGACTACATACTGAGTTTCGAGAAGTGATATTTCAACATGATGACGCTACTCCCCATAGCACCATTTTGAATAGGGAGTTTTTAACGAGTAAGTTCAGACATTCTTGGATTGAAACATATGGACCCACCCACACCTTGGCCCTCGTGCAACATTTTTCGAATTTCGCGAGTGGTTTAAGTTTGCACTGGACACAATTCGTAATTCAAGCTAACCATGCGACTTTAACGTTAAAAATTTGGACTGAGGGCCTGTTTATTTAATGAGATATTAGCCGCCATTAATGTTTCACAGAGTTCTTCGTTAAAATTGTCAGCTTCCAACGGGTCCAATTTCTGTGTATGTTTTAGCGATGCGAAGTGACGTACGTGCGATTTTTTGGCACTGTGTAACGATATTTTACCGACTTTGCAATAAATGTCGGAATCACTGAAAACTTGAACAAAATTGGGCTTCATCCAGTGACAATTGTATGTGATCAACCCACTACAAACCAAAGTTTATATAAAAAACTTAATGTGACATCTGAAAGACCATACTCTCTGGTAGCTTTCTGTCATTTTTGAAGCACCCCATCATATTAAAAGTATAATAAATAATTTATTGAACGGAGGTTTTTTGTATGATAACAAGCGAATTTCCTTTAATGACATTAAGGCTATTTATAATTTAGATCAAGCAAGTTCTACTGGAAAGGCAATGCCCAAAATCACAGAAGCTCATATGAATACAAATAACTACCAAAAATTGAATGTCAACCTTGCTGTACAGGTTTCGAGTCATACTGTTAATGCGTTGATAAGGACTGCAGTTAAACTGGACAGCCTGTACGTATCTGCATCTGCATAATACATAATTTATTGAACGGAGGTTATTTGTATAACAACTGAATTTCTTTTGGTGACATAAAGGCTATTTATGCTTTAGACCATCCAAGTTCCACTGGTAAGGCAATGCCCAAAATCACAGAAGCTCACATAAATACAAATAGCTTCCAAAAAAGGCTTCTACGTATCTGCAACTGCATAAGCTACTGCTTCATTTGTACATATTGTAACGAAACAAGTCCACAAAGGAAAAACGAACCTCTGCGCGACGATAAAAACACACTCGTAAATAAGTATTAAATCATCTGCACATATGTACGGCGTAAGCGGGCAACAGTCTAGATTCCCTCTCGTATACTCCCGAGCTTATCCAGAAGAAGCAGGAAGGAGACCAGAGTTTGCTCGTACATTTCTAGACTTTTCGTCTGCAGATATAAAAGCAGCCGGGGCCCCGGGCGGGGTCATATATATTTCATTCAATGGTAGTCGTGTAGTTTTTACTGAACAATAAAAATAAACATAAATATAAGTGAGTGGTGTAGTTTTGTTAGTTCAAGAGATACATAAATATTACATAAATAAATAGTAGTGATAGATATAAATACGTGTGTTAATTTATTTGAAGCAGTTTTAAGTGTGAGAATGTGTAAGAAGTGTCAAGTGGTATTGTCAAGTTTATTTAATAGGATATTAGCCGCCATTAATGTTTCACAGAGTTCTTCGTTAAAATTGTCAGCTTCCAACGGGTCCAATTTCTGTATATGTTTTAGCGATGCTAAGTGACGTACGTGCGATTTTTTCGCACTGTATAACGATATTTTACCGACTTTGCAATAAATGTCGGATTCACTGACAATGGACATACAATCAGTATGACCCTTAATCCAATTCGCCATTGTTTCACGATGCCATTCAAAAGTGTCTGCGTTAATATTACGAATGATTATATTCGAAACTAACCTTCAAATGAAACATACCAAGCCCTATGCTTACGGATGCAAGTCAGTGAGAAAAATGAACAGTGACTTAATGTATCACACGCTTCCACATAAGGTATAAAAAGTTGAAATGAAAAATGAATTTGCACAAATAGAACTTCAGAGAACTATCAAAACAATACAAACTCAATGAAAATTTGCTTACTGAACTTTAGTTATACATGTTCAGATAGGATTCCATAGTATTTTTCTTAAGTAATCGAATCATAAGATTATTTGCAAAAATACCTATTCTTTCTAAAAAAAAGATAACAAAATCCCCAAAACAAAATCACCAGTGTTACAAATGAAAAAAAAAATATGAATGTTGCGGGATCACATTTTTTGACAAGCGAGTCCATAGATTACACAGCCCTATAAAGAAGAAAAATTCGGTTGCCAAATATTTTACATTACATTTGAAACAAACTCGTTTGTATATTTGTTTTCTTGGCCTTTCTTTTTTGTTTCGCTGTTCTCTAAATACCTGATCATCTTTTGTATTTAAACCTTATACAGCGTGGCGCAGGGGAACGGGAAATTTTGAACGTTACAGTTGTCAGCACTGTAGAGCCGGCAGTTGTTCGTAACGTCGCACAATTGTTGTGAACGCATTGCCATTTAGTAATCATGGATCGTTGGACTGGTGCGGAACGTGCAGTAGCTGTGAGAGCGTTTTATAAAAATGGTGATAGTGCGACTGCCGCGCAGAGAATATTTCGACAGCATTACCAGCTTGGGCGTCATGGACGTGTCCCATCTGCGCATGCGATTACAACGTGGGTGCGTAATTTTGAAGAAACAGGATCTGCCTTGAAAAAGAAAGCTCCAGGTGGCATTCGCACGGTACGTACCCCAGAGAACATTGAAGCTGTTAGAGCTGCAATCGAGAGAAGTCCTCGCCGCTCCGTTCGACAGCATGCATCTACGCTAGGGATTAAGCGACGAAGCTTACAAAGAATACTGCACGAATTACATTTCCATCCCTATAAGTTGCAGATTGTGCAACAACTACATGAACGAGACCCAGCGTCACGTATGGAGTTTAGTAGGCAGATATTGGCTAAAATTAACGAGGACGCGAATTTCATTGGTAAAATATGGATATCAGACGAAGCACATTTCCACCTAAACGGTATAGTAAACAAACAGAATTTTCGTTATTGGGCCCAGGACAATCCTTGTGAGTTACACCAGCGACCACTACATAGCGACAAGGTAACAATATGGTGTGCTGTATCATGTCATGGTGTTATCGGCCCTTATTTTTTTACAAGTGAGGATGGTAGTGCAGCGACAGTAACATCCGCTCGATATGTTGAAATGTTTCAAACTTTCTTTACACCGAGACTGTACGAGCTTAATCTTAACATCGAAAACATGTGGTTCCAGCAGGACGGAGCCACGTCACACACTGCTCGACATTCGATGGCAGCAGTTTGTCAATTGTTTGGAAGACGCATTATTTCACGTAACGGTGAGATTGAATGGCGTGCGAGATCCCCTGATCTTAGTGTGTGCGACTTCTTCCTGTGGGGGTATTTTAAAGGCAAGGTGTACCGTACACGTCCTGCAACAATCCATGAACTGAAGGAGAACATTCAACTAGAAATCACTGCCATTCCCCAAGATTTGCTACATCGCGCATTCCAGAGTTTTCATAACAGGCTGTTAGAGTGTGAACGCCGAATGGGAGGACATCTTTCCGATGTCATCTTTAAAAAGTAAAGAGACACTTTTGAACATTTTGATTGAAAAAACATAAATGGCATGCTGCATACATGCACTTTCGTTAATAAATTACTAGTTTTATGAATTTATTCCTGGACATGACGTTATTTCAAAATATCCCGTTCCCCTGCGCCACCCTTCATGTTCCAGCATCATATACAAGGGGCGTTCGGATATTCAACTCCTTTAACGCTTTTTACTCTAGTCACTCCTTGGGCGTTCGTTTATTACACATGGCGCAAATAGAGCACTCCGTGAAGCGTTCGACTATTACGGAGTGGAGTTGAAAGAACTAACTCTATTAGTACCGTCTCTTGTAGGTAAAACTCAAGGAGTGTACATGCGCAGTTAATGAAATTGTCAAATGTCTGATGCAATACGGACAGACGCACGAGTGTTTGTTTGGTTTCTGGTTTCTGTTGAAAAAGTGTTGTTTGAATTTGAGTCAGGTAAGAGATTGGCGCAGATAGAGTTTCAGTTTGAGAAAATAACAAAATTACTTAATTAGTTAATTACTGTAATTAATCTTTGTTTGCATGCCATGTGGCCGCAAGTAGAAATTTATATCAGGTATGCCTATATTATTATTGTACATTTTTAGTTTTCTTTTAAATATGGAAGAGTATTTGTGCAATTTTTCGGAAGAAACCCATGCGCTTGTCCTGGAACACAACGCAGCAATTGTTCAAGACAATCATCTATTGTTGCAGAATAAAATAAGTAAGCATATAACTTTTCGTTTCCATTTGATTAATATTCAACATTTTTAGCAAAAGATCTGGTACTTGTACCATTAAGTGATGGAATTTGTCATCAATTTAAAGTACAAATGCCAAGTATGAAGGAAGAACCTGCAAAATCTTCGAAAGATACCAGTGTGAATGTAGCTTGTGATTCCAGATTATGGACAAAGTGCAATACATTGTATTTAATCGAAAAATTAAAAGAGAATGATGTAGAATTTTCTAATGGTATTAAAAAAAACGTGTGGAATAAAATAGCTGTCGAATGTCAGGCTAAATTCAGAAAGCCGGTAAGTGCCACCATGTGTGAAACAAAATGGAAATCTTTGAAACGCACATATAAAACAATCACGATGAACAATAAGTCGACCGGAGAAAAACGACGTTATTGGGAATTTTATGCAGCTATGCATGATATAATGTATAGCAAACCAGAAATAACTCCCACTGCAACTTGCAGCAGCATATCAGGCTTACATATTAAAGGTAAGTTCTCACCATTAAGCATACCTAATTGAAATGAATTACATTATTATTTTAAATCTTTCAGACGCTGGAGAAGTGACAGATCGAAGCTCTTCAAGTTCAGCTAACATTGTCGAAACAAATTCGACTACCTCAGGTAGAACTCAACAAAATATTTGTCAAAATATTTTATTGCTGAATTAATTATTATTTTAGACACGGCGTCCGAAAGTTCTTTTGCAAAGAAAAGAAAATTGAAGGTTAAGGCAGCGGATGAAAGGCACAAAGAGAAGATGCAAAGATTAGATCGTTTCAATGATCTTTTTGCTCAGATGGTTCAAAAAATGTGATTCTTTACAGTTTAAGATTCGTTTTGTTCATTGATGTCTTTTATTTTCGTTTTCTTCTCTAGTTAAAGATTTGTTTCATTGAATTATTACAGAATTATGTATTTTTCTTATCTTTAGTACCCTAGTGCAGGTGAATTTAATTAATTTTATGTTAATTCTAAAAGTTTATAATAAAGATTATAACCATGTTAAGAATAATTGATTTAGTTTACATTTTGTTCTTTGGCAATATAGTTAAATAAAATTGAATTTATAGAAAAACAATCTTAATTTATTAAAGGTACATTTATGGTATTTAGAATATTATTTCTCTTTGCAATAGCCTGTAAAGCAATTTCTTCTTCCACTATGTCGAACTCGTTGTCAGGTCTGTTAGCTATTTCTTCTCCCATTTCTTGTCCAAGATCCATAATATCATTTGGGACGTCCCCATTTAAGATGCAGATATTATGTAATATACATGCAGTAACTATAAGCAAAGTTAACAAATCCATTCTTACAGTTTCCATAAATTTTAATCGTCTAAATCTGCCCTTTAATAGAGCAAAGGCATTTTCGATAGCAACTCTTTTTTTACTTAAAAGTATGTTAAACCTTCTTTGCTGCGGTGTCAAATGTCCATTATCTTTAAAACCCACAATCAAATTCGTTGATAATTTATATGCCAAATCACCTACAAGATAATTGTCTGCATGAAAAAGTATTTGTCTATTTTGAATTCCCGCATAAAGTTCGGATCTTCGGTATAACGTATAATCATGCAGTGATCCGACTTCTCCTGCGTATACATCAGTAAATCGTTTTTTATGATCACAAACACCTTGTAACAGCACAGAATGATATCCCTTCCTGTTTACATATGAATTTTTATTAACTTTGGGAGCAGCAATTTTGATATGGGAACCATCTATGCATCCTATTATACCTACAAAATATATTATTATTAAAATAATAAATAATAATCCTTAGCAGTAACAGTAATGGTAAGTATGTACTACTCGCACCAGTGAAATGATGGCTATTAAAGTGATTAGCAATTATCATTTGCCTTTCTCGATTGGGCCAGTCGATAATTTTATAGGACTGATTAACTTTTAGAATTAGACGTGATGTTCTGTACAAAATATCCCAACATGTTGATTTAGTAACTCCAAATCTATCGGCAACTGATCTGTAAATTTAGTTTAATTGGTTAATATTTAGGTACCTTAATATTAATAATTGAAACCTGAAAGATTCCAAATTTCCAAGACACCAAATTGTTATCATGAGTTCCTTTTCAATGCGGATTCTTGGATAACCTATATTAGAAATATTTAAATTATTTCGTCTGAACACTAGCGAAGCTTTAACAACTAAATCTTCAAAAGTGTCTGGTTCCATTCGGAAATGCGATTTAAATTGTCTAGAATTCATATTTGGGACTGTACGTTCTGCATAGTGGTCAATCTTTTCTAAAACGGTTTCTTCATCATCGGAAGAGTCGAAAAGTATTTCACGGGCATAATGTACAACCGGGAAATAAACATTCATGCTTGTGGTCGTTTTTGTCACAATTAATTAAATTTATCTGCGATTCCACTTTAACCAAACTTTAACGTTGACCACGTGTCAGAACTGTCAGACAAAAACTGACGTATTGTTGTATTGCTCCTTTTAGCGTTCGGCAACCTACGTTTCGATTTGCACCTATTGCACTCTTAATTTACTCTGCATCTGCGCCACTCCAGTACCGGTGGAGATATCCGAACGCCCCTACAGTAGTGCTCACAAGGCTACGTTAATATAGAGAGAGGAGAATATAAGTGGGGGGTGTACATCAGACAGCGACGAACCTAAGAGGAATCATTGCATATAACCTGTGGGAGAGCGCAGAACAGGATGGAGTATTCATTAGCGGAAAAAGTACAAATCGTAAAGTGGTATCATCAAGGTCACTCGACCCGAGTGAGGCATATAAGAGCAATGGAAAATCAACAATTGTTACACGGATGGACTCGGAAAATGAAGGATTTGAAACAGTAGTTAGGAGAAAAAAGAGAAATAAGACAGTTATACAGGGAGCTGCAAAGAATAATCTAACAATTAAAGCGATTGATAAACAAGCACACTTGCATATATACGGTTTCATACCGTCTACGACTGAAGAAAATTTGTGTGATTATTTGCTAACTCAAAGCATTAAAAACATAAAATGCGAAAAAATGCGTGCTAAACGGCCTGATGAGTATGCTTCATTTCATTTAATATGTAAAGCGGAAGATCTAGCTCGAGTTAGGAATCCAAACATTTGGCCAGTTGGCATTAATATGGATCGTTTTTTCTTCAATGTAACACAGAGGAAAAAAGAAAAATAAGTGATGTAACAGTTATGAACTTAAATATACAGTCTGTTCATAGAAAAATTGATCAACTACAATTTTTTGTAGCAGATAATAATGTGGACGTTGTCTGCCTTACTGAGCATTGGTTAACCTCCGATTTAGTAAAAATTTTTAACATAAAAAAATATAATATATGTGCTTTTTCCTGCAGAAGAAACTCAAGAGGTGGAGGAACTCTCATATTGACTAGAAACAATTTGGAGTGCTGAACTGCCAGAGGTAAGTGAGTTTGCAAGAGAGGGACATCTAGAATTATCTGCTACCTCTATAAGCACGATGGAGACAGTAGTAATATCTCTTTACAGGCCGCCTTCGGGTGATTTGAATCTATTTAAAGAATCTTTGACTGAAATCCTTACGAGGATTTCTGAAAAATATCCAAAAAAAAATCATTCTTGCAGGAGACTTTAATATAGACTTAAACAAGGATAACAAAAATAAAGACGAACTGATTGAAATTTGTAGCATGTTTGGTCTAAAGCGAGTAATGTATGAAGCCACGAGGGTTAGTGATATGTCAGCATCATGTATTGATAACATCTTTGTTACTTCACACAATAATATGGAAACAAGTACAGTAGAGACACATATGTCAGATCATCGAGCTCAAATTGTTAGGTTTAAAACACAGACAGAGAGAGAGACCGTCATGTGGAGTGTGTAACACGTTTGGGTCGCTCCGCTATATATTGTAGTTTTTGGTGACATTGTATTGTTATATTTATTTATTTCTTCGCGAAAGTGTGTGTGTAGCTGTGAGCTCTACAATACAATGCCGTTAACCCGTGAACAAAAGGATGAATACAAGGCTTTGATTAAAGAATGTATATCCGAGTTACTAACAAGTGAAGATTTTATGATAAAAATGTGTGCGGAGATATCAAAGAACTTGGAGAAAAAGTTAACCGACAGCGTGGGGGTTATATCGGATAGATGCACTAGCTTGGAGAAGGAGAACCTAACGCTGCAGTGCAGGATAGATGAATTGGAGCAACACTCGCGTAGGAACAACATTAGAGTGTTTGGACTTCCCGAGTCAGATAATGAAAATGTGGCTGAGAGGACTCTTGCATTGATTAAAAACGATTTACACATCGACATTAAACCCGCCGATATCAATAGCTGCTATCGGGTCGGTAAATCTACTAACAATAATCGTCCCATTATTATGGGCTTTACAAATTATAAATTTAAAGAACTAGTAATGCGAAACAGGCGTAACTTGAAAAACAGTAAAGTGTTTATCGTTGAAGATCTTACTAGTAATAGACATCATTTATATACTAGTGCGCGAGAAAAATTTGGTCGCAAAAGTGTATGGACAGCTGACGGTGCTATCTGCGTTAGGATTGGTACAGCTAGGCATCGGATCAAGACTGTGAATGATCTACAGGATGTCGCAGAAACCTTGCGTTAATAATTTCCGGCTGCTGGAGGTTTACGCATTGTCTGATTATTATTACATCAAACTATTAGTAAGATGTACTATCCTATTTACTTTTCTTTTATTGCTAAAAATTCCTTTTGTTTTTGTTCTTGTTTTGTTTATTTACATACATATAACTATAGCTTATTTTTTTTTCCTTTTATGTAACGGAGTGGCTCCTTTCTCTCATTGCACAACCGACTATTGTTATTATTGTCAACAGCTATTTATATTTAAGATATTAGTAATTTATTTTTATTAATTACAGCTTTACTTATATAATTAAATTCTATTAGGTATAGGTTCTATTGATCGCGCTAGCTTAATTAATTTAATTTTTTTTTTTGGTTTTTTTTCCCTCTTTCTATTATATCTTATTACAGTTGCAATTGTATACATTTCTGTTAAACATATATTGTGTGAATCGTACAATAGCATAGATCTGATATAAATTTGTATAACTTTGTTGCACATCATTACTTACGTTTTTTTTATGCAATGTGCATGTATGGTGGCGGAGTATTTAGTCTTTTGTAATTTGTAGAAGATGGATCGCTTCTCCATGGCTCACGTTAATGTGCGGTCCTTGCTTCCGAGTTTTGATGATTTAACGAACTTTTTAGCTTCCACCGGCATAGACATACTGGGTATTAGTGAGACTTGGTTGAGCTCTGCGACTGGGTCTGAGGTGCTCTGTATTGACGACTACGATTTCGTGCGTAGGGACAGGGACGGTAGAGGAGGTGGTGTGGGGTGTTACATAAGGTCAGTGGTTAAATATAGGGTACTACAGCTGAATATACCGGAGCAACTGTGGCTTTCGGTTAGGGTAAAGCAACAGAATCTTATAGTTGGTATAATTTATAGACCCCCTTCATCTAGTGTTAGCGAGTTTGTACTTCAGTTGGAAACCACTTTTTACAATCTCTTACCTGAATGTGATGACATTTTCTGTTTGGGTGACTTTAATATTGATGTACTAAGGCAATGCTCTGACACACAATTACTTAAATCACTTTTGACATCTCTGGGACTAAATCAAATCATAGACTGCCCTACTAGAATCACTAAGAAGTCTTATTCTTTGATTGACCTTATTATTGTGACTAATGTGGAGTTGGTATTGGACAGTGGTACAAAGAATGTTAATATAGCGGATCATGAGCTTGTTTTCTGTACAATTAATATTCAAAAGATTGAATCGTCTCCTTTTACAGTACTTGCTAGAAATTTGAATACAGTCAGTTATAACACCTTTCATTCGGACTTGTGTAGAGTTCCATTGCATTGTGTGTTTCATATGAATAATATTACTGATAAGTTAGAATATTTAAATGCTGCAGTTATAGGTTTATTTGACTGTTATGCTCCATTGCGTACACGCCCAGTGTCGAACAAACAGCACAGCCCCTGGTTATCACAGAATACGAAATACTTGATGCAGCTTCGTGATGAAGCTTATAAGAAATTTAAAATTTCGAAACGCCCTCCACAGTGGGAATACTATAAGTCCTTACGAAATTTCTGCACTTCTGTTATTAAATCTGAAAAGACAGCCTATTTGAATCATAAATTCTCAACTTCCAGTCAAAAGATATGTTGGGAGGAATTGAAGAAACTAAATATCTGTAGGAAAAAATTGACACCTATCCCTGCAAACCTGGGAGATTCACATTGCATTAACGACTACTTTGTATCGTCAGTTTCTAATATTCCTTTGACATGTGATGCTGATACATTGCGGGGTTATCTGGATAATAAACACCCTAATCTTAAATCTTCTTTTGGTTTCAAGCCAGTACTTGAACATGAGGTTACTAAAATCATCATGACTATTTCATCTCGTGCAACAGGTTGTGATGGAATAAATATTACTATGCTGAGGATGTGTTGTCCGTATATAATCCCGTTCATCACTCACATTCTGAATTATTGTCTGGCTGAAGGAGTTTTTCCTGATCAATGGAAAACAGCGTTAATTACTCCTATACCTAAATGTGCAAATCCTAAGGACTTTAAAGATCTTCGTCCAATCAGTATACTTCCTTGTCTTTCTAAAATTTTGGAAAGGGTTGTGGACGCACAGGTACGTGAACATTTATTAGTTAATGATCTGCTGCCAATGAATCAGTCTGGTTTCAGACCCATGCACAGTTGTGCGACGGCCCTGGCGAAGGTGACTGATGATATCATCTCTAATCTGGATATTGGTAATGTGTCGGTTTTGGTATTACTGGATTACAGTAAGGCCTTCGATACCATAAACCATGAGCTGCTTCTTGCAGTTTTGCGTTTCGTGGGCTTCGATGATGTTGCTATTGGGTTCTTCGCTAGCTATCTTCGGGATCGGCGTCAAAGAGTTTCCTTGAATGGAAAGTGCTCTAGTGATCTTCCGGTGGTTAGTGGAGTGCCTCAGGGCTCAGTATTGGGCCCTCTTCTATTTACTATATACACTTGCAGACTTCCGATATCTTTGCGTGTCTGTGAGTTTCATATGTATGCCGATGATACGCAGGTCTACCATTCATTCAGTGCTGTGGACGTATCGAGAGCTGTCAATAACATGAATGAGGACTTGAATACTCTATGTGAGGTTTCGGCGAAGCATTCTCTGTTCTTGAATCCGGCCAAGTCATCTGTGCTGGTTTTCGGTTGCAGGTCACAGGCATTATTGGATTCCATTACTGTATCGGCTAATGGCATAACATTGCCGATAGTAAATGAGGCTAAAAACCTAGGGGTGATATTAGACACGTCTCTACGATTTAAATCGCATATCACTCAATGCATTAAGCGTTGTTATTCAGCTCTTAAGCTACTCTATCCGCATAGATCGTACTTAACTGTGGAGACTAAGAAGTTGCTGTGCGATTCCCTGGTGTTGTCACATTTTCAATTCTGCTCTCCTGTAATAGCACCTTGCCTTAATTGCTCTGATAGAAGACGGGTCCAGCTGGTGCAGAATTCGTGTCTTCGCTTCATGTATGGAATCCGTAAGTTTGACCATATCTCGCACAAGCTGCATGATGCTGGTTGGCTTAGTATGGGGAATAGGGCACGGTTGCAGTCTACTGTATTTTTTCTTAAAATCATAAAATCTGGTTGTCCGCCCTATTTGACAGCAAAAATTAGATTTCGGGCTGATGTGCATAATGTGAACATCCGTACGAGAGGCTTAATTTCCCCGCCATTTCACAAAACGACTCTATATGAGCGTGGCTTCTCGTACTGTGTTTACGTTTGCTATAACTCATTGCCCGATGATCTCAGAAGCATGAGCCTTCCTGTACTTAAATATAATTTGAAAACAATTTTGCTTCGGGAGTGGGCGCCGTTGGCGTGAGCAGGTGATGGCTATGGAAGTCTTTGGCACCATTTCTGAATGAACTTTGCCGAGTATGTGTGCATTGCGTATTTTGAGCCTTGGCCGTGTCGGTCATCTGTTAACTGCTATGCTTGTTAAGTCACAGGGCTGAGAGGAAGACCAGTCTTCGACTGATTCTTAGTCCTTTTACCATTTAGTATTTCTTATGTGTTACTATATTTTGTAATTCAGTTCTTTACAATGTACTTATTTTTTTTTCTTTGTTGCTGGTAATAAACTATTATTATTATTATTATTATTATTAAAAATAGGGATAACCACTTTAACCCTCTATGGTACCCTGTATATTATAATATACAAAACCTAAATAAATTTTCTATTGCTTCTTATGGAAGTTCAGGTGTAGACGATCAATGTATCATTCATTATACACTCCCAGCTGTATATCTGAACATACAACAATCGGCTAATGTTTGTGTCAATACTACTGAGACGCCATACATTCGTTTGCGTTCTGGTCGTGGTATGCTGCACGTGGTTGTCTGATATATGTGATCATATTTCTTTATATTATTGGTATACAGTAATAACAATTTGAATAAGTGGTATTTGATACATAAACATTAGACCTATATATAGAGTTCGACTAAAAAAAATTTTTTTTGTAAAAAAAGTTTGTGGTTATATTTGTATATTCAAACATACAGTGTGCAACTTTACCATGGATCCTAAGAGATTTTATGGGAAATCAAATAGGAATAAAAGTGCTTACATTGTCGTACCGCCAGTGAGTTCTGAAGACGAATTTGAAGAAGATGACGATGATAGCTTGGCAGACGAGACTTATCTTCCGTCAGGTATGTATATTACGTTTATACTGTTCCCGTGCATTCTAGATAGTACATATTTTTGTTTACTAGATATGTCGGTGTCAAGCAACGAAAGTGACCACCAAAATTTCAATTCTGAATCTGAAGATGAGGACAACATTCCTGAAACAGAACAGGAAGTACAGCATCCAAGTACCTCTGGTGCGGCAGGATCAAAAGCCAAAAAAAAGAGAAAATCTAATAGAAATGACGAATATAAATTAGTATGGAAAGACTCGGACAAATCTGATAGTCATATTCCAATATGGAGTGGAGAAATACCTTCCGAAACAATCATTGAAACCCCCGTAAAATATTTTTACAAGCTTGTTGACAAACCGCTGTTGCAGTATACCGGGTGTCCACACGAAAACTTTATATTGAATTATTTCTGGTGTTTTTGAAGACAAAAACTTGAAATTTTGGGTGGTTGTTCAGGATATAGGGGGACAATGAATAGTGTATTTCAAACCGCCCCATCGGGTCACCCGCCGCCGCCGGCCACCCCCACCCAATATTTTAAATGACACCCTGTATTTTTTTTGGTGGTTTTGAAAGAACACAATTTTCTTGATATTCCTATGTGAAAAAACTAGTAACACACATTATGACATTTATGAGATATTTAAATTTAAAAGTTTCAGATATCAGAAATTATTAACTCCGAAAAATCATAAGTTAGTCATGGAAATAGTTTGCTTTAAATTAGAATTGTCAAAATTGTGACTTTTGTGTTTCATTAATATTAATACTTGTAAAATTGTTCTTAAAGTTTCGGCTTTTTCGCTGAAATGGTTTATACTCTTGAAGAGAGAACTGAAATAGTGATTTTGTATGGGATTGCAAACAAAAATTATTCCCAAGCGGCGACGTTATTCAATGAAAACCATCCAAACAGAAACGTATCTGTTGCTTATGTCAGAACGCTAATAGAAAAATTTTTGCAAACTGGATCTGTAAATAATAAAAAACGGAATACGAATAATTGTGGTGTACTAAATAAAGCTATGCAACTAGCAGTTCTTTGGCATATTAATTTAGACCCAGAGCTTTCGTTGAGAAAATTATCCGAAGTTTCGGGAGTGCCAAAATCAACCTGCCATAAGATATTAAAATTAAACAAAATGCACCCTTATAAAATTCAACTTCACCAAGAGTTGGGTGACGGTGATTTCGACAGAAGAGTCGAATTTTGTGAAATAATGACAGATATGATTCGGCAAAATGGAAATGTTTTGCGAAGTATTTGCTTTAGTGATGAAAGTTGCTTTTACTTAAATGGTCTTGTGAATAGACACAACTGTCGATATTGGAGCGACGTAAAACCCCATTTTTTCCGAGAAGGCAACACACAATATCCCCAAAAAATTAATGTATGGGCTGGAATTCTTAATAACCAAGTAATTGGCCCGATATTCTTCCAGGAAAATTTAAATGGACCTAAGTACTTACAATTTTTGGAAGAGCTAATACATCCTCTTATCATACAGTGTCTAGAAGAAAACTTGAATGAAATAGAGGAGGAGCAATTATATTTTCAACAAGATGGAGCTGGGCCACATTACTGTTTAGACGTTAGGAATTATTTGGATAATATTTTCCCAGGAAATTGGATTGGACGTAGGGGCTCTATTGAATGGCCAGCTCGCTCCCCCGATTTAACTCCCCTAGATTTCTTCTTGTGGGGACATTTGACATTTAGCTGATTTACGTAATAGAATAACAGAGGAATGTCGAAATTTAACGCCACAAGTGTTCGAAAATGTTAGAAATGCTTTTGAAAATAGACTTTATTTATGTTTAAATGTAAACGGTGAACAATTTGAGCATTTAATTTAACTAAAATGTTGTGAATAAATCTTGTTTTAAGTATTTCCATGACTAACTTATGATTTTTCGGAGTTAATAATTTCTGATATCTGAAACTTTTAAATTTAAATATCTCATAAATGTCATAATGTGTGTTACTAGTTTTTTCACATAGGAATATTAAGAAAATTGTGTTCTTTCAAAACCACCAAAAAAAATACAGGGTGTCATTTAAAATATTGGAGTGGGGGTGGCCGGCGGCGGCGGGTGACCCGATGGGGCGGTATGAAATACACTATTCATTGTCCCCCTATATCCTGAACAACCACCCAAAATTTCAAGTTTTTGTCTTCAAAAACACCAGAAATAATTCAATATAAAGTTTTCGTGTGGACACCCGGTATAGTAAATCAAACAAATCTATATGCAATACAAGGAAATGTGAATTCAAATTTTCGTACTAATGTTTGCGAGTTAGAACAGTTTATAGGAATTAGTTTTTATATGTCCTTGGTTGTAGTACCAGGGACTCGCAAATATTGGAGCAATAATTGTGGAATACCACAAGTGAAAGAAGTTATGCCTCTAAGAAAATGGGAACAAATTAAAAAACATTTACACTTTGTAGATAATTCTGAAATACAAAATCAAAATGACAAATTAGTAAAAATAAGAAGTTTGACTGAAAGTATTAGAAATAATTTACACAAAATTCCTATTGAACAGCATCTCGCTGTTGATGAGCAAATTGTGCCATTCAAAGGCCGGAGTGGACTAAAACAATACAACCCCAAAAAGCCTAAAAAATGGGGGTACAAGCTTTTTTGTTTAGCTGGTGCCAGTGGCATAATTTATGATTTTGAAGTATATTGCGGAGCTGTAAAACAACCAGAAGACCTTCCAGATATCAGTACTAGTTCAAATGTTGTTTTGAGACTTGCCAAACGTATACCACGAGATAAAAAATTTTTACTGTTCTATGACAATTGGTTTTGTTGTCCTGCTCTTCAGATTGAGTTGGCCCGTCGAGGAATCTGGAGCTTAGGTACAGTGCAAGTAAAAAGAGTTCCAAATAATAATTTGCCAATTGATAAAGATATAAAAAGACTAGGCAGAGGTACATTTATTGAAAAAAAAGCAGTATGTAAAATATCAAACACAGAAGTTGAACTCAAATTAGTAAAATGGCAAGATAACAGAATTGTTACATTACTAAGTAGTTTTGCAGGGGCCTATCCAGAGACATCAGTCAAAAGATTTGATAGAAACGCTAAACAAGAAATAACTGTGAAATGTCCAAATATTGTATCAGTTTACAATCAATTTATGGGCGGTGTCGATCTTATCGATTCCCTTTTAGCATTATATCGTATAAAGATCAGATCGAAAAAATATTATTTGAGAATATTCTTTCATATGATGGACGTGTCTTTGGTGATAGCATGGCTACTTTATCGTCGTGCAAATGATGACTGTGGGGTTCAAAAAAAAAATCAACTTTCTCTCTTTGACTTCAAAAGTGAAGTGGCGCAATCATTATGCTGGGCAGGGAAACCCCGAAAAAGAGGTCGCACGTCTACGGCTACAGCAAATAATTGTGATAAAAAAATTCAAACTGCCAGAAAATTACTAAGGTGAAATGCCTGAAATGCGACTGCTATTTGTGTTTCGTACCAGACAGAAACTGCTTCTATAATTTTCACAATATTCAGTGACTCAGTTTTCTCTTTTCGTATTATGTATATTTAAATATACAGCTCTTTTCTTGTAATATTGAACAAATAAAAAATAAATAAATACATAATTGGTACTTTATTGGTGCTACTAGGTAATAACAAGAACCAACGTTCATTTATTTAGGTAATTATGGAAGTGTACCATAGAGGGTTAAAAATTACAGCGTTAGAATGGTTAGAAATATAGACGAGAATCAGATTAAACTATTTAAAGACATGTTGTCTTGCATCACGTGGAGTGATTATTTAAGTCATGGTAGTGCTCAGGATAAGTATACTATGTTTCATAACAATTTTATGGCAGTGTATAATGTCTGTTTCCCTGTAGTAGAAAAAAAAATATATAAAAATTTCAATCTTCAATACAAAACTGAAGAAATAAAAAATTACAAAAACAGTCTTGATGCTCTATATACGATGTTTGAGGTGACAAAGGATATTCAACTATTGGAAGTATACAGGGAGCCCAAGCTGCACTATAAGCAATTGATCAGCAGAGCAAAGAGGGAACAATACGAAAATTATATTACCACCTCTGAGAACCCGCAGAGGGCGGTATGGCACATAATTAATAGCGAGTGCGGTAAACAGAAACCTGACTCAAGACAGTGTGCGCAACTTACATCGGAAGAGCTTAACGATTACTTTATCAGTATCGGAGAGACTGGGATCAAGCAAATTGATAAATCGAATATAGAAGTTGGTGCTTTACTTGGCAACATAAAAAAAAATTTAGTCAACTCATGGTATCTACACGCAGTAGATCTGGAAGAGATTAGAAAAACCATACGTGGCTTAAAGAGCAAGAGGAGTAAGGATATATATGGCGTAAGTGCCGATTTACTCAGAGAGGTTGCGGACGAGCTCTCTGAACCTTTGTGGCTTTTGGTAAATTCGTGTTTTGAGGAGGGAGTATTTCCTTCAGAACTGAAACTGGCCAAGGTGATGCCATTGCTCAAGAAGGGAGATCAAACGAAAGTTGAGAATTATAGGCCGATATCTCTGTTGCCGGCTTTATCAAAGGAAGGGAAGATCGACACTTACAGCTCTGATTGAGTCTGTTGAGGCAGTACTGACTGCCAGGGACAACCGTAAGGCAACTGACTTGGTATTGTGTGATATGAGCAGGGCTTTTGATACGGTTCCACATGATATACTGTTGCACAAGCTATATTATTATGGAGTGAGGGGCGTGGCGTATAATTTATTAAGGTCCTACCTACAAGACAGAAGACAAGCAGTTAGCTGGAATAATAGGACAACGAAACCACGGCTTGTTAAGTATGGGGTGCCTCAGGGTTCGATCCTTGGGCCTGTTCTCTTTATTATCTACATTAATGATTTACCAGCAAACTTGAGTGACTGCAAAGTGTGTCTGTACGCTGATGATACCTCCTTTGTTGTAGAGAGCGCGGATGTGCCTTCAGTGGGAACAGCAAAGGACCAACTGACTTCAATGAAAACATGGTGTGATGTGAATAAACTGAAAATAAACGAAAGCAAAACCCAAACGATTTCCTTTTCGGGAAACAAGAGTGGCGCTTCGGTTCTTTTTTTGGGGTTGGTTGTGGATGACGGACTATCCTGGAAGGGTCACATATCACAGCTAATGGGGACACTAAGTGCGGCGATATTTGCCATAAGAAAGATAAAACACTTGGTTGGTCGTGGTGCGGCAAAATTGACTTATTATGCCAATTTCCATAATATGGCGACATATGGTTTATTGGTGTGGGGCATGGCCCCAGTAGCGCAGAGTTTTCGTGCTGCAAAAGCGTGCCGTACGGACCTTGTGTGGACTTCAATACAGTGACTCTTGTCGTCGAGTTTTCGCGGAAGAAAGAATAATGACACTTGCGGGTGCATATATCTTGTGTGGCGTAAAGTTCGTCCATACAAACAAGATTCGTTTTAAAAAACATTCAAGCATACATGACCACATAACAAGGAATAGAGATCACCTGGTGGTGACCCACTGTCGTATAAAGCAAACCCAACAATCGGTGGACTACTGGGGTCCAAAATTGTACAATAAATTGCCGGATGCCGTTAAGGCTCTGCCGCCTGACAATTTTGCAAGAGCGGTTAAAAAGCTACTGCTGGAAAATGTGTTTTACAGTGTGGACGAATTCCTGTTACATAGCTTTGACTAATCGCTGTCTTATTTTAACATGTTATATTTATACTTACATTTTTTTGTCTGTAAGGTGAAGTGGGGTAAATGTGATAACGGGGTTAATGTGACAGCGTCTTAAATTAATTTGAAACAAAAACTGTTGTCAACGCCACCTAACGTAGAATAGTCTATATGGTGTTAACATAAGATTCAACCCAAAAAAGGTCACTTCTTTTGAGTCGGAAACTTCCTAACCAGCTGTACGTAGTAAGTCGTCATTTTAAGTGGAATTTCGACGCCGCATGCAACTTGTTATAAAGTCGTTTAAATACGTCAGTTTAAATCAGTGGCGTAGCCACGGGGGGGGTTATGGGGGTTAGAACCCCCCCCATACAGCACACCGTGCATGTTAAATTTTTTCAAAGTTGTTTACAACCGCGCTGACCGTCTAGTCTGGTCGAGTCTAGCTGAACACAGCTGTAGTGTAGCTGTAACGTATTAGAAGTACCTGGTCTGTGGAAGTACTTAGTTCCAAACGTCATGGCACGCGAGATGCGCGCGAAGGCGAAGGAAGTCGGTAGCAGTCGTGTAAGCCGAACGGTCGCTATACCGTCCTGCAAAAGTCGTACTACCTAGGTATCTCCCGATCACTCGATCACGAAGCATCGCCAAGCGATCTAACACTACACACGGGCAATCGCGGGCAATTAACATCAAATGGCTATGTTATTAGAACAGATAGTAACTCAGTGGGAGGGAATATTCCACAGAAATCTATAACAAAATTAGTTTCCTGGAATATTAGAAGAGACCAGTAATTAGGTAAGGCGCTATTTCCAGTCATTCATTCATTATATGATTTTTTTTTACAACTCTGAAATTGTAGACAATGGGTGACAAGAAAAAAAGAGTTTCAACTCTGGATACATTCGTGTTTAAGAAACAAAGAAACACATTTTCTAATAATGTTGCTGAAAATGTGTGTTCATCTTCATCAACTAATTCTCCAGATGAAAGGGGGGTAGACGAAGATTTCAGCTTACAACTAAATCACCCAGAGGATAATACTCGAGATATTGTAACATATATTGGAAGAAAGCTAACAGTCGATGTGTGTGCAGCAGTGGAAAACATTTGGTATCCATGTCCTAATTTCAAGTTTCCGTCGTCTGGAAAAAGAAACTTAAAATTTCAATTTGCATGGTTTCATCGTTGGACCTGGCTAGCATATTCTAAAGAAGTAGATGGTGCGTTTTGTAAGTTTTGTGTCTTTTTTGCCAACGACGTAGGAGGCATAGGAGGGCAGCCACTAAAAAGTTTGGTGAAGAAACCATTTACTAATTGGAAAGACGCCGTTGAAGTGTTTAATAATCATCAATTAAACGAATATCATAAGCTGAGCGTGGTCAAATCACAAAATGTTACTTTAATTCAAGAGAAAAAAATGGACCCTATTATTCTCCAAGTAGACGATGCACGAAAAAATCAAATAGAAGAAAACAGGCAAAAGTTAGTCCCCATAGTAGATACCGTAATATTGTGTGGACGACAAAATATTCCCTTAAGGGGTCACAGAGATTCTGGTCTCATTAATATCGCAGATGACCCTATAGAAAACGATGGAAACTTTCGTGCCATTTTAAGATCGAAACTTCGATCTGGAGATAAAGCTCTACAACTTCACTTAGAAACAATGTCTAAAAATGCAACATATCTCAGTTCGACAGTTCAAAACGAAATTATACACATTTGTGGACAAATTATAGTAAGGAAAATAGTGACAAAATTAGATGAAGCAAAATTTTTCTCAGTGTTAGCAGATGAATGTACTGATGTGGCTGGTATAGAACAGTTTTCCTTATGCATCAGATTTTTTAATGAAAACCTATTAAAAGTTGAAGAACATTTCATTCAATTTGTTCCTGTCGCAGATTTGACTGGTCAAAATTTATCCAACGTGTTATTACAAACTCTAAGAGAATTGCAAATCAATTGTATGTATCTAGTAGGGCAAGGTTATGATGGAGCTTCATCAATGAGTGGTGCATTTCATGGCGCTCAGGCTTATGTACGTAAACAACATAAAACTGCAATGTATGTGCACTGTGCTTCACATTCTTTGAATTTAGCTATATCTGATGCTTGCGATTTGCCTGAAATTCGCAATTGTTTAGGTGTCATTGGAAAAATTTGTAACTTTTTAAAAACTCCTAAAAGACAAAACGTTCTGGAGTCTTCAATTGAACAAAAATGTGCAGACTTGAAAGCACGTAAACTGAAAACATTATGCAATACACGTTGGGTGGAGAGACATGATTCGGTGATAACATTTTTGGAAATGCAAGAAGCTACGATAGATGCTCTATCAAAAATACAAATGTGGAAAGAAAAAGACACTTCGAGCGATGCACACTCTTTACTTAATTCAATTGAGACAGTTGAATTCCAAACAACGTTAAGAGTGATAGCAAAAGTATTTTCAATTTCACTTCCACTGTCGAAAAGCTTGCAGTCTGTTAATCTGGATTTAGGACAGGCAATAAGTTTGGCAACTGTTACTGAAAAAGTGCTTTTAAACATAAGAGAGAATGTCGATGCAGAATTTAGTGAAATATTTAATGAAGTGAAAACATTTTGCAATAATTTAGACATAGACATTAAAGTTCCCCGCACAGTTAAAATTCAGACTCAAAGAAATAACGTTGCCTTTTCTTCTTCGGAAGATTATTACAAAAAAGCGATATTTATTCCTTTCTTGGATTCTTTTATTCTTCACTTGCACGACCGACTGTCAAAACATAGAAGTGTACTAAGTAGCTTTCAAGTGTTATTCAAAAGGGAAGTGTATACTGAGGAAGACAAGAATAAATTAATGTGTCTGTTTTCTGAATACAAAGATTTTTTGGATATATATAATTATGACACTCTTCTAGGGGAGGCAAAAATATGGCAGCAAGTACTGTGTGATTGTCAAAATTTACCCAAAAACGCCATCGAATGTTTAATTCTTTTGAAAGAAACTGGCAAGTGTTTACCACTGTCAAATGTGTTTCGTCTTTTGAAGATATATGTTACTCTACCCGTCACAACATCTTCAAATGAGCGTTCATTTTCTACACTGAGACGATTGAAAACCTACTTGAGGAGTACAACAGAGGAAAAGAGACTAAATGGTCTTGCGCTATTGAATATTCATCGTGAAATACCGATCTCAGTTCATGAAGTAATCGATGAGATGAGTAAAGTTAAACGAAAGCTGCCGTTTGTTATATAAATATGAAGTACTTTCCTTTACTATGTTTGACTACTATCATTATAATTAGTTGAGCTTTTATTTTGTCATTTAGTTTCAGTGAAATTTTTTTAATTTTGTTAATTTTTCTTGTTCATTCGTGCAATAGGTACATATTATTATATTGTACATATGTATTATATAATAGTATTAAAAATATTTTACTTGTTAACTATAATTATTTCACTTATATTAAACAATGAAAACAGCATTACATTATTAACAAAAAATGTACATCTCCTATAGCCTACAGATGCATTTGACGTACAACCCCCCCCTTTGAAAATTTCTGGCTACGCCACTGGTTTAAATAAGGTAACTTTGAAATTTGTCACCCACTTACTTTAATAATATGTCTTTCTACCACACATAATATCATTTCAATTGAACATTATCTTCATTTTTTTTATAAAACTGTCTCATTTACCCCTCCGCGAAAAACCTGTGGGGAAAATGTAACATAAACTATATCACATTTACCCCTTTTAGACATGGTGCGCAATTATGTGCGAAAAACCACTGACAACCCAAACTATAGCCAAGCCGATCTTCAAAAGGCAATAGAAGAAGTTAAGGCGGGCAGAGCCACAGTTTATGGGGCACATAAGCAGTACAAAATACCTTACGTCACACTATATAGTCGCGTGAAAGGGCTGCGTGCTAAAGTTAAAAACCACAAAGGGCGTCCCACCTACATTGATCACAATGAAGAGGTTAAATTGGCTGAAAGCTTAAAGATCATGGAAAAATGGGTTTTGGCATGTCACGCAAGGAGGTATTGGAAGCAGTTGGAACTTACATTGCTGCTAATGAAAAACAAACCAACTTCAAGGAGGGTGTCCCAGGAGAAGACTGGTTCTTATCCTTTAAAAAACGACATAACCTCAGTCTCAAGATACCTCAAAATATTGAGTACGCAAGAAAAAAAGCAACTGATCCATTTCTAATTTATGCCTATTTCAACCTCTTAGAGGTCTTAACAGAAAACAATTTAATCGATAAACCTGAACGCATATGGAATCTTGACGAAACAAGTCTTTCAATAGATCCACGAAAGAGTAAAGTCGTCGGAGAAGTAAATAAACCTTCGTCGCGAACAGTTAGCTCCCCAGGCAGAGAAAATACCACTGTTCTTGCCATGTGTAATGCTGCAGGTGGTAAAGCACCACCTTTGATTATTTTCAAAGGTGCATATGTGTGGGATCAATGGTTTGCCCCGAAAGGGACAGAATTTGCAGGCACTGTTTACGCCGCTAGCAAGAAAGGATGGATGGAGAGCAATATTTTCAAAAACTATTTTTTGAAAACCATCATCCCTACTATTGGTAATGAGCGACCTGTTGCTATTGTGTACGATGGACATAGCACCCATGTATCCGTGGAAATAATCGAAGCAGCTATTCAGAACAACGTTATAATCATTAAATTACCCGCTCATACCAGCCATCTCCGTCAGCCTTTAGACCTAGCAGTTTTCAAATCGTTTAAAAGTAAGTGGGACCAAAAAGTTATTTCCTGGCAACGTCAAAATTTTGGAAGAAAAATACCTAAGAAAATATTTTCTCAATTTCTTTGTGAAACTTGGCAGTCTATCTCACCAGAAGTTATAAGAAACGGCTTCCGCAAAAGTGGAATTTATCCCCTAAACAAAAACGTGATTCCCAAAGAAACATTTCCACCAGATGCCATGAAAAGATGGGAAGCAGAATGTTCAAAAAATCACCCTGACCGTCAATGTGGAGAATCAGAAGAAAATCGTGGAGGGCCATCAACATCACATTCAGTATCTCCGCAGACACAAGAAACATCTAAAGAAGCCAATTTATCTTTCGAAGAAATATTATTGACGCAAATACGACAAAAACCACAACCAGAGAAAGAGAAAAGGTCAAAAGTGTGCCCAGGAGCAGAAATTTTAACGACAGAAGAAGCATTAGCTCGAATAAAAGAGAAGAATGACATTACTATTGACAAAGCAAAAAAGAAAAAGATTGTTAAAAAGGTGAAACAAACACAAAAGCACCTGTTAAGTTCATCTAGTTCGGAAGAGGACATAGATCAAGTCCCGTACATGGAGTCAGATGATGAAGACTTTTGTGATGAACAGCAGGAAGAAGATGATATTCCTGTCGCACCCCCCTTTATCGCGAAAGGCAAATGGGTTATTGTGCAATATTGTACCAAAAAACAGCTGAAGCATTTTGTAGGACAAGTTCAAGAGAAATGTGGTGATGACTGGGTAATCAAATTCTTGAAGTACGAAAACAAGAAGTTTATTTGGCCCAAATTTGAGGATTTAGACACTGTGTCAGACCAAGACGTCGTTAAAATTTTGCCGGATCCAAAAGACATTAGGCGCGGTATTCACAAATTTGATTTTTATTTCAATGAATATAAACTCACATAAGAATTTTATATTTTTTTATTTTGTCTGAATTTAAAACTTACAAGTGGTTATAAAACAGTTAATAATTATATATGAAAATGTAGCTTTTCTTTTATACTTTCACATTAGCCCCATACCTCGTACCCATCTAAAACCTTAGAGAAATACTAAGCGGCTGTCACATTTGCCCCATTTTACGGGGTAAATGTGACATAGTGACATCGTTTTAAAAAAAAAATTATAGTGCCCAAACGCTTATGTAAACAGATTTTTTGTCATTGCGGTCATACTCGTCAAGAATCCTAAAGACTCTATGCAAATATCTGCAGTTCCCAGCTCATTTATTGAAAAGAGGTAGAGCGTCAAAGTTAGACTATTTCAAAACTACATCGCATTTACCCCACTTCACCTTATATTGATTTATTTATTGTATTGTATATGCAGTGTTACTGCTGGTTTGTATTTTCTTATTTTGACGTGTCCTAGTTTTTTTTTGACTAAAATAAACAAACAAACAAACTCTATCCATTAGAGGCCTTTTTAGAAATAATTTTGAAAATCGGCCTGTTCCTTGTATTGATACAATTCGCCGCTTTGCAAATAATTTTGATAAATTCGGATGTGTTTCACCTTCTATACATAAGAAACCAAAAGAAAATGCGAACGAAGAACGGGACGTAATGATATGCGCTAGCGTTGAAAATAACTTTGCACAAACAACAACGCAAATAAGTCGACAAGTGGGTGTGTCGCGTGCAACTGTGGGGAGGATTCTCAAAAAAAATAAATACCGCTGTTATCATATTAAAAAAACAAATGAAATATTTCCGCACGACAATCACGAGCGAATTCAGTTTTGCCTAAATATTATCGAGAAATCTGCACAAAATGAAGACTTTATATCAAATATACTATTCACAGACGAATCAACATTTCCTTTGCATGGTAAACATAATTCTGTGCAAGTGCGATATTGGTCACGTACTAATCGACATGTTACGTATACCGCCCATACACAATACCCCCAAAAGTTAAATGTGTGGGTTGGTATACTAGGAAATAATATCATTGGTCCTTTCTTTATAGACGGGGCGTTAAACGCACAAAAATACCTTGAGCTGTTAGAAAACAATGTTATTCCCTTTTTACGGAGAATACCAAACATTCAATTAGAAAGTGTATGGTTTCAGCAAGACGGCTGCCCTGCCCACAAAAGTATGATGGCGCGACAATATCTTAGAGCCACTTTCGGTGATCGAATCATTTCGAAACAAGAAACAATTAGTTGGCCAGCCAGATCGCCTGATTTATCCCGGAACGATTTTTTTCTTTGGGGCTATGTAAAATCAAAGATTTACACATTTGAAGAACAACGGGCCAACAATTTAAATGAATTACAATTAAAAATTACTAATTGTTTAGAGTCAATTACACCAGATGTACTCGGCAATGTTAGGCGGGATTTCTATAATCGAGTAGCTCTTTGTTTGGAAATAGGTGGAGGCCGATTCGAGCATTTCAATTTCAATTAGTTCTTTGAATAATTACTTTTATTTATTTCTTTTAGTTAATTTTGAATATCTTTTAAGTTTCGTTTTAATCAGGAAAATATTTGCTTTATTTTATAATACAGGAGACACCTTTAGTTTTATTTATTTTTGGGATTATTTTAGAGATATTTAATATTATTCTCCTTTCCTAAATATTCGTTTCATTTAAAATATCCTATTTACATTGTATTTTATTTACTTTGATGTTAGGAAATAGGGCCAAATAAAAATAACATATAATAATATCCTAAATATTCGTTTCATTTAAAATATCCTATTTACATTGTATTTTATTTACTTTGATGTTAGGAAATAGGGACAAATAAAAATAACATTGAAGAATTCACATGACAAATGTTTTGCGTTGTATGTGAATACGTTCACCGCACTTTCTCGCTAGCCAGGGTGTTATAGTATGCGGCTACGCTAGGCATACCCCACCCATATTCCCCATTCCGTATATTAACGTAGCAGTGTGCGCATTACTGTATACATTTGCCTTTTTCTCCGCTTTTATCGTATTCGTTGTGATCCGTCGAACCGAGAGGGAGCTTTAGGCTTTCTACTAATTTCTTTTTTTACGTGAGACAGATAACTAGTCTATCGTGACAACCCTCCTCCTTTACCCGGGCTTGGGACCGGCAGTGACAGTGTTGGAGCTACTCAATCCACCCCTCCACTGTCCCAGGCGGAGTTATGTCAACTTGTGCTCAATTTATTAAAGAAGTCGATTGCTGTAGGTTTCAAGAATAAGTTTTTTACGAAAACTGTTTTCGAGTTTTACATTTACCGCTGCGTGCAAACATAAAAAAATAATGGACGTACACTTCAAGTAAGTGTATTTTATAACTATAAATTATTTACTAAAAATGGTATTGAGTCTTTTGTGATATGATTGATCTATCCATGGGAGTTTTTTTGATTGTTGGTTCTATGGGCTCAGTTTGCCCCTGACGTTACCCATATGGTAACGCCAGCCTGTAATGGAACGCAAAATTTTACTATTTAGTTGACTGGTTATAGAGATGGATTAACCATGAAGAAGCATTGCAAATGGCTTATGCCGATGATATGGACGTAAATCAAGTTTTTGTAGAGGAGCCTCCTGATTCAAACACTGTGATAGATGAAGATTCCGGAGACAAGGATGAGTATGTAAAATGTATAGACAATGAAATTATAAATTTCTTGATGGAACAATCTACAAAATATGTATTGTGTTTAAATGACCGTAATACAAAAATGTCAGTGGAAGAAATTAAGTGTGCTACTACAATTCTAATCTCACTGGTTACAATGAAATACCAGATTGCGATTTTACTGGGAATCCCAAAATGATGTAAAAAATATTTATGAGTAATGACGTCATGTGACGAGATCGACTAAGACAGGTTTTAAGATAGTTACATTGCGCAAACATAAAACCTGATCCTAACGACGAATGGATAAGTTAAAAAAATAAATATATAAGAAAATGGGTTGCAGAAGAGCACTTGGATTTTGATGAATCGATGATCGTGTACTTCAAACATATTTGTACAACTGTAAAGTTTAAGGTATGGGAAAAATATTTAGTTCAAAATCAAGCAGTACGCTAAATCGTGTATCGGAAGATTTACGCTATGACAGGCGTAATCACTTGTTAGTAATAGGTCTGCAAGTAGAAACTCGACTATGAAGTTGGTTGCATTTAAAAACATCTTGAACGCACCCAATTCGCCCGCCATTTTGGATACATGTAGCTTAGTCATTTGTTTTTATGCCGTAGATTTCAGTCATTTACAAGCTGTCATTCTGTATGTGTAATTTTTATAAGATATGGAAGTTCATAAGCAACATTTACGCCATTGCATACTATTCTGTTTTCAAATAAAAAAAAAATGCTGCTCAAGCTAAAGAATTGATTAACTCGACATTGGGTGAATATTCTGTGAGTCATTCAACAGTGAAAAAGTGGTTTGCAAGATTTCGTGATGGAATTTTTAATCTTGAAGACGATCCACGCGCAGGTGCAGTAAAAAAATTTGAAGAGGAAGAACTTCAAGCTTTACTGGACGAAAGTCCATGTGAAACTCACGAAGAGCTTGCAAAACAGCTAGGAGTTACTCACCAAGCAATATCACTTCGATTGCGTGCAATGGGAAAGATACAGAAAGAAGGAAAATGGGTTCATCATAAACTAACGGAAGACAACAAAAATCAAAGAGTTGACACCTGTATGAATTAGCTTACTCGGTATAAAAAAAAATAATTTCTTGCCTAAAATCATTACGGGTGATGAAAAATTGATTTCCTATGACAATCCGAAACGCAGAAAAGCATAGGCTGATCCAGGCCAGCCATCAACATCAGTTGCAAAAACCAATATTCATACCAAGAAAGTATTATTATTATGTGTCGTCTGGTGGGATTGGAAAGGAGTAATTTACTACGAGCTCCTGGAACATGGTCAGACTGTTACAGCTCAACGTTACAAGGCCCAATTGATCAAATTAAGTGATACTCTAGAGCAGCGGTTCCCAAACTATGGGTCGCCGGATTAATTCAGGTGGGTCGCAGGAGGACGGACGACCTGAAAATATATACCATTATTCTTATCTGTATATATATACACTAGGTCGTGAAAAATTTTCCAGTAAGACGGTGGGTCCCATTACAAAAAAGTTTGGGAATCGCTGCTCACGAGAGTTGAAGATGTGCGAAAATGGATCGATTACTATTTTGCTTCAAAGCCACCAAGTTTCTATCGCGAAGGCAATCATCAGCGATTATTTATATTATTAATCTTTTTAATAATCGAAATAAAGGTAAATTTGACCAAAAAAGCCGAGTTTCTATTTGCACACCTATTACCTATACGAAACAAAACAAAAAAAACGAAAGAGTTGTGCTGGAGAAGGATGCTCATCAAGTATACGATCAATGTGCTCTAAATGCGATATCGGACTATGACTACATATAGTGCAATTCAATTTTTCATACAAAGTGAATTTTGTTTGTTAAATAAGCATTTTACCGATTTTTAAATTTATGTACTACTGAAAAAAATTGTACCCTCAAATATGTTAGAATTACCAAATGGTTACATCTTTTTTTCAAAGTGTGAAAAATATGCTAGAATTATCAATACATCATTATTAAACTATATTATAAACGTATTATTGTCCAACAGTCGTCTCCAAATGAAAAAATAATCCCCCGTTCAAGAGTTAATACTTATTTAGAGGAAGACTTGATGGAAGCAACAGATTAACCGTTAGAGCACAGTGAATGTATTTTAACAATGATGAAATTTGTGAACCAGAAGCATGTGAATCAAACAGAATATTATTTTGACAAAGAAACAAAGACAGTCAATCGCTCCAAAGAGAACACGTGATTAGTGGACAACCCCCCCCCCCCTCCAGAAAAAAAGTAACTGTCTAAAACAGATCAAAGAAAAACCGCCACCTCGAAGAGGGGCGGCAATGTGACGTACTCATCTGCTGACTTATTGAAAAGCAAAGATTGGCTAAAAAACAAAGTTTTTATTAGAAAAAGTATTAAAAACATAAATAATAGTGATTATATTGGTTGTTTAAACTTCTGAGCTCATATTACATTTTGTATTTTATTCGAAAATATTCAGTTGTTTATTATACTCTGCAGCATTAATCTTATTTAATAAAGTTCTGTTCTAGAATGTAAACCGATCTTAAAATATCGTCTCTCATTCACAGGAAGATTGATAATACAAAAAAAACTAAATATAAGTTTAAAACATTAAACATTAAGTAAAACATGTCAAATATAAACACCCAATTGTAGATTATTTGGTCATGCTTTCAATATATTTTACATCATTGTAGTCTTTGTAAAAATTAATATTACTTTAACAGGTATAGAATATTTAAAAATATTTTTTTCCATATTAAATATGTTTTAATACCTTGTAGTTGATTTTACTGAAATAATCTAAATGGCCCGGCAGACGTTGTTCTTCCCTCTCCTGTAGATGGCGCGATGAATTTGATTTGGCTACAATTCCTAACGTTAAAATCCAAAAAGAAATGATGTTCATGTTAAAATTCAATTCTACCAAAAAAAGAAGAGCCATCTCTCGGACAGCAGCTAATAACATAACAATTTTGTTGACCACGCGAACATATTGTGAACAGATAAAAATAAATTTGTTAATAAATTGACTACAGCGACACCTATCCGATCCTACCAAGTTATTGATATTTTCTTTTTCTGGCACTAAACCAAAATAAAATAACTGCATTTGTTGGACAGATCGCAAAACACAAAAGCAAAAGCGCAGTTTAGCATTGAGATAAAATATTATCGATATTAACTACTCGATGTTAACATATCACAGCCTCCTATACTTAAATAGCCGTGCTATAGAAAAGCGGCAACACTGTAAGATGGTCCTATCGTAAGGAAGGCATAAATGCAGGAATTCATACCTCGCTTCAAGTCAGAAAACGCGGGAAATGAAATTCAACGTCCAACATCACCTAAGGATTGAATTTGGGCTTTCATATAAAAAGCAGTCGGCTACGTTTTGAACTGTTTTGAATGTATGTTTTGTTCAGTATAAACACTAACATGCCTGTTATGTGTTTAGTTCTTCATTGTGAGAAATTGTTTTCTACACAAGCTAGTTTAAATAGGCAAAGAAAAACCATTCATGGATTATCTATCACCTGCTATGATAAGAGTATTCTTCCTCAAATGTAGGTAAAACAAGTGCTCAGAAGGGTGCAATGTATCGTTTAAATGTAACAGTAATCTGCGTCTTCATTTATGTGAGAACATAATCAGCAGGAACTTAAGGGCTTTACCTTAATAACATTTCAAAAATATTCAATTAAAATATATTTAAACTATCTCAAATATTGAAGAATTTAGTATTGCCTTTCCAGATTTTAAACTCAGAATTTTAAATAATGAATTTTCTAAAGAATTTGCCATTTATTTTCTAAACAATTATTACTAGAATCCGCAACAGTTGGCTTACTGTTACAGATTGCACTCCTTTGTTAACACTAATATGCATCTCGAAGCGGAAAAAAAATTATAATTGATAGAACCTTGCATGTTCTAGTAAAATTTGTGCGCGATAAAACCATAAACAGGATCATGAAACTCGTCAATTGTCAAAATACAAATCATACTACAATCATACATTCATATTATAGGTTAGCAACTACTTCAAAATACTCTATCGAAAATGTTGATAGTAATTTTTGGAAATTAACATCTATTACAAAGCCTTCTTGTGAATACTTTGTAAAAAAAAGAACTAATAATATTTGTTGTGGTATTCAGTGTCAGTGTTGTAAAATTTGTTATCAATACCTATGAATGTACTTGTACAAGCTACTGTATACAGGCTGTGTTATGCAAGTACATCCATTATGTGTGCATTTATTTGGCTAATGCTAATGTTCGAATCAGTGTTCCAAGTTCACCTGGAGAAATACAACAGTTAGCTGAAAATGGTTTTGCTAATTCTGGTACAAATAATTTAAGTTTAATGAAAACAAATAATATCATCCTTACAGGAAACAGTAAAAAATATTGAAAGCAAGGACTACGCAGAGACAATATAAGCTTATTCAGCATCATTTAAATATAATAAACTCAACAAGTGGTTTAGCTTCACAAATTAAAAAGTTTGAGATATCCAATACAAAAATTGAGATGCAACTTTCTTTTATTCGACTAAGAAAACAAGAAAAGTGCACTCAAATTTAATGGAAAAACCCAGTCAAAATGAAATTGATATAATTAAAGAAACTATTCCAGAAGGTTCAGTTGTATCTCTACAAGTACTCTAAATGATCATGGTTATTTATAGAAATATGATGACCCCTCATTTTGTTTGATAATTAAAATAATAAAAACTCGTGATATACCTTGTCTTATTACTCTCCTGTAGACCAAGGACAAAATTTTATTTTGAGTACTTAAGGCGAATCTGTTATTTGTTTGATCGTAACACCCGCGCGTGATAATCTATTAACTGCCAAATTTAATATAGTATTTTGAAATTTTCCGCGCTGGCACTTTCCGACTATTCACGAAGAGCCGAAACGAAGCACTAGTTCCTGCATTTATTCCCTCCTCTATTGTATACCTACCCTCCACAGGCGACGACAGTTATTACTTTTTCTATTTGAATTTTTGCAGGTGTATGGATTTTGGCAAGATAGTGACGTTGATCATTAACAAAAATTAATAATAATCGCAGTGGATGCATCTAATTTAGCCTGTTATTGTCTTCAATAATTTTTCAAGATAAGTTATTTACATTGTGAGGTTATGTGTTGGCAAGAAAAAAATAATTTAACTTACAACATTTTTATCTAGTGAGAAGAGATTATACTGACTCCTTAGAAAACTTTAAAGTTGACAGTGTGGTAGTGTGGAATGTAAAAATTATAGATGATGGTTTGTGGTTCTGTCGGTGATGTGGAATTCAAAGTCCATGAAATAAAAATTGTGTGCAGTATTAAAATCTCGAAGGAGCTGATTGTGGAAGTTACTGTAAAAGGTGTAGCCATTTCAATGCATGATTTAGAATGTTTATTTCCACCCAATTCAAAATTAAGTAAGTGGTCTCAATTGCAAAATTTGTTGGTTAGGTATAAAAATGTTTCAGACACATCTATAAATATTGAATTTGACTATTTTATACTAAAAGCATAATAACATTTAAGAAAGGCTTTAGATAGTTCAGTACATAGTGAAAATTAGAGCTAGGATAATTAGGCAAATTGCCTTATTATGCTTTTTTAGGATTCTGCCTTATTTTAAAAATCTCCCGTTTTCTTGCTTTTTTGTGCCTTTTATTGTATATTAAAATTCTTAAATTTTCAATTAAAAAAAAAATCCTGCTAGCAATTTTCCTAGAAAAATGCACATTTAAAATTTCTGAAATAAATTGTAAAAAAACGTATACAGCTTGTCTAATAGAACACTTGATATAGCACCGGCACATATTCTTTTACAAGTTGTACTCTCATTTGATGCTTCAAATTCCTATACCATCTCAAAATCACAAGAAGCCTTTAATGACAGTGCCTTAACGTATATTTAAACAAATTTCTCTTGGTTGCCCCACGAAATAAAGAAATTAGAAACAGTTGGACTGACTCTTGTGGAATCCCTAGATATTGTACAAAAGGCGGTGAATCTCACATCGAGCGCCCATGACCAGCAGAAATAAAAATATAGGATAAACTTAAAGCTGTTTTGCAAAGTCCTTTAGAAAAGTTTAAAATATTTTCCGAAATTCACCAGGGAATTTCCACTCGAAATTCAATGTTTGATATACTGCCACCACAACAAATCAGATCCCTGAAATAGGCTCCGATAACATCATGTGACGTAGAAAGGTCCTTTTCAAGCTACAAACAAATTGTCAGCGCCAAGAGAACTCGTTCGACTTCGGAGAACACAGAGAAATTGCTGGTGACTAGTTGGCAGTGTAATAAAACCAATGTTTAAAGAATCATGTGCCTACCTACAATAAATAAATAGTTATTACTGTATACACTATATATATTGCCATTTTTATATTTTATTTTAGCATCTTTAATACTTTTTTAAATTATTTTTTTTTGCCTTTTCAGAGACTTTATTTTGCCTAACTATCCCAGCTCTAGTGATAATAATCATTTTACAAAACAAATTACATTACTAATTTCGAAAAGAAAGCAATACAGTCTTAGTATGATCGTTTTTGCTATTATGATATTTTCACAATCAAATGCTGCCTATAACTACTTGCGAGATTACTTCATATAGCCTCATGAGTGGTACTTGCAATACATTTCATCTTCCTGTAACTTGGAGCCCAACAGTAATAGTTCCAATAGTGAACATTATTTAAAATATTTATCAAAGCAAATTCTACCAAGAGAAAGATTTGTATGTTTGTTAATCGATGAGATTTATGTGCAGAGTTACTTAAGTTTGAAGTCTAAAAGCTTGGTGGGCCTTGCAGAAAATAGTAGTTCAGAATTGGCTAACACTATGGTAACATTTATGATTAGTTCTGACTTTGGGCATTTAAAGAAGATTGTTCATTTATCGGAGATGAAATAAAGCAAATAACTCGAAGTAATTAATTTTGTACAAACCAGTAATTTTCAAATTATATCAATTATAACAGATAATAATCAGTTGCACCAGAATATGTACAAACAACTTGTACTATCAGAAATTTTTCAAAATACTTCTATTTCTAGGGCACCCATTTTTTTAACTATTAGCGCCAGTTTTCGAAAATCTTCTAGAAAACCTACCAGTAGTTGAATACCAGCCTATACATTTTCAACAGGGTGGGGCGCCTGCTCATAATTATCATGATTCTGCTACTATGTTAGGTAAATTATTTGATAATTGGTGGATAGGAACAAACGCACAAATTCCTTGGCCTACACGATCCCGATTTAACACCTTTAGATTTTTATCTGTGGGGTTACATCAAAGACGAAGTTTATAAACAACAATACAGAAATGTGGTGGAGTTGGAAAACTAAATTAGAGACATAATAAATAATATTCCCGCCAGAACTATCCTAAAAGTGACTAGATGTGTTCTCAGAAGAACTCAGAAGTGTCTTGATTAACAAGGCCATTACCTTCGAACATTTACTAAGATAAAAAGATGTATTAATTTATCACTTTTTGTTGCTTACCGTCTTGTTATTCAATGTTTCATATGATTTAATGTACTAAAATTTATAACTAGTTAATTACTTTTCATCGCCTACTTACACATTAAAGCAATAATAATCAAAGAGTTTAAGTGCTTTTTATTCGCTATTTTTTAAATTTAGGACGATAGTGTATTACTTACTTTTTGTTAGAATGGAACTCTCTTTCAAAAAATGACGAAATATACAGGATGTTCCATTTAAAAATTCGTTGCCTTTGTGAATATCTCAGAAACTAGCTCTTCAATTGTTTCTCTGCTTTGACTAACTTAATCAGTAAAAAAAAGTCCTACTAGTTTGCTAATTTAACCGACTTCGTAGCTTCAATAATAAACAAAGTTAGCAATGGTGAACACTTAACTTTAGATATGGTGTATACCTAATAAAATGTGTCATAACAATGCACAAACTACATTTTTATTTATAAAGACATTTTTGGTTTTTATTTCAGCTGAAAACAATTTAGAGGATACTTGTAAATACATACACATACTTACATCATCAATCTGCTTCAATCAATCAATTTCAATATATTAGTTCTGTGTGCATTAATTTTCAACATTTGTGAAGAGATGTTATTTATTAAAGTATCTTATTTAAGACACGTGTAATTAAAAATGGTAAACTGTTAGGTATGATAAATTGCTAATTAAAAAAGGTAGTAAGTTGCTTGAGCACTGGATAGAGCAATATCGGCCATAAACAGTTACTTGCTTAAAATACTGATCACCTGAATGAACACTACAAATTCATTTAAATTTTTTGCAAACAAGAAATAACAATTAACAAAATAATTAAAAGATCTCATTTAAAATACAAAAATCAATATTATAACTATATCAAAACTACAAATGCAAAATGAGATATTTACAATACCTTCAATGAAAACTATGGTAAATACATCCTTAACGTTGCAGTATCGTAACAAAATCCACTCCAACCATTTTATTCAGTCCGTATCCACATTCCCATTATCTTCACAATGAAAGACATGTATGTTTTGTTCAGAAGTATTCCTGGCAGCGTTAATATACTGCAACTAATTCAAGTACTTTGATTTATTTTGGCCAAAACAAATTTCTCCCCTTTCATGTCCCAGAGACATTCTGTTGTGCTATGTCCTGGGAAAGAACCAAATTTTACACTTGTAGGAATAACTCTTAAAGCATCTATTCCAATTTATCCAAGAAATCTTGAATTTCAAAATTATAATTTGGTATATCCTCTTGTGCTCAATTATTTGCACTCTTCATAGCATTCTTGTTGGAAATATTCAGTCATTTCACATTCGATTCAATAGTGTAGATAATATGGTTCACAATGATCACAATCTGTTGGGAAAAAAATACACAGATTAAGAATCATAGCATCGATCAGTTGGTGATTTTTTAAATAAATATAGAATGATGAAACATACATCTAATGCTATCAGTTTTAAATATCATCATTTAATATAGTAAAATTGTTTTAGCAACCGACATGCACCAATAAAGAAAAATGACTCAAATTTTAGATATTTCAGAATTTTACCTACCACTAGATATCAATTTGCACAGCATGTCAGTTGCTAAAACAATTCTACTATATACTACCTAGGATACTACACACAGATGTCAAAAGGCAGTGAAGATTTAACTGGTAGATGAAATAACCTAAATATTACTTGCTATTCACAATAATATAATGAGAAACCTATTAATCGAAATTATGCTATTCAATAACCAGAAATTAAATGCTAAATACACTTTACATCATCTTGTTTAGGGTTGTATATTATACTTGTTTTTTTTTTTTATTGTTTCAACATTAGTTACAAGCAACACAATCAGAAGTTTGCTTGCCATGAAGCTGTTCCCTTAACTGATTGGTCATCAAAAATATCAAAACATAGTCTATTCTTATTGTTTTAAATTATGACTGCACCAAATCACAATAAACATTACACTTATAAGTTACTAATATGCACTTACGTAATAGTCCATTATTGAATTCCATTTAATTATAATCAGCATTGATACCTCCTCCTATTTTAAAGTTGTTATATTGTCCTTCAGTCACTTCTAATGAAGCCAATTCTGTCTTAATATTATCCAAACTTGTGGGCCTATCGTGCTGTTTTATCTTGCCATGCCAAATGGGGTCTTGTAATTCAGCATTGTCTACAGTAATAGCAGTTTCAGAAGTATATATATCTCTGAAACTGCTATTACTATAAACAATGCTGTATTATCCTGCATAAAACTGATGTCTTCTTGACATTCTTCTATTTTACACTAAACCGCACTAAACCATCACTAAACGTATTTTCCGAAAGCAGCCTACTATTCATATTAACTTCAACATAGGTAACAGCCATTAGTAACTTTTGAGCAAGCCAATATAGAATATTCCCATAATCCAAATAATTATGAACAAATTTATGAAAATCACAGCCTCCAATCAACAATATAGGCGTCATTTAACAAACGACATTCGCCGGTAAATTAAAATGCTGCCAAACTTTAGCATTAGAGGTTGGAATATTTTACGACATGACAATGAAATTTAAAATGGCCTTGAACGGAAACGGAAGCCTGCTACGTAACCAGAATTTGTCAGAAAAATTTGAATTTGTTTCTATTTGAAAGTTTTATTTTCATGAAGTTCTGTTTTATTTGTAGTAATTACTCAAAGTTGAGGGAAATATAATAGCTTTTAGAAATTTAGAAACATCAAGAACGTGATTGAGTTTTAAAATGTAATAAAATAGTTGTTTAATTAATATTAATATATGATTATGTTTATCTTAAATAATTTGTAGATGAGCAAGATGGGAAAATAAGGAGTATATTTTCAATGAGACTATACCCTAGTAGCAAAATCACAATTTTAGGGAAGGATGAAAATATATATTTGCTAATGTAGGACAAGTGGGCATATAGTAAGAGATAGGCGATATATCCAGTAGCAGATATTAATCACTGATATTCTGCGGTAGCAGTGATCACAACTAATAAGGCTTTAATAACGCTCGTTTAGTAAATACGTCACAACGCCAAATTGTTAAGCACGGTGATAAGATAAGTCAGTGAAGTGGATGCAAATAGGCATATTTCACTAGCAGTGAATTAAAACTGATATTAATAACACTTAAAAATATCTAAATGATATTAATATCAAGTAGATATTTTAAGGGGGACTGATTTTATACAACTTCCTGATAATTAAATTCTTTGCATAGTGAATTTTTAATTTACCTTTCCCATACCTATCAACTTTAATGTTATGGCTGCATAATGCACATTAAAAATATTCTAAAATCTTTGTTAGTGAAAGAAATAACTGGCTATGTTCTTTGGAGAATAAATTACGCTTCATAAAATTTTAACTTGACCAATTCTATGTTAATAATATCCCTATTTGTGTATTTCATACAGTTCAGTACATTACACATGTCATACATGTGTACATATAAACAAATAATTACATAGCAAAGCATATTGCAAGCAATGGTATGTCGGAAAAGGCAATAATCTCTCTATATTGATACTTGCATATATTTTTAATTTGTAGAAATATTACATGCAAGTATCTTTTTTTTAGGCAATCTCTTTGAGTTCTCTATACTAGCAGTTGTGATAAGAATGATCATTGAAAGCTATAAAGTAATACGAGATATATTTACTTGAGATGCAAGTTATTATATTGATTAAATGTTTTCATAATATTAAATACTTTATTAACATGATGTAGGTACCTATCTTTGATGACACAAAATATAGTTATTTGGTAAATTTAATCTCATATTTGAGGTTTCCAAATAGATCACAATATCGATCATATTACACAAATGATGGTCTATATTTGTCGCGCATTGCGATTTACAAATTTTTTTTATTATATCTGCATCTCCTTATATGGATAATTTCCTTAATATCGAAGATAAGAGGATCGGTTAAATTAGCTATGTTGTTTAGAAATTTGAGGAGTATTTGAAAGCATTTTCAGATTTGACGTTTATTGTCAACTTTTGCAGGTATTTATGAGAAATTGAGAATAGGCGACATTTTCAGTTATCCATTATCTTCGTAACCCTTAAAGATAGAACAAAACTAAAAATGGCACCTGGTTGTAATTTTTATGTAGAATTTAATTTTAATAATCTTAATTTAAAATTCATGGCCAACTTAACTATCAAGATATAACATAAACTTGATTTTTTAAATGGCAGTCACAGTTGGCCACGACTTCATTAAAATTCTTATTTTTTCTGATTTCACAGATATAGGGTTTGGTATGGTTATCTTTTTAAAATTCAAGTGTGTTATGTATGGAAAACTAAGCGTTCCATGAATTTTTAACTGAGATAATTAAATTCTACGTAAAAATTATTGTTATTACGTGGTTTTTGGGTAAATTAAAACATGTTATCTACTCAATCTCTGCTTTATTTACTTTAGAACAATATTAAAAACACTATATTGCGTCACTACTATATCTACGAGTATATCTAACTTCGTTAAGCCTGTATTACACTTATTAATTTCTTGACCAAGAAATTGTCACGTTATTGTTGACCTTGCCTGTTTTACACTTATCAATTTCTTCACCAAGTTTTTAAGTAGGCAGTACGCCAATAGTGCAAAAGTACGAAATAAAAAATTAATAAATCTACCAAAGATTTGTGTTTGATATTGAATGTAAAAATAACTACATAAGAGATGCAAATACATAGTTATTTATGAACCAAGTGCGTGAAATCATATTTCGCGAATGAGTGACCAGTTATGGACACGAATTCGCGAAATGTTTCACGCACGAAGTTTGTACAATATTTTTTGTACGAGAACTATAATAATAATACATATTGTTAAATACGTTATCGTTTATAACACACTACTAATCTCTTGATATTAATTTAAAAAATTGAGTTGGCAGTATTGATTATTTGAAGTGACATTTAATTTAAAATTATCAAATTCAAAAAATTCCATACAAAATAAAAACCTCACCAACAACATGAATTTTGATAATGAAATGCAATGTACACCGCCTGAAATTCGCGAAGCTGCCAATATTGCAGTGGATAATTTATTACCCATAAAATCAAAAAACGTATACAAAAACTTACTAAATTCATAACTTGGGCTAGATCTAAAAATATACAAAAATACTCCGAAAATTGTTTATTAGTTTATTTTCAAAATTTACAATCAAATAAATCATTATGGTCCACTTATTCTATGTTAAAATCATGCTTAATAATATGTATATGATAATACGGATATATCTAAATATGCAAAACTCATAGCGTATTTAAAACATAACGAAGCAACATCAGCCTAAAAAATCAGCAGTATTAACCGAAGAACAAATTACTAAATTTATTGTTGAAGCACCAAATTCTTTGTTCCTACTAATGAAGGTAATGTCATTTCCGTATATTTAAATTCCATACAACACTATATTATGTATTTATAGGCTGTATTAATATTGGGTATTTCTGGAGCGTGTCGACGTGAAGAACTTTGCAAAATGTCATTGCGAGACATAGAATTTAAATCGAATTTAATTATCGTAACAATTCCAGAAACTAAAGCAGGTAACAGCCATACATTTGATTATTAAGCCCGAATGGATTGCATTAATTCGGCAATATGCAAATTTAAGACCGGACAGCCAACAGCGATTCTTTTTAACATATCGCAATGGCAAGTGTGTTTGTTCACCTGTTGGTCTTAATACAATTGGCAAAATTCCAAAGCGAATAGCTGAGTACATTCAGCTTGATAGCGCAAGTAACTTCACAGGTCACTGTTTCCGAAGGAGTTCAGCGACATTGTTGGAAAACCAAGGAGGTGGCTTGCTTTCAATTAAAAGGCATGGTGGATGGAAATCATCTACGGTTGCAGAAGGATATATCGAAAATTCTCTGCATAGTAGAATTCAATTGGCTAAAACAATGATCCCGTTAGAGATATCGACTCCGCCTGCAACTTGTTCGACACCTGAAATACAAGATATATGTAATAATACAATCAACGTTACTCTACCTTCGCAATCAAGATCAATTCAAACAAACCAATTAATCCCTGGGGTATCAATCTCTGGTTGTCAAAATTGCCCATTTTTAATAATTGTTCCGTTTCAATTTCTGAAAAGAATGAATAATGGTAATTTAAATAATATTTGTTGCTGTTCTGACATTGAATTACATACCTTCCAAATATAACAATTTCTATTTCATTTCCTTTTATTTTCATAAAAAAACAACGAACTGGGTAGCATATTATAAAGGTTAGGGATTTATGATTTTAAGATGTCACTAAATTAATCAAGTTCTAGGAAGTACCAACTTTACTTTTACGCACTCGTTGTTAAGGGGGGGTCGTCAGGGTAAAATTGAGGTTAGCTTTTATTTAAATTTCAAATCTATTGTGTGTATGAAAATCAAAAAATTGCTTAACCAAATTTGACTCATTAGCTGAATTCTATAAGTTGAAGGGGCGCATGTACTTTTTATGGGTTATTGCAAATCTTTTTTTTCCTTAAATTCCCGCCAAATTGGCATGTTTTTTGTAATACAAATATTTCAAAATTTAGGAAACTATTGCCACTGAAAATATTAGACGCCCCTCATAGAAACATGACGTTTCACAGTTATGTACCCAATATTGCAAAAAGTGTTCAATTATTATTATTAAATAAAATAAAGTGTAAATATATTTCCATCTCTCTTTTACTCGCGTCTCAATATATTCTATCTCTTATTACCTTCGTGTGCGAGTTTTGTATCTAGTTCAGCCCAAATTACACAGATGGTGCAATTATTAAATAATTATTGCGTATTATATTTAGTGCCTATTTCACATATAAATAGTTTCAATAATGATGAAAACAAATAAACTTCTAACCCCATATTGTTTACTGAAGTTTTATATTGTTAAAAAGGGGCAAAAGTAGTCAAAGTGCGGCAGGAAACTTAAAATTTAGCTCTGTAATTCGTCCAATGACTTCAGGGGCCAGCCATGAGCGGTTGCGGTTAATCGGTTCCAGCGCCGTTCGTAAAGTATATGTCCTGTACGCAAAGAATGATTCCCACCTCGTTTATAGTACCGTGGCAACCCTGTACGTGCTATTTATAGATATTTTAGGATGCCGGTAAAGCCAGGTAAGGCAGTAAAGCAAAAGTGAAAGTTCCTCTCAGAGAGATTCTTTCTTCGGTTTCGTCATTTCGTTATTTACACGTGGCCAGCTTAATATAACAAAAAATGAGGTGTGGCCACCATACGACTTTCTTATACGTATGAGCGGTTCAAATTATAGAATTTTAAGAATTTTTTTACAAAAATTATTCAAAATCCTATTCTAAGTACTTCTATTATCTTAATAAATCTCTATAGAATGCATACTTTGCAGGATATTATCAAAAAAGTGCTCCTCGCTAAGAGTAAAAGTGCTACTTCCGGTCCGAATTTTGAAATTTCATATGTACAAAAAATATTGCAAATCCAGTTTTAAATACTTTTGTACTCTTGATAAATTTATATAGAATGCATAACTTACGGCATATTTGCAAAAAAATCGCTATTCGATAAGAGTAAAAGTGGTACTTCCGGTCTGAATTTTGAAAATTTTTTTATACAAAAGATATTGAACATTATGTTTTAAATACTTTTATACCCGTAACGTACTTGTCTAAAAAGCATGACTTGCGAAATATTCGCAAAAAACTGATTTTTGATAAATAATAAAGAGTAAAAGACCTACTTCCGGTAGGAATTTCGGAAAACTTTTTAAATAAAATTATTCTTAATTTTAATTTTAAGTATATATGAATTCTTTATAAATTTGTTTAAACTTAGTAGTTGACGAAATATTGGCAAAATTCGATTCTTTCGCTGAAGTAAACTGCTACTTCCGGTCTACCGATTTTACTGAAAAACTAATCAGATCTCAAGAGGGAGATTATACACGTAAATACAAAATTTGGAATTGATATCTACAGCGGTTTGACCACTATCGTTGTCACACACACACACACAGACAGACACACAGACATTTTTTTTTAAAAGCACTTATTCGGTATCAGGCGACTTCAAAACGTGAACATCTGCAAAAATCTCGAGGTCGAAAATTTTCATCATCACAATACTTCCTTATAAAGTAAAAGAGACTACTGCTATTTTGTAGTATATGTTAATGAAAATACTGATTTGTTCGTTGAAAAAATCAAAAAAGATGTGCAGCTCTGGAATTATAAAATGTTGCCGAGGTTGCAAACATTTTATTTGGAAAATGTTTTACCGGAAATTATTGGGAGAAATATTCCCAAAGGACTAAAATGTAAAGATTCTCCAAGAATAATAAATGCAATTAAAACTCAACAAGCAATATTGCAGAACTAAAAAGTACATACTGCACATTACAGCATGTTGGCTACAAACTTATTATTATCACTTCATACACTAGTTGTATCTAATTGTATGTTTTATTTTCTTCCAACTTCTTATTTGGTGTAATGTGTATTAAATAATTTTGTCTGTATTTGTGAAAAATCAAAAAAGTAATTTCTCATAAGTTTCTTGTGAGCAGTAATAGAAAATCTCGAAAGCAAATATATTAATGTATCCATCAAAAAATTGTTTTCTTTTACTTAGCCCCAACACCTGTAAATAAATGGTTAGCAAATATAACACTAGTACTTTTTCCAAATATTAAAATGTCAGAATCAAGTTTAAGACTGTTAAAAATTTCTTGTTATTTAAATGAAATGATTTTTTCTCTAAAAAGTATAAGATTACTGAAATTACATATATTTATGCATATTAATAATTATATCATACTGTTACAAAAATAAAGATAATACTATTATAAGCAATTCCAAAATGTGCGTAGGTAAAACATGTATTTCAAACACATACCTACTCAACACGCTCTCACGTGTAGTATTTTATGTTTGAGATGTAAATTTTGTCAGCACATGATACAACACAACTTTTAAAATCGTATATTTACCGCTCATACATATTTTTGCACGCATGCGTATTAGTTCAGACCTCTACAATTTTAGAGTCGTCTAGTACCGCTTGCTATTCTTTGAAATAAAACGTACATAATTACTAATAATAATTCTTTAATAATGGCACCATCTGTGTAATTTGAGTTGAACTATTTTGCCTTACCGACCCCGCGTTTAAATATGTACTAGTGCTGCCACAACGGCCAGTTAGCAAATTTTTAACCTGCCGACCTGGCCTTAAAGTGACTTTTTACGCACGCAAATCGAATCGTGAAATGACAGGTTTTGATAAGAGAGTACAAAAAGAAAATAAATTATTTACGCACACAATTCTTTCAAGAAGTATCAAATTAACATGTCATTTTAACAGTATTCTAAAATGAAATTTGTGTTTACATTTTATACAGTGGGAAAAAAACTTTATAACACGAATTTTACTAGAAATCACTAAAAACTTGATCAAGTTGGGAAGAAATATAGAACACGTTCTAATTCAACAAGTTCTTGGTCAAGAAATTGATCAAGTCGACTTGACAAGTGTAATACACAACATGTCGTCAATTTTAACTTGATCAAGTTCTTGGTCAAGAAATTGATAAGTGTAATACAGGCATTACATGTTACACGCCTAGTCTGGTAACTATTATCATCAACCTTAAAAATAAATATAGTGATTTTTGATAGAAACAACACCCCCACTACATCAAAAACAATTTCTGATAAACCAATTTTGTTTATAAATTTAGTATGCTTATTTGAGTCAAGACCTTTTGTTAAAATATCAGCACACATATCATCAGTAGGTAAGTAAGCCCCCATCACAAATAGCATCTCTAATAAAATGATGACGTATATAGTATTTTCATCGTAAGATTAGGTGCACGTCATCAATGACGTTTGCACAATGTTGTCAAGCTGATACATATAAAATATAGAAATGATATAAACAACTGTCAAATTAGAAGTGTAGGTTACGAAAACCAATTAGCCTATTGTGGTCTATTACAAGTTTTTATTGAGGCTGATGCATTCATTACTAAAACTAAACATTAAAAAATATTGTATTACATAAACAAACGTTAGTTCATAAAATGATCCCTAATTTTCTATTTTCAATGGCAATTTTATCGCAAACTGTATTTATTTCTAAGCATAAAAATCAATATTTAAAAAAAGTATGATCTTAATAATGCTTTAAAGATTTGTCAGAAATATGTGAAAAATGAACTTTAATAATAATTAATAAATAATCAAACGCAGGAAGTAGACTTTATTATTATATTAGTGACAGATATTAAATACAAAAGCATAAAAAAAGTAATATTAAGTTCAATCCGACAGTTCATCTTCACTTGAACTGTCCATATTCACATTAATAATAAATTCCCCAGGATCTTCATGATTAACTGCAACTGCCCTCTTCCACCATTTATATATTTCATTCTCAATGTGTTGTATTGTTTTTCTCCAAGTCTCTGGTGTAACAGATTTTAAGAAATGTTGCAATGTTTGCTGTACACTTTCTATACATCGTCCATGCTCTCCAATATGTCTAGCATAATAACTTTTTATTTTACCCCAAATGTGCTCGATGGGGTTAAAAATGCAGTGATATGATGGAAGACGGAGTATCATATGACCATACTGTTGTGCAAGTTGATCTACTTCATAAACAGCGCAAGGTTTATTTCTGTAGAAAATTAAACTTTATAGATAAAGATATATGAAAACAGTGTGATACTACTCACTTGTCAACTAATTGAAGCAGTTGAATTTTCAATAAACTTTCATCATATTCAATATTGTTTTCCGTGAACCACTGCTGAATGGCAGCTTTGGTTGATGCAGCTGTGGGTCTAATCTAAAACTATTGCAGATGGCCTTCCAAGATAGCAAAGCAATTGGTGCTCAAACCACCGCAAATAGTTAGCTCGGTTCATCTCTCCATAATAGTCACCAGAGGTACTTGCAGATGGAAATACAAGGTCTGCACCATCAATAAAACCATCTGAGTTTCCATCATGCAATACAATAAATCTAGAATATATGCATATGTTAGTAATTAACTAACTAATAGAATCAGTTTGTTACCTTTTTCCACCAATTTTTGATTTGCGAACGCTTCTTACATCCTCATCTTGCCATGATCGTGCCACCGTGCCATCTTGAAATATCCATGTTGCATCGGTAAAAACAAACTGATAATCTCCAGACTGTTTTATACGACTATATTCTGATAAAAAGTTTACACGTTTCAAAGCAATATGTGGTACTTCCATTAGTGCTCGTTTTGGATCATCCTTTTTGTAATAAAAGCCTATATTTTGGAGGACTTTTCACAATGAAGTTTGTCCACCTGTGAAAATATCCCTCTCACGAAGTACAATACCCAAGGATTTGAGAGTAATATTTTGCTCTGAAATTATTCATAAATTAAGTGCATTTTAGTACAATACATATTTTAGAAAACTAACTGTTTCTGTGCATATCATACACAGCATTTCTTATAGCGCACTCAGCAAAGTTGTCAACATCAACAACAGGCTTCCCTTTGTCACGCATGCGTTTAGGACTGACAAGTATATTTCCTTTTTTGACCTCGGATGAAATTTTACTTACAGTTGCCAAACTTACACCCAAAGTTATAGATGCTCACTGTAAACATATAAATAATTGTAGTTCAGTATATATGACAAAAATTTGTGCTGTTTACCTCTCGTACTGAAGATAAAGGTAATACATGTTCACCGTAGTCACGTTCTGCTTCAAACTGCAACTGTAGATGCAATCATTGATTTGCAACGACTTCAACACGCTTTTGGCATAATTATATATGAATAAACGTCTTTTAGTCACGAAAATAACTGTTTTGTAAAAAGCAGGATTCAAAAACGGCAAAAATTAATAAAGATCACGTCTGAAAATATTTGGCGCGCTATAATCTAAATGACAGAACGGTATTTGACAACACTGCCCTGCTTACTTTCAGTACTGACAACTGTTAAAAGTGCGGTAGAGTTGGGTAGAGTATTAAGGTTGCATTTATAAGAAATGGCGTTATAGGTACTTAGTGTTTGGTATATTTGTCATTCCGAAAGTTCTGTTGATGACGTGCACCTATTCTTACGATGAAAATACTATATCAATATGTTTAGAGCGTCTGTGATAGAAAGGATTAACAGCTAGCTTCTGTGCACCCATGCTATCATTATACAGTGTGATACAATTTGAGATTCCTGTTAGTTCATATAATGAATTTTTAAGATATATAGCTTCTTTTGAAGCCTCTGTAATTGCCATATATTCTGCTTCTGTGCTTGACAAAGCTACAGTCTTTTGTTTGCGACTCTCCCATGAAATTGCACTTTCTGACAATTTAAAGATAAAACCCGTATAAGATTTTGTCTTGTTTATCCCTCGCCCAGTCAGCATCTACAAATGCCTGTAGATCAAGATTGGACTTCTTGAATATTAAGCCATAGTTCCTAGTACATTGCTAATATCTTAATATTCTTTTATCACATTGCCAATGAGAGTCTCTATAATTGTTATTAAATTGGCGAAGAAAACTTACAGAATGCGCTATGTCTGGTCTTGTCATTATAGCCAAATACATTAAACTACCCACTGCTTGTTGATAGGGTATATCCTTTTTGCAAACTTCAGCATGCAAAATAAAATCTATGTTTTTTTCTAAAGGTTGTTGACACTGGTTTACACCTATGCAATATTTTGTTTATATAATCTGTTTGGTCCAATGTTATGATTTCCTTTTCTTTATTTCTAATGATTCCTATACCTAAACATTGTTTAGCTTCTCCTAAATCTTTTAGCTTAAACTTAGAACCTAACTGTGATTTCAAAAAAAATTGTTCTTTAGAATCATTTGAAAAAACAAAGAAATCATCTACATACAAGGCAATAACTGTCAAATCTTTCTTTAGCTTTGACATACACACAATGTTTCAATTCGGATTTTTCGTATCCAATTTCTTTTAAAACTTGATCTACCCTTATACAGGTTCGGTCTGTTTTTATCTTTCATGCGGCTTCCCGTAGAAAACACGAAAGGAGTTGCCAAACCGTACCCCCTACAGATATACATACGCGAGAGCGTCGAACAGTACGTCTCCACTGTGTATAAATACTGACAACAACGTTCGTTTCAATACATGGACTTTAGCTCGCATTTAAGGTAAAAACAGACCGAACCTGTATACCAAACTCTAGATGATTGTTTTAGCCCATAAATAGCCTTTTTTAGTTTACATACCTTGTTTTACTTTCTTATACGTAGTATAAGGAAGTATTGTGATGATGAAAATTTTCGACCTCGAGATTTTTGCAGATGTCCACGTTTTGAGGTCCCCTGATACCAAAAAAGTGGTTTTTAAAAAATGTCTGTGTGTGTGTGTGTGTGTGTGTGTGACCACGATAGCGGTCAAACCGCTGGAGATATCAATTCCAAATTTTGTATTTACGTGTATAATCTCCCTCTTGAGATCTGATTAGTTTTTCAGTAAAATCGGTAGACCGGAAGTAGCAGTTTACTTCAGTGAAAAAATCGAATTTTGATAATATTTCGTCAAATACTAAGTTTATACAAATTTATAAAGAATTCATATGTACTTAAAATTAAAATTGAGAACAATTTTATTTAAAAAGTTTTTCGAAATTCCTACCGGAAGTAGGTCTTTTACTCTTATCGAAAATCGTTTTTTTGCGAATATTTCGCAAATCATGCTCTTTAGACAGGTACGTTACCGGTATTAAAGTATTTAGAACATAATTTCCAAAATCTTTTGTATAAAAAAAATTTCAAAATTCGGACCGGAAGTATCACTCTTACTCTTACCGAATAACGACTTTTTGCAAATATGTCGTAAATTATGCATTCTATATATATTTATTAAGAGTACAAAAGTATTTAGAATTGGATTTGCAATATTTTTTGTATATATGAAATTTCAAAATTCGGACCGGAAGTAGCACTTTTATTCTTAGCGAGTAGTACTTTTTTCGAATATCTTGCAAAGTATGCATTCTATAGCGATTTATTAAGAGAATGAAAGTACTTAGAATAGGATTTTGAATAAGTTTTGTATACAAAAATTCTTAAAATTGTATAGTTTGAAACGCTCACACGTATAAGAAAGTCGTGTGGCGGCCACACCTCATTTAGCGAGTAGCACTTTTACTTTCTTATACGTAGTATAAGGAAGTATTGTGATGATGAAAATTTTCGACCTCGAGATTTTTGCAGATGTCCACGTTTTGAGGTCCCCTGATACCAAAAATGTGGTTTTTAAAAAATGTCTGTGTGTGTGTGTCTGTCTGTCTGTCTGTGACCACGATGGCGGTCAAACCGCTGGAGATATCAATTCCAAATTTTGTATTTACGTGTATAATCTGCCTCTTGGGAACTGATTAGATTTTCAGCAAATTAGGTCGACCGGAAGTAGTAGTTTACTTCAGTGAAAAACTCGAATTTTGCCAATATTTCGTCAACTACTAAGTTTAGACAAATTTATAAAGAATTCATATGTACTTAAAATTAAATTTAAGAAGAATTTTATTAAAAATTTTTTTCGAAATTCCTGCCGGAAGTAGGCTTTTTACTCTTATCGAAAATCGGTTTTTTGCAAATATGTCGTAAATTATGCATTCTATATATATTTATGAAGAGTACAAAAGTACTTAAAGTTGGATTTGGAATATTTTTTATATGAATGAAATTTCAAAATTCGGACCGGAAGTAACACTTTTACTCTTACCGAATAGCGATTTTTGGCAAATATGTCGTAAATTATGCATTCTATATATATTTATTAAGAGTACAAAAGTATTTAGAGTTATATTTATATAGCGATTTATTAAGAGAATAAAAGTACTTAGAATAGGATTTTGAATAAGTTTTGTATAAAAAAATTCTTAAGATTGTATAGTTTGAAACGCTCATACGTATAAGAAAGTCGTGTGGTGGCCACACCTCATTTTTTTACTTTCTTATACGTAGTATAAAGAAGTATTGTGATGATGAAAATTTTCGACCTCGAGATTTTTGCAATGTCCACGTTTTGAGGTCCCCTGATACCAAAAAAGTGGTTTTTAAAAAAATGTTTCTGTGTCTGTCTGTCTGTGTGTCTGTCTGTCTGTGACCACGATAGCGGTCAAACCGCTGGAGATATCAATTTCAAATTTTGTATTTACGTGTATAATCTCCCTCTTGAGATCTGATTAGTTTTTCAGTAAAATCGGTAGACCGGAAGTAGCAGTTTACTTCAGTATAAAAATCGAATTTTGCCAATATTTCGTCAAATACTAAGTTTATACAAATTTATAAAGAATTCATATGTACTTAAAATTAAAATAGAGAACAATTTTATTTAAAAAGTTTTTCGAAATTCCTACCGGAAGTAGGTCTTTTACTCTTTTCGAAAATCGGTTTTTTGCGAATATCTCGCAAGTCATGCTTTCTAGGCAGGTACATTACGAGTATAAAAGTATTTACATGAAAATTTTAAATATCTTTTGTATAAAAAAAATTTCAAAATTCGGACCGGAAGTACCACTTTTACTCTTACCGAATAGCGTTTTTTTGCAAATATGTCGTAAATTATGCATTCTATATATATTTATTAAGAGTACAAAAGTATTTAGAGTTGAATTTGCAATATTTTTTGTATACATGAAATTTCAAAATTCGGACCGGAAGTAGCACTTTTACTCTTAGCGAGTAGCACTTTTTTTCGAATATCTTGCAAAGGATGTATTTTATAGCGATTTATTAAGAGAATGAAAGTACTTAGAATAGGATTTTGAATAATTTTTGTATAAAAAAATTCTAAAAATTGTATAGTTTGAAATGCTCATACGTATAAGAAAGTCGTGTGGTGGCCACACCTCATTTTTATTGATAATATCTTGCAAAGTATGCATTCTATAGCGATTTATTAAGAGAATGAAAGTACTTAGAATAGGATTTTGAATAAGTTTTGTATACAAAAAAATCTTAAAATTGTATAGTTTCAAACGCTCATACGTATAAGAAAGTCGTGTGGTGGCCACACCTCATTTTTACTATTAGGAACTTTAAAACCTTCCGGTTGTTTCATGAACAAAGTTTCATCTAATTTTCCATTTAAGAAAGTTGCTGTCGTTACATCGTAATGAGTTATACTTAAATCTAGTTTTACTGACAAGGCAATTAAAAGTCTTAATGTACTATGTCTAACTACTGGTGAAAGAGTTTCTTGATAGTCATTTCCACTTTTCTGTGTGAAACCCTTGGCTACAAGTCTCGCTTTGTAACGCACACTATTATCACTGCGCTGCTTTTTTCGAAACATCCACTTACAATCAACAACACTTGCACTATCTGGAATCTCGGTGATTTCCCATGCGTCATTGTCAATGAATGATTGATATTCTTCCATCATCGCCTGTTGCCACTGGTCTTTTTCTGGTCCTGATAAAGCTTCGTCCACGGTAACTGGATCATACATAATTTTGATATCACTTGATGAACACATGTATGTTATATAGTCTTCAAAACTTTTCATTTTTGGAATTCGCGCTGACCGACGCACTGTTTCTTCCACTCCTGTTTGAGTTTCTGGGAAATTGTCTAACGTGCAGTCACTATCGATTATTGTGTCTGCGTCTGGAGCTTCATCTTCGTAATCATTTACTATATCGTTCTGTGGTTTTGGACTTCCCTCTGCAGCATCTCCCACTTGATCTGAGTTCATGACTACTTTTATATCTTTGGTTTTCTCCATAATCACATCATCTCGACTGATAGTTACAGTACCTTTGTCCGGATCATAAACTCTGTATCCCTTGGTATCATCACCAAAACCAACCAAAATCATCCGCTTCGATTTCTTCTACCATTTTATTCTGTTCACTTTTAATAATGACTTTTGAAGTTAGAAACAACATTAAATTACCAGCAGGTGCCATTTTAGTTTTGTTATCTCTATCTATAATGGTTACGAAGATGTGGATAACTGAAAATGTCGGCAATTTTCAATTTTTTCAAATATCTTCAAAAGTTGACAATAAATCAAATCTCGAAGTATTATCAAATACTCCTTAAATTTCTCAACTCCTAATTTTGACCGATCCTGTATCTTCAACATTAAGTTACCATATAGAGAGATAGAAAATGGGCAGGCTGTATAGCTAGTGTCGTGCACAAATATTTAATTTTCAATATAAACATCATTTTATAATTATATGGTCAAACTTACAACTATTAAATTCCCAAATGTTCAAATAACATTAATAACCTGTAATTTCGAATTCATATTAGGTTAAAGTTACTTAGTTTATGTCTATAATTTTCAAAATCACTGCCAGAAAATCTTTTAAACTGCACTTATGGCATTCTATTATCAAATTGGACAATTAATTTGAATTCAAGCAGGGGTGGAAATTGTAAAACGTAAAAATCGATAAAAGGCAAATGACGGTGGCGTAAATCAATTTCACATTATACATGTGCTAAATTAAAAAAAAAAAGTTCATTATTATTTCAATGATTTAATACTAATGAAGCTACAACTGACATGCAATTTCTTTGATAAAAGATGTCATAAGTATGCTAGCTCTATAACATACCTTTCAAGATTTTATTTAGATGTGTGGATTGAAAATATATGTTGTTACTTGTTGTATAAAATGCCAATAAAAAGAAATAGAACATTTACAAAAGATGCCAAACACAAATAAAAGAAAAAGATTAACTTTGTTTAAACGAATAGCCACGGACTACGGTTTATGAAAACAGTAGGTCCTGTAGCCTATTGTTTTCATAAACTGTAGGTGTTACAAATTCAAAAAATGAGGTGTGGCCACCACACGACTTTCTTATACGTATGAGCGTTTCAAACTATACAATCTTAAGAAATTTTTTATACAAAACTTATTCAAAATCCTATTCTAAGTACTTTTATTCTCTTAATAAATCGCTATAGAATGCATACTTTGCAAGATATTCGAAAAAAAGTGCTACTCGCTAAGAGTAAAAGTGCTACTTCCGGTCCGAATTTTGAAATTTCATGTATACAAAAAATATTGCAAATATAACTCTAACTACTTTTGTACTCTTAATAAATATATATAGGATGCATAATTTACGACATTACTGCAAAAAATCGCTATTCGGTAAGAGTAAAAGTGGTACTTCCGGTCCAAATTTTGAAATTTTTTTTATACAAAAGATATTGAAAACTATGTTTTAAATACTTTTATACACGTAACGTACCTGTCTAAATAGCTTGACTTGCGAAATATTCGCAAAAAACCGATTTTCGATAAGAGTAAAAGACCTACTTCCGGTAGGAATTTCGAAAAACTTTTTAAATAAAATTGTTCTCAATTTTAATTTTAAGTACATATGAATTCTTTATAAATTTGTATAAACTTAGCATTTGACGAAATATTGGCAAAAATCGATTTTTTCACTGAAGTAAACTGCTACTTCCGGTCTACCGATTTTACTGAAAAACTAATCAGATCTCAAGAGGGAGATTATACACGTAAATATAAAATTTGGAATTGATATCTCCAGCGATTTGACCGCTATCGTGGTCACAGACAGACAGACAGACACACACACAGACATTTTTTAAAAACCACTTTTTTGGTATCAGGGGATCTCAAAACGTGGACATCTGCAAAAATCTCGAAGTCGAAAATTTTCATCATCACAATACTTCCTTATACTACGTATAAGAAAGTAAAAAGGAAACTTAACATTTCACAAAACAATAGATAATTTGACAAATTATTACTTTGTAAAGTACAGCATGATAAATGATGTGCTGTCATATTTGCTATTTAATTTTTAGGCAGCACATACTCAGGTGCTTATAAATTTATGGAGAGAAAGAATCTGATTGAAAATTGGTCGAGAAATGCACCTAGGTATGCCTTTGCAATTTTACGACTTTATTTATTTTTATTACTTTTTCTTTATTTTATGTCTCTCACTTTCCGCAGTTTGTGTTGTTTTTGGGTAATATCTCCACCAACTTTTGTTCACAGTTTTGAATAAACTTAAAAAATATCTCGGACAAGAATATGTTTACTTTAAATGAATAATTGAACAAACGAAAAAGTATCTGATTCATTTTGATTATTGGCTTTTATATTATTAATAAGAATTTGTATACAAAATATTTGTTTTATTTACCCAATTTATCAGAAAAATATCTATTACAAAATTTATTTCTTATAAGCAACAACTTTTTCATTACTTATTATGATAAGTAATTGCTAATGTTGGTAGTACAACTTTATTTTATCAGTCGAGACTATCTTGTCAGATGAAGCTTAGAACAATGATGTTGTAATAACTAATCTCACTAATCAACTATTCTATTAGTTTAACAGTATGATATAATTGGCGTACAACTACTCAGTCGGCCATAGTTCAACTTAATATAATAATTTAACTTTGTACATACCTATCATTTTTTCCATCACAGACGCCCATATGGTGCTCTAAATATTCTTTTCCCTCGATGTAGATTTTGCAAAATTGACACCGCGTAAGTTCTACAATTATACAAAAGAGTAGTTTAAAAAATCAATTACTCAAAACAACGTTTATATGAAAAGAGTATAATAATAATATATTCCTATGTACAATATCTTAAAACATAATGCAGATTAATTTGTCTAATCATTTTCAAAAAAAATATCACAAGGTAATTAAAGTTACATCTAATGATGCAATTGTAGCCATATTATAATACAGTTTTGGCAACCTCAGGCATGTGTCAAAGACTTTGACTGTCAAAGCACCTTCCAACTATTCTAAAGAAGACATAGATAGTGCAGGAATAGACTGCATATGAAGACATTTCATTTTCAATAAACTATTCCTAGTTTCATGTTTTACATATTGTTAAATAATTTCATGTGAATATACTCAGGGTTCAGAAAATACACACATTATACACACAATGTTCTGTTCAAAATCAACCAACACATATTTTTATTTTCATTACAATTATGTGCGTCTTTAAAATTCGTACGGCACCGAACACAGACATGTACGTGTACATATTTTTATTTTCATTACAATTATGTGCGTCTTTAAAATTCGTACGGCACCGAACACAGACATGTACGTGTTTTATTTTTATATTTGGTTCCGTACACGGACATGTACTGTACACGTATTGTTCGAACACAGACATGTACGTGTTTTATTTTTATATTTGGTTCCGTACACGGACATGTACTGTACACGTATTGTTCGATTCGAACACACTTAAAGCGTACATGTCGACGTGTACCTATACTTTAAGTTCGTGTACGCGTACGTGTACGCTAAAAAATAGATACATGAACGATAGACATGTTCGAGTGTGTTTCCATATTTATTAACAGCATTATTCAAAGTTCAGAAAAATACGCACACTGTATAAAATACTCGTACATAAATGTAAACAAACACAGCTCGAAGCAACCAACACATATTTTTATTTTCATTACAATTATGTGTGTCTTTAAAATTCGTACGGCACCGAACACAGCCATGTACAGTACTAACCAAGTTAAGATCCAAGCTCTCAAAGAAGTCTCTTTCTAATATTTTAATAACAAAATTAAACTTTGACTTGCTCGACTGTGCAGCTCTTAAAATAGAAAACACCTGAAAACAGTGAACAACAGATAAATTTTAGCCGCATAGAGAAATTCATATGTTTTTTTGTCAACTATTTTTGTTTTGTTTTGTTATTTTATTTTATTTTTTGGGTTATTTCTTATTTATTTAATTATGTATTTAAATTCTTTTAAATAAATTTGGTTGAAACAATTGCTGTAATTTTTTTTATGTATACATATCAAAAAATTCATTTCTTTTGCATTTTCACTAATACGTTGTCATATTAAAAAATTATTGCAATAATCTTGTTAATGTAAAGTGATGAATTGAAATTTCAAAGCCTCGCTAAGAATTAGTGATAGTTATTGATTTAGGTAGAACCACCTGGAATTCCCGCAATTAGTATTAGCGGCAATTTAATGAGGGGAATTTCTGCATTTCACCCGGAAAACTTGACCTTTTTGTAGCACGCAGGTATTTTTTATATGGAAATATCCAATACAATTAAACACACTCGAACATGTCTATCGTTCATGTATCTATTTTTTAGCGTACACGTACGCGTACACGAACTTAAAGTATAGGCATATGAGTAACTAAATAAGAGGATTCTTTTCTCTGTCTTTCATGGGAAGCACGACTCAACTAGCGCCATCTAACGTTCCATATGTAAACAAATAGCAACTACATTGCCCTATGCGTTTTTGGTTTGAGACAAATATAACTCAAAAACTGTACAATAGATGTCACTCCCAAACAATCTTCAATACCCAGCAGTTGGCGGTAAATTTAAATATGCCACAATTTTTATAGTACAACATATATAAATGGGATAAAATTCATAATCATTGACTACAAATTTTCGTAAAAAAATACAAGTTCTAATATAAAAATTGACCTGATTTTTTACAAAATTTCGTAGTCAATAAATAATGAATTTTATTTCATATAAGTTACACAATAATGGTATTAGAGATAGAATTTTTTAATATATCCATTTAGCTATAATTGGTTTCACATTTTAAGCAATGACTAAAAATTGTAAGAAGCAGTAGTTGTTTTTTAAATGCTTTATTCTGTTGTAAATAGGAAAATATAATCACTAGTAATTAATATTGATTAATATGACAAACATACTTACCTTTATCTGTCTTTATGAAAAATATTATTGTTAGATACATTTGTTTCGAACTATATTGGTTCTCGTCAGTACGATGTACTACTGATTATTATTTTCAGTGAAAGTTTAAGTAAGTACTCATAGTAACAGTATGAGTTAGAAAAATCAGTAGAATCGTAGACATATGTATCTACCATTGCTTAAAAAAACTATTTATATCCATTAAAAAATCAAAAACAATGTACGCAATTTCTTCAGTAAATAATCACCGAAATAAACATATATTTGGCACAAAACCGGTATAAAAGCGAATGGAATCGATAAATATGCCAAGTAATGCATATTCTGTCATTACTTTAAAATAAAATTTAACATTCTTTAAACAAATTAACAAAATATAAACTCTAAAAACAATTAACAACGGTTGCATATACTTAAATAATTGTTTTCAATCTTTAATCAAACTTTAGATTGACAAAGGATTTTCATTTTTCTTTGAATTGCCTTTCTGCGAGTGTGACTTTTAAAATTACTATTGATATCGTCAAAATGTTTTCTTATTATTAATAATGAAGAGGTATCTAATAATTGACTTTTAATCTGATGAAAATGTTCTGAACATGAAAACCATGAAAAATCTATTTGACTTAATACGGATAACAATTTTGTTCGTAATGAACTGATATGACCAAATGAGTTTAAGAAATTTATTGTTGCATCATGTATGTTAATAACATAAATTACCAAATTTCGAGTAACGTAGTTCAGACGACGGGAATCATCAAATTCCTTAAACATGGTTAAAATATGTTGTGGTTCTAAATTTTCTGTTAGTAAACACTTTTTACAATAAATACATTCTGATAATCTAATTTTTTTTATTAAAAATCCACAAACATATGCAACGGCTTGAGTATCAAATTTTTCATCGGAAATGTCTGATTCTAAAACTACTGGAACAACAAAATTTTTAAATTCTTCATTTTCATTATTATTATTTATAGTACTACTACTCTCAGGATCGTTTACAAAAAACTTCTGAAGGTTTTCCAAAAGGGTTGCCCCGTCTTCTTCACAATTTGAACCTCTATTTTGGTTACTTACTAAATTATTAACAATACATGTTTTTAAGGCTGAAATAAACTGCGAAGGAGTTGGGTTATCATTGAATCCACCGCACTGCCGAACAGAACTAAATAAATTTTCTACAGGGTCTTGATTTAAATATCTCGTTCTTAAATAGGTGAAGCCATGTTTCTCTGAACATTCTTTCCAAATTTTCTGAATACCCTTTATCGTAAAAATCCAACCAGATTTTACAGGAAGAATGTTTTTAATTTTATTATTTTCAACTGATTCAAATTGCCAAGAATTAATTTTCTCTAACATGCTACTCCAAAATTTCATATGTCCTGAGTTTTTAGTGACGCAAGATTTTAAAGAACTATTTTTATTTAATTGAATTAACCGAGAATTTAAACTATCAAAAAGATTGTTGATATCATTAGCAAATTCTGCTGTATGAATAGCCTCAGCAGGTATACCGGTACTGGGATTACTAACCATTGACTCAATCTCATGAGCTACAGAGGCACTTAATGTTTGTGCTGCAATTTTAACTTTCATTTTAATGTTACTACGACTGAGATCAAAATAATGGTCATGTAACTTTCGTAAACCTTGGAAACGTTTCGATTTATCTATTTCATAACATTGAACAATATGATTAAATTTAGCCGTCTTATTCTGTGAAAATTTTATATTATATTTATATAAAGCATTTCTGGTATTTTTTAATAAATGAGGAACATCAAAAATAGGAATAATTTCTTGACCATTAACATTAAAAGTAGATTTATTTTGCGAGTCTAAAAGTAACTGTCTGATGGCTGATCTATTAGTGGAACCCTGATCACAAACTGTGCAAATTACTGTTAATCCACAAGATTGTAAAGCTGAAATTATTTCAGGCAATAACACTTTTAAATCATGTGTTTTTACCACATCTTTAGTAAAATAGTATGCAATAGGTTGCTTCCAATGTTTACTAATACCTTGCACCAAAAACACCAAAGCGTGATTTGCTACTTCATTTTGTCTACCCAGAGATCCAAGATCTACATATCCGATTACTTGATCTTTAGAAATATTATAATTTAAACCAGCAGACAAAGCTATTTCATCAAATACTAAACAACAAACCCGGTCCCTTGGATACATTTTCTTTACACGTTCTGATAATTTGGATAAAAATTTTTTATTGATTCCTACTTCTAAAGGTATTTGGCCTAAATATTTTCTAATGGAAGATTTAGAAGGTAGTATGAAAAATTTCTGTAAAAATCGATAGCACCTTGGACCCCGTTTATAAATGGCTAAAGCAAGTGCTTTATTTTCTGAGTTATATATAGGACGTCTCTTTTTACAGTTGTTAATTTGTGATTCAATAAATTTTACTCCGATAGGATCGATACGTTGAGATAAATTTGTGAATAAATTGGAATAAGCGATATTACGAACATTGAACAAATTATTTCTACACTTTAATAATTTTGTTTTTAATTTTAAAATCTGATTTTTTTGTTTACGGTCTAAATAATAAAACTTTTTAAGATCTTTTGAAAGGTGAGACCCTCTTTTTACATTGAGAGATTGCAAAAGTGTTTGTTGCTGTCTTGTATTCGACTTAAAAGTAGAGTTTTGACAAAATGAAGTATTAGGTGAAGTACTTACACAACCAGTATTTGATTCTGCTTCATCCGGCATGGTGTCGTCAACAATAACAGTACTAGTACTCGCAGTGGTATTTACAGATGGCAATTTGGAATAAGTGTATTTTGGCTTTTTAAATGGTGGTTCTGAAAAATCATCTGAAACTGATGTTTGGCATTTATTAATTTCAGCATTCTTTAATGTTTCACTAACAAACTGTTTAACTGACTCTACAGTATTTTTCAAGCAAATGTTACCATTAAGAGAATTAACGGATGTTGAGCTAATGTTTGATTCACAAAATATTGTTGGCACTGCATTTTTGTTGAGACTATTCTTCTTAGTATTTTTAAAACATTTTAATTCAAAGTGGTCTTCGCAAAAGAAACTATTTTTGCTCGGGAGGTTAAAATCAGCTTTACAAAATTTGCGAACTGATTCTATCCAAATCATTTCCCTGTTTGCAGTAACTTGAAAAAAGTGTTTATTTCTGTAAGAAGTATCTGTAATATATAAATAATATACATTCTTGCAATTTGGTGCGCAACAGTGATGTGTATTCCTCCCAGTCATTTTATATGGAAAAGTAAAACAAGCAAAAACAGTAAGACAATTCAAATCACTGATTCTATAATTATAATTAACTTTTCGCGTTACATTAAATTTTAGTCTAAACCAGAAAACAATTATTGGAAAGCACTAGCGCGATAACTTACCTATTTCGTCACATTGCAACTAAAATAAATAATAAAATAATAATAAATTCTAACCTGAAACCTTATTTTAAACGTTAGTGAACTCTATAGGTTCTTTTACTAACATTGCTTTTCTCTTAAGTTATGTGTTACAGTTTTCGATATATAATTTTCGCGATCAATAGCAGTGTTATACATATGCTTCATGAGATGGCGCCACTTATACGCGATTCTTGTCTTCCTATCCTTTTGACGCGTCTTATTTGTTTAGTCATATGAGTATAGGTACACGTCGACATGTACGCTTTAAGTGTGTTCGAATCAAACAATACGTGTACAGTACATGTCCGTGTACGGAACCAAATATAAAAATAAAACACGTACATGTCTGTGTTCGAACAATACGTGTACAGTACATGTCCGTGTACGGAACCAAATATAAAAATAAAACACGTACATGTCTGTGTTCGGTGCCGTACGAATTTTAAAGACGCACATAATTGTAATGAAAATAAAAATATGTACACGTACATGTCTGTGTTCGGTGCCGTACGAATTTTAAAGACGCACATAATTGTAAGGAAAATAAAAATATGTGTTGCTTGCTTCGAGCTGTGTTTGTTTACATTTATGTACGAGTATTTTATACAGTGTGCGTATTTTTCTGAACCCTGGCGTGTGTAACAGTTATTTAGTCTTCCACAGTACATTTGTATTTATCCATAGTAATAAATCAATTAATTTGTTTCAGTATCACTCAACTTTGTCGCTCTTTGGTTTTTATTCATATTAGAAATTTTAAATATGTACTATGCACACCCAAATTCTCAGAAGCTACATTCAAAAAATAAATTCCTAAAATGTATTTACTAAAATGAAATTCCTGTTTATACAGAATATGATCTTAACCCTTAAATACTGATGTGTCGTCCCGCAGACTACTCAAAATTTGTAAATATTTTTGTCATTTATTCTCCCACAATTTTTTTCACGGTGTACTTTCAACTGAAGACGTTTAAAGTACACTGTCGAAGTGAGAACGGTTTGGACTGAATAATTCGATGTTATTCGAATTACCAAGTCGTCTGTAGTCCGGTAGACTTCGCGTCAGTAAGAAAGAGTCTTTGCTAATATTTCTTGTCGATGGTTGAAACCAATTCTATGGCGGGTGCTTCTAAGTTAGCGCGTTTTGTGGGTGATAATTTTGAAAGCACTGTATTAAAATCGTACTAGGGGTGTAATAGTGATGATAGTGAAATAGACAATGACGTGGATGACGACTTTGCTATTGAAAGCGGACATGAAACAGAATCTGAACAATCGGAGTGTACTACCAAACGACCGAGAAAATATTCAAAATTACTTTGGTAAAAATCGTCACAAGTGGTCTGCAAATGAAGTTGTGCCTACGCGTGAGAGAACACTGAGACATAACATCGTTCTGCAACTTCCTCGCCTAAAACAAGTACCCCCCGCGCCCTTGACAATTCTGCATGTCTAAAAGATGTATAGAATTTATTATTTTCTGAAGATATTATAGTGGGGCATTTGGTTCAGTAGACCAGTGTCAAGCTAAGATCGTACTGCGTAAAATATAAACGTCAAATTTTTAGGAATGCTAATTTACAGTGCTGTTTTTAACTCTAAGCACGAGAGTGTCCGCAGTATTTTTGCAACAGATGGTACCAGAGGAGACATTTTTAGATGTGTAATGCAAAGATAGATTTGCCGTACTTTTAGCCTGTCTACGATTCGATAATCCTGAAGACCAAAACGCCAAAAAACTGATCAAACTGCACCAATTTCACATATCTTTGAACAATTCATAAAAAACTGGAAAAACGCTTATTCAGTTGGTCAGAGCATATGCATTGACGAAATGTTGGTCAGTTTTGGAGGAAAATGCAAGTTTACGATGTACCTCCCTAATAAACCTGACAAATGCGGTTTGAAGTTGCTGTGTTAGGGCTTACATTACACTCCAGAATTAAAATGTTAGTCATATGTTTTTACTTTCTTATACGTAGTATAAGGAAGTATTGTGATGATGAAAATTTTCGACCTCGAGATTTTTGCAGATGTCCACGTTTTGAAGTCCCCTGATACCGAAAAAGTGGTTTTAAAAAAATGTCTGTGTGTCTCTCTCTCTCTCTCTGTGTGTGTGTGTGTGTGTGTGTGTGTGTGTGACCACGATAGCGGTCAAACCGCTGTAGGTATCAATTCCAAATTTTGTATTTACGTGTATAATCTCCCTCTTGAGATCTGATTAGTTTTTCAGTAAAATCGGTAGACCGGAAGTAGCAGTTTACTTCAGCGAAAAAATCGAATTTTGCCAATATTTCGTCAACTACTAAATTTAAACAAATTTATAAAGAATTCATATATACTTAAAATTAAAATTGAGAATAATTTTATTTAAAATGTTTTTCGAAATTCCTACCGGAAGTAGGTCTTTTACTCTTATCGAAAATCAGTTTTTTGCGAATATTTCGCAAATCATGCTTTTTAGACAAGTACGTTACGGGTATAAAAGTATTTAAAACATACTTTTCAATATCTTTTGTATAAAAAAAATTTCAAAATTCAGACCGGAAGTGCCACTTTTACTCTTATCGAATCGCGATTTTTTGCAAATATGTCGTAAGTTATGCATTCTATGTATATTTATCAAGAGTACAAAAGTATTTAAAACTGGATTTGCAATATTTTTTGTATATATGAAATTTTAAAATTCGGACCGGAAGTAGCACTTTTACTCTTAGCGAGGAGCACTTTTTTGATAATATCTTGCAAAGTATGCATTCTATAGAGATTTATTAAGAGAATAGAAGTACTTAGAATAGGATTTTGAATAATTTTTGTAAAAAAAATTCTTAAAATTCTATAATTTGAAACGCTTATACGTATAAGAAAGTCGTGTGGTGGCCACACCTCATTTTTTAGTTTTGTTTCAATTTCATTCGGTTTGATAATATGAGTTTTTTTTTTGTATTTTACTACAGTCATATAATAAATGAATTATCAAAATTGTGTTCTGTTATTCTGTATTCTATAAATAATTTGCACTATTTCAAGATACGTACCGAGTTTATCTAACCAGATTTCAAGTAGTACATATTATGAAGTTTTTTTGCAGCGCAAAAAATTCATAGGTAATTTCACAGACGACACATCAGTATGCCATAAAACTGGTATGTCAGTACTTAAAGGTAAAGGAAATTAAAGTAACGTCAATATTATTAGAACAAAATATATTAATTTGCCACAGTTTCGACATATTTTATTGTTTTGGTTGTTTTTACCTGTGAGTATTTTCCTTTTGTTGATATTTCCTACAAATTCAGAGTTTTTCTCCATTTCTAGCACTTGTGTTTCTGTGAGTTCGTAAGCTTTTGCTTTGGCTAACAATTGTTGTAACGATGGGTTTTCAGCTAAACCGTATTTTCTTAACTTTGTTGAGATAGTACCTTGTATTATTTGAGACTTGATTTCTCTATCCTTATCTGGAAAATTACAGTTGCTGCCAAGTTTTAATAATCGAGCATAGAATTCATCGATAGGTTCATTCATTAACTGTTTAGCTTGGCTGAAGTTGAAGATCTCAAACTCTTCATTTATTTTGGGCACAAAATGAGTATTTAACTTATTTTTAGCTTTTTCATACTTGGATAGATTTGTTTGTGTGGTAGGATCAGGAAGGGAACAGTAAATTTCAAAAGTTTCCTCACCTATACAATGCAATAACATCGCATCCATCCTGGTGTCGTCTGCTATTCCTGCAGCTACAAGGAAGTTATCAAACCGCTTTATCCATTTCTGCCATCTAGCACCTATGTTTTCCATGCCTGAATGGACGTTGAAACTATCAATGTTTGTTAGAATATTTTCTGCCATTTTCTTTTGTTTGCGTGTAGTTCGTTATATTTCTTTTGTTAGAAACACGTTCTCGTCGCCAAATGTAGTATTGTATGTTCTGATAAAGCGATTGATTAACACAAATAAAATACACAAAGGTTGTTGTTTTTACTATCTGTTTATTGACATCTATATATCATAAAATCACACTAACTTCATGCGCTTGTTCGTTGCCAACTGTCTTTCCATTCCTTCAACAAACGATACACTACAATTATAATCGACGGACTTCAGTGAAATCATTCCGGGCTCTTTTTATGCTTCATTCAAAGTGAGATGTGGATGGTGACACCATTAAGCAATTTATAGGGCAACGTATGAAAATGATTCTTAAGGGGGCGTTTGAATCATAGAATACAACATAATTTTATAATTATGCAAATATCGGTTATAAAATCATTAATTGTTTATTTTATTGTGTGTAATAAGTCATAATATCCTCCTACGTATGGTATAGGGGTTTAATTTACATAAATTCTTTTTATAAAATTTTTATTTCAATTTTATCAAAAGAACCCCTTAACCCTATGACGCGTGTTTCGTAGAAGAGAAATATAACAGAAATTTCGGCAATGATGTATTAGTTTGGTTTATTTGCATATTTTAAATAATTGTTAAAGAACGGCCATATTTGTATTTTGTACCTTGTAGGATTCCCTAAGAGAGGGCGCGAGATCCGAAAATATTGTAGTGTAACTGGTTATCTAAGGAAATTACAGATAATCATAAATATCTAAGTTATTTAAAATGATTTAATAGTGATCGTACACCTATTTGTTATTTCAAACAAATTCTGCCAATTCAATTATTTGTATATTTGAGATGATGAGTTTTGATACAGCGCGCGACATCTTTAGGAGTAAAATGTTGTTATTTTTCGACAGTAACGAAAGTACTTATGTTTTCTATGATTCAAACGCCCCCTTAATATTCTAATACTGGGATTTATTTTATATTCCATATGGAGTGTGGAAGAGAAGGAGAACGATCGCTTACGGAATATAACTTGTAAAAATGGGCAGGAATTTGATGCCTGGATTTTAGTTCGAATGGTGGCGCTAGTGTTCCCAACTAGGCCAATGTTGTTAGTTGCAATTATTTGACATTTCTTAAATGAATTTTTGGTAGAGATTTATAGAATAGAGTAGGTATATTTTTTAGTCAAAATATCATAGTAACTTTGTTTATTATTATTTAAAATTTGTAGGATGTCTGCCAATTGCTTTGTACCGGGATGTACCACCGGCAACGGTAATTTAAAAGCTTATAACCGTAAACATGGAATAAAAAATCCCAGTGTGTTTCGCCCTCCCTCTGTAAGTATACATTTAATATCTATTATTATATTATACATTATAATGTATATACATTGATTTCTTACCCAAGAACGAAATGTTGAAGAACTGGGAAGCAGTTATTAGGCGAATTGACAAACGAATGGAAAAAACCAACATGGTTTGTGAATTGCATTTTAAAGATGATGATATTGAAAGAGAATATGTTACACATATGCCAGATGGTTCAGTTTTTAAATTGAAGAGAGGCACTCCAAATCTGAAATTTGGAGCAATTCCTTCAATTTTCAATAATTATCCAAAATATTATGCAAATGTTGTAGTCCAAAAAAGAAAAGCACCTGCACCTAGAAACCCAATTCTCACACTTAAAAAAAAGAGATCTAATATACATGAAAATGCCACAACACAAGAAACATTTGAAACAAGTTTCCTTGAAAATGATTTTCTGCATTTTGACATAGACACGATAAAACTACCTACATCATATTGGTCATCATGTAAAATAAAAAATGTATTCTGCTTCACATGTTGGGAGGATGATTTATCTAAAATAAATAAAAGAGTAATTTTATTTGGACATAAAGAAATAAAGGTAAATTTACATTTTCAAAAAGGAAATGCATATTGTACACCGATTATTTTTTTAGGTTTATGTATATGAGACTCAAGTGTTTATAAATGAACTTGAACAAGTTAACAACTATGTTGATGTTGGGAATATACTGCAAAAGGTAGAAGAATTGAAACCCTGCCTTGGAGCCAATGAAACAATTAGGTAAATGGCATGATATAATGTTTTTAATTATTTATAATATAAAATATCTATTATTTTTTAGAGCAGAGAACTGTACTTTTTATTCTATACCTTCAAAATACAATTCACAATTTCCGAGTAGATGCTTGATGTGTAAAAAATATAGAAAGCATTTAATGCAGATTAATAAACGGATTGATATAAAAAGTGAAAAGAACTGTAATAATATGAACCAATTAAAAGGACAGTTGAGAAACGTTGTTAGAAAGAACTTAAGACTTAAATCTAAGGTGAGGATAAAGAACAATAAGCAAAAGCAGCATTATCTTTTTTAATAACATTTTTTTTTATTAAGGTAGTGAAATTAAGGACTCAAGTGCATAAAATGATGCAAAAATGTGCAAAAGTTCAATATGAAGCAGTGGAAAAGTCTATAAAACACTTACCTGAAGCCCAACAGGAAGCTGTGCGAACATGCATCAATTTTTCTAAAGTGAATAATTCAAAAAATTTGCGCTATACTACTCAGTGGATATATGAATGCCTCCTATTAAGAATAAAGAGTAGAAAAGCATATGAGCATATTCGACATCATAATATATTACCTTTGCCTTGTGTTGATACCTTAAATACATACTTGAGAAATATAAAAGGAACCTATGGTTTTCAGAATCACACATTTGAGATAATTAAGAAAAAAGTGGCACACATGTCATCCCAAGGAAAAAGAGGTATATATATATAATTGCTTATTTTATTGCATTTAATTTTACTTTTGTGGTTAGGAGTATTATTAGTTGACGAAATGAAACTCTCAAAAGGAATTTCGTTCAATAAAAATACACTAGAAATACAGGGCTTTACAAATCTGGGGAAGTACACACCCCATCACCAAAAAAACGCAAAAGGAGATCACGCCTTGGTATTAATGTATCAACCTTTTCAAGGCAAATGGGTTCAATCTCTAGGTTGCTTTTTAAGCAAAGGTTGTGCAAGTGGTACTGTTTTACACCAAATTCTAGCCGAGGCTATCCTACTCACAGAAAATGCAGGACTATATGTGGATGGAATAGTGTCAGATGGTGCTACATGGAATCGAAATATGTGGAGCAAATTTGGCTTGAACAATGACAGTTCAAACTGTAGTGTTGAACACATAAGAGATTCTTCCCGTAAATTGTGGTTTATATCAGATTTCCCCCATTTAATAAAAAATCTCCGAAATTTTTTGATTAAACATGATGAAACTTGGGTAAAACAAGTGTATATTTTACTATATGTACATATTCATAATATCTTAACATTTTCAGACACCTTGTGGTATTCTCAAATTAAAGCACTGGCGTACATTACTTGCTATAGAAAATGAGGGGCCTTTTCATATACAAATTAATTATAAATTAACAGAAGACCATCTGATGCCAAAATATTTTCAAAAAATGAATGTACCATTGGCCTACCAGGTTCAATAATTATAATAATGTTTGACTAATCTATTATATTTACATAATTTTCTTTCATAGTTTTTTGATGTATCAGAGTCCTTGGAACTCTTACAAAATTATGCAGATGATTTAAAAGATTCTAAAGGAACGCAGATATTTTGTAAAATCATAAAGAATTTGATAACTGCAATGGATTCTAGAACTCCTTGTGGAAGCTTAAATTTAAAAAATAAACACTGGCAGGTAAATACTTAATACAATTGTTTTTGATACAAACTACTCAGAAAATGGAATTTTCAGGCAATTAAGGACTTCTCTGAATTTTTGGAAGTATGGGAAAGAGAGGCAAAAAACAATAAGTACTACTTTATATCCAATTCAACAAGTTATGGAATGGCCATTTCTTTAAAAGCGACAATGGAACTATGTGAATTTTTAATAAGCAAATGTGATTATAGATATTTAATGACTGCTCGCTTGAATCAAGATGCTTTGGAGGTGTGTCTTAATAAAAAAATTCTTCTTAATTTCGGAACTTAAATTTTTATTTTGTAGCGGTTTTTTGGTCTAATGAGAAATGTTTGCGGGTCCAATGATCACCCTGATTCTACATTATTTCTACAAATGTATCGGCTGGCAACAACCTACTCCCTAGTAAAGCCAGTTAAGGGAAGTAATATTGAGGGAAAAGAGATATTGGAAGTACTTTTAACAGTCCGTGATATTGAAGATACACAGGAAAGAAAAGAACAGTGGGTGGCACAGGTGGACACAATTATAGATAAGGGGAAGAATTTAGAACTACTGGAACATTCTGTGTTAATTTTATCAGAGCATATGTATTGTAAATCTAGTGTATCTGATTACATTATGACATATCTAGCTGGTTATGTCGGGAAGAAAATTAGCAAATTTATTGAATTTAAAGAGAATGGAAAAAGCCAAGTATGCCAGGGATGTTTAGACTCCTTAAAATTACCTGAAAATGTAAGCCATCCAGAAAGGCACAGATTAATAGATATTAAAAATAAAGGAGGCCTAATGCATCCTTCTGGGACATTGTTTTCCTTAACTAAGCAATTAGAAGAGATAGTCTTAGGTGCTGTTAGTAAAGGAGTGAATAAGGACACTTTGTTTCAAATAACAGAATGTTTGTTAAATTGTAAAGAGCTTTCTTTGATTGGGTGTCATAAACACAGTGTCATCTTAACACAGAAAGTAGTTCGATTTTATTTAATTATGCGAATGCACTTTCTTTGTAAAACAGTGAATAAAAAGAATAGTATTGAAAAAAGCCAAAGAAAAGAGAAAAGAAAGGCAGCCAAATTAATATAAAACAAATATGTAAAACTACATTTTATAAATAAATAAATATCTAATTGTTTATGTTTTATTTCCATCCAGAGACTTATACATATTTTTTAATTTAAACGCTACCTATTTCATAATAGCTTTCCACTACTAAATACAAAATTACCGCATTTTCAAGAAAGCATTAGTAAAATTATTATTTGCCAGTCGCATCCTTAGTGGTTGCCAATATTGAATTATGTAACGAAATTTCTTAAATAAATGCTTAAGACTTTACTACAATTACGCTGCAATTAAAAGTGGTGTAAAATAATATAAACTGTGAAGCCCGACATGTCTGTCAGTCCTGATTCTAATTCTGAAAATATTCCAGCATTATTGTCGTCAGAAATTTATAATTATTATTATTATATTTTATCAACATAAGACAAAAGCTGAGCAAGTTCATTGAATCTGTTTAATTAAATAAATTTTACTACAAGAAATATTTTTTGTCAATGTATATTGTTAATTTAGAAATGTACAGCTACAAATTCTGATGGCAAGTCCAACATGACATAATTTTTTTTCAAATAAATCAAACCATTATTCATTTTACAACTCGTAAATTTCCTATAATAATAATAAACTTTTCTTGTCATTAATTTGCTTCATTTTACTGATATTAACTTTTGAAACTATTACGAATTGTATTATTAATTACAACTGTACTTACGAAAGTTGTACGTATAAAGGAAGTTATTTATTTCATTGAATATCACAATGTTGCACACATTACTTTAGATAAGAAAGGAATAGGGTACAGAAGTAAGCCGGGAGTACACAATGGAGCTGATTTTTATTGAATTTCATATTACATATTTATTAATATTTCTAACGTTGTAACCATTCAAAATTTTAAATTCTGGCCTAAACAGCGATGCAAGCGCCACCAACGTCAAGCATCAACATATTGCCCATTTTCCAATGATCTAATACTATTATACTACTAGATGCAGTGTACGCTATGTCTTGCTGATTAGGAAGTGACCCACACCATAGGAGAAAGAAGGAAAATACATGAGCGTCGAAAGTTTGACAAGGATGAACAAAATTGACCGTTTTATGTGGGCAAAATTCAAATATGTTGCTATAGCTTGTAATGGCTTATAATGTTTAAAAGTATTATTTTGTTAAAAATATGCTATATTAAGAGGAAAGTAAAGGTATTGCAACTTTAATAATCAAAAAGATAAATAATTAAATATATATTATTAATATGGTATTAAATATATTCTGTTTAATAACATTTTAAAGGTATCTATGCTAGTTGCCATTCTTCATTAAGGAAAGAAAATTAAATAAATGACTTTTAATGACTATGAGATAACTATATGATTTTGTTCTTCTAATAATACCTATTTTAGCATGTTTGATGATCATTCAGTTTTTATTTAAAACAGTAGTATTAGAAAAATATTTTAAAAATCACTACAGATATCAGTTGGAAATTTTGAATTGACCACTAGAATTTTTCAAAATATTACCTGTGATATTACGTTCTGAAAAAATAAATATAGAAACTGACAGCTTTTCTTAGGTGTTCCTTACAACTTCTGATATATTCAAAATAAAAGAGAATAATGCTTAATTTTTTATTAAAATATATGTACATATAATTAATATGGATTAACAAATACATAAATGGTAAATATGTGATCGAAGAAAAATGGAGAAAGAAATATTAAAAATACATAAAGCTAGAATAACAACTTGTATTATTTCGTGAGGTGTTTTTTCTGTGACTAATTCAAATACTTCAACATTAGTTACATTTGGGGATTCTGAGCTATAAGGTAAATAGAACATTAAAAATATCTAGGTAGAATAGTAACTACAAATAGAAATCTTACTTTAACAGTTCTTTGCTTGGTGCATCAGTAATTTTTAATCGTTGAGATCTGCTATTACGGGGAATTTTTCTCAAGTGAGCAGGAAAATTGAAAATACTTTGAATTGCATTTTGGGGCAAATATTTTCTTCCATAACTTATAACAAAATCTTCAGGAACAAATTTAAATGCTCTGAACACAATCTTGAATATTTTGATGGCTTAAAATCCTTTCGTTTAGTACAAATTATCCACTGCTTGCATAGTACTTGATTAGATTGAAAACTAAAATTTTTTATATCAAATCTACAAATCATGTATTTTATTAAGAATAGTTAACCTGTGAAATGATACGTTCATTCCCTTTTCTGCCCTATTAGTACAACCATACGCTGCACATGACATTACCATTGTGTCTTAAATATGTGACTCCAAGGACTGCGAAGCTGGTATATATAATATTCAACAATTTAAAATATTTATTTCTAATTTTGTTACTGATAATAGCACTTTTAACCAAATATATATTACACTAAATCCATGAGAACAACACTGTTAAATTATAAGCTGAAGTTAACATTTGCCAATATTCTTGATGATTCTCGATTTATATACATTACCTATATGCCTATATCAAATAAAAATGAAATTCTTAAAATGTGTCTAATTACAATCACAATTTTATAAATAAAAATAGTTGATTCAATCATCATGAATCCACAGTTGTCTTTATACTCGTATTTCTTTAAATAAAAATAAAGTCAGTGGTGTATGAAATAAAATCAATACTAGAAGAAATCTATTAATAAAATACATAATCCAAATTACCAAAAAGACAAATAAATATGTATAAATCAACAAAATTGAGAAAGTTTATATACAAAACAATGCGATATCGCCATGTTTTGCCCACAACTAACGGTTTTGTATATCTGTCTCCTTTGTATGTAGAGGTCAATTCCTCTCTCTCTACAGTCCATCTAGTAGTTCTATATTATTAGATCATTGCCATTTTCACAACAAGGCGATCGTTCTCCTTCTCTTCCACACTCCATAATATTCCATTTTTATGGCATGTAAATGTTTTATTGTAAACTGATTCAGCGTTAAAAGTAAAATGACGATCCTCATAACTAAGACCTGGAAAAAACATACGCATACCACTACTTTTTTGTACATAGGGCAAAATTGATTTAAAATTTGAAGAGTGCTAAATTAACAAGTCATTACTATAGTCGTATAGAGTGTAAATTAATTAAACAAATTTTAACAAAAAAAATGATTTAATCCGTGCCTGAGGTGAACATAAAATTTAACAGCGTGCCAAAGCAAATGTACCCATGCAATTAAAATTGTTATCGGATTTATGTCAACTACTTTTCTAAGCTTTTCTTATTGGGAAGTGTTTATAACTACGATCATCATGATTCATCGGTACACAGACATACTCTATTTAGTTTATTTTCTAATATAAAATCTCACTCGGAAAACCGAAAATAATGTTTGAATTTATATAACTTGAAATTCAAGAATTCCTAATTTATATTTCCTAAGTGTGGTAAGTGTTTACATACATGCTTTTTTGTCGTTCACTAACAAAAAGTGAATTATTTTTTTTGTCGTCAACTCAAGGCTAAATGTGTTTGGGATGAGATGAATAAGGAGATTGTATTCTTGTTAAATATTAAAAATAGAAAATAGATCTTAATTCAAGTTTCCCCAATATCGTCATTTGGTGTCGGTTAGTTAAACTTAAAAGATAACTTATAGCAAATCCTAATTTCATTTTTCCGGCAAACATGTGGTTCAAATATAAAATAATGGTAAATTCTAAATCGTAGTGTCCTCTATTTTCCTTAAATGAACTAAAACTGATGGGCTACACCTACAATAAAGCCTATCTCATGGGCTCTTTGTTCTTTCTTTGTGCTACTGAAAACCATCTAGAAAATTTCTCTGGTTGGACAATTTAATTTAAAATGTACAAGAGAGAGCAATCCTTACAAGCAGAGTTGAAGGGCGCTTTTTAGTGGTAGCAGTTAGTTCAAGGTGTATATGTAATATACCAGAGAACAGGGTTGAAGGGTGGTTTTTAGTGGAAGCAGTTAGGGTTGGTATGTTAATGTAATATGCCGATTCTGATAAATTAAACTTTTTTGTTTATTTCGGTGGCATTAATTCACTTATTGTCTGTCTGCAAATTATTTCGTTCTATTAACGCAGAATCTTTACTTACTTACTAAAATATTTGTAATTGAAAAGTTGATTGTTTGTAAAATTTTCCAAACTGCAAATATATAGAAAAACTTGAGGGAAAGTCATGAATTAAATATCCAAATTAAATGTTGAAGTGTATAAATATATTGATATTGGTATAATAAAGCATATATATATATAAAGCCACTTTTGTTGCTTATGATTTTTGTTTCTATATAAATAAGATCTGATCTAAGTTGCTTTTTAACTTTTGGGAATAAATTCGCATAGAAGGAGATGCACACCAATCAAAATGTTCGACAAGCATTTTAAACACATCTCTAGCAAATTCTTAATTAATAATGTGTTAATAAATTTAATTAACATTAATTATAAAGGCAAAATGAATGTATAGTTTTAGATATATTTTGTATAATTGGTGTGCGTGCAGCCTAAGAGAGAACAGTCCTTATAAATAGGGTTGAAGGTGGTTTTTAATTGCATATGCATATAGGCATTATTACTATATTTTTAACATGCATGCATATTCATATACTATCCGTCCATCGGATCTTTTGAGTCACATGATTAATTGCGTGCGTTATCAAGGACATCCGCACCTAGAATGTATATATACTCATTTCTGTCCAATCTCAATGACTAGATAAGGATAGAAATTTTAAACTTTAAGGTGGGGTTGTCTTCTCCATAAGAGTAATAAGACAGACAGAGAAAATATACCGCCATGACATGATACTACGTTAATCAACTTATTAAAGTTTGACATATAACATTATTCTCTGCGTTTTGGTTTATTTTTGTTATATTGCTTTTCTAATTCGTTTTCGTTCTATCATGCAAATAATTGTTCTATTCAGAACAAAAAAAACTGAATTTAATACATTTTCTGTAAGTATTCTAATCACTAAATTTATTGGTTAGAGGTTAAAAATTTACATTTATTACAGAGACATGTCTGGGAAACGTCTGAATTCTGAATTCACAATCTCAACAACTTGTATTAAATGTCCTGGACTTTTTTTTGAAGTAAGAATCATATAGATATATTTTTTGAAATCATAATAAAGGTTTGAATATTGCAGAGAGCAGCCGCTGTCCTTAAAATCTCCACACAAACTATCAGAAATATAAAACAACGTAAAGGACAAAACTCAGTGCTTTCTTCACCCGGTAAGAAAAGACCTTGTGTCAAAGCCAAAACAGAAGATTTGCGAGAATCTACAAAGATGGAAGTACGAAACACTATTTATAACATGTATAAAGAGAGTATGTTATTAGGTATTTCATTTATGTTTCACAATTTTAATATATTTGAAATTATTTCAGAGAAACATGTTACTCTGCTTACATTGAAAAACGAATTACACACCAAAGCAGTAATCGATATTGGAAAATCTTCTTTGTCCCATTTATTAAAAGATTGGATTTCAATTCAAAAAGGAAGACAACAGACGAGCATTGGTGGAAAAGCATGATATAGCCCTTTACCGAAGCACTTTTTTGAGGAAGTATACAGATAATTTAAAGTCAAATTCTCTAAGACCGGTGATATTCCTTGATGAAACATGGATATATTCAAAAGATAATTGAGGAAGATCTTGGCATGATACATCTACAAAAAGTGTTCGAAAGCCAGAAGGTTATGATGGCAAAAGGTTTATAGTTTTACATGCCGGAGGTGAATCAGGGTTTATTGAAGGTGCAAGTTTGATATTTGCATCGAAAACCAAAGCAAAATACTATCATGCTGAAATGAACAGTAAAAAGTTTGAGGAATGGATTAAAATACAATTCATGCCACATTTACCAAACAATTCACTTGTGATAATGGACAATACACCATATCATAGTGTAGTATTAAATAAAATCCCAAATTCTGCATCGAGAAAAGAGGAGACTGGCTGTCCAGCAATAATAAGTTTTTCCGGTGAATTCACAAAATATGAATTGTTGGATTTAGTTAGGAGAAGCAAACCTGAGAAACTGTATTTAATCCTAATGAAACATCCAGTTCAGATTCAGATTTAGAATCTGAGTGACTTTTTATAATATAAAACAATGTGTGTGTTGAGTTTATAAACATGATAATGCAGAGTGACCTGACGAAGTTCTTATCTGAAAATCCATTTATTAACAACTTCTTTATTTTATGTTGAAATGTACGTGTTTTTGTTTCGGTGAAACATTTATAAGAAGTTAATTTAAAACCAATGGATGTGTAGTGAGTGCATTATTATGAAATGTGAATCAATACTTTCGGCTCACTCTACATGCATGGCTGGTAACAGCCGAACATTGTAGTTATGTTGGTGCATTATTATTTCTAGTATACGAAGAAAAAGAATGCACTGATTAAGGATTACTTATTTAAATTTACAATACCTAACAAAATAATCAGAGGATTGTTTAATAAGATTTATTTATTAAAATAGTTTCACTTAATTATAATAAAAGCAATAGTTAATAAATAACAATAAGAAACTAAGTTTAATCATATAGAAATATTATGTGTGAGATTATAAAAGTTTATTATAGATATTTAGCATACAATAAATAACAGTTTAAAAAAATGTAAATAGATTTCAAATATATTAATAAATAAATTTAACTTATTATTAACGTTTTGTGTTTTGTCTGTAATGAAATGCCTATTTAAATTCTAAAATAATGAAAACATAGAACAACATATCCTGGGTTAAGATTGTTGCAAAAATTACTTCTTCCATTCATTTTTGAGATGTATGTCACTCCGAGCTTCACTAATGTAACATATACTTCACTGAGGAGTTATTGCTATTAAAATTTCTATCGTGCTTATAAATAGAACAGTACTACTGCTGAGCTAAATTATTATCTGGTTTTCCAATGATAATTACTCACAAATTGAAAAAATAACCATAAAACAAAAATTATTTTGAACTGAACTGATTTTCCACAAAATAATTCCATTAAAAATTTGTCACTAGAAAATAGGTAGAGGTGCATTTAAACATTTTATGTGTTCTATATTCAGACTGACATGATTTGTTGTTAAATATTTTGAGATATTATTCCACTATTATGTTTTTTTTAAATAAATACATACTAAGGAATTGTACATAACCAATTTGTTGCAACGTGAATGAATGACAGACCGATAAATTTTGTTCATAACCATAACCAAATTTTATTATTATTTTATAAAATTTCATTATGATAGATATAGCTAATTTTAAGCAATGAATAAAACATGGTATAAAATATAAAAAATATTAGATATAAGCATCATAAGTTCTTTATTTTTAAATGTTTAATTCTATTTTGTAAGTAATGAATTTGAGCCAGAAGTGTTGATTTAATTCATACGGATCAAAATTAATCACGTGACTCAAAAGATTCGATGGACGGATAGTAGGAATTATTACTATATTTTTAATATGCATGCATATTGCCTATATCTAAATATGGATGTAAGTCGTGATCACAATCACCTTTAATTTTCACTGATATTTTAAAATCACTGTTACTGTGATCACAGCGATTAAAAAATCACTGCTAAGCTCATCCCTAGACATGCATAATTATTAGAGATGAGCGATATATCCAGTAGCAGTTATTAATCACTGTTATTCTACAGTAGCAGTGATCACAACTAATATCGCTTTAGAAATATCAGTGATTGAAATAACGTTTGGATATCGACCTTATAATTCAACGGCGAGAGCGGGTACATGCAGACTGACATTCGGCAGTCGGATCGTAACGATTCGGCACACTTCGGTAGCAGTGAATTATAACTGGGATCACCGTCAATAACAATCACCCTTAAAAATATCTAATATATCTTAACGGTGATCACCGTTAATATGAGTAGTGGTGAAAAATATCTACTTTATTTTAAATCACGCAGATATTTTTAAGCGTTACTGTTATTGACGGTGATCGCTGTTAGTCTATCAAGGAGGTATATTAAAGCGTGACTGATATTAACGGTGATTGTAGTTAAGATATTAGTTGCGCTTAAAATATCTATATGATATTAACATTTTAAAATATTGGCTGGTCTTAAAATATTGTCTGGCATTTATAGGAAGGTTGATATTATGAAATAAACTAAGAAATACTTAAATATTAAATATTGTGTAAAACATGTCAAAATAAGTGCAATAAATATTATATTATTTGCCCATGCTTTCAATATATTTTATAATATTTTTGTCTTTGTAAAAACTTATTATTTAACCAGTTCTTAATAGTATAAGCATAATTTAAATATCTACCAATACAGAATATTCAAAAAAAAGTTACTCTAGAGTTATTTTACTATTTTCAGAATTAATAAGTTTAATATCTTATTGTAGTAGGTTTTATTGAAATAATCTAAACCAAACTCAATATATTGGTTTTAAAACAATATAAAGTGCATTTCCTGTCAGTGTTGCTATATAAATTCATACTTATTAGTTACTAAGTTCCTATTATACATCTGTTATAATCTCTTAGAAAATTTTATAACAAAAATTAGCTTTGTTTTTTTATATATTGTGCAGGTGTCTACAATAATTATAACTATCTAGCACCATGGATAATAATTCGGCAGTTGATTGCTAGCATTTCCGTAGCAGTTACTACGTATAATATCAAATATCAGTCAAGTTTAAAATATCCCTATGTCAGTTAGCGATTAATTTGGTGCAATTTGAATTAACCAATCTGAGTTGTATATTATTACTGACATTCAGTTTTCGCAAAATATTAAGACATTGATTATTACTATTACTACATGTATTTAATTTAATATGTCGATGGCAAAATATTTAAGGCGGTTCACCCAGTCGATGGGCAACCCGCAAAATCTTGAGGGTGGAAGCGGGAGGTAGGCTGTAGGAGTACCACGATATTGTATTTGCCTCTTCTTAAAAGAAGACGGAGCTAAATTTTTGTCCAGATCCGGCCGAAAGTTAAAATCATGTAAACGAAGGTGCATCGATTCAAGCACGAATCAGTCAAACTAAGATTTTTCTCACTTCACGAACAATCAAAAAATAGGAAATATATAGTAAAATCGACTGAATAGGGCATATAATTAATTTTGCTGTAAAGTAATTGTTTAAATAATTTCTAAAAACTGCTAAACTTGTGAAAGTTACTCCTTTTTAGACGTTGTATCTCTTCCGCCTTGAAAACGAAGGTAGATAGAGCAAAATTGTATAGTACACCTTTTTTGTAAAACATGAAATTCTCTACAAAAAAGTTCGCGACGACCCCATAGTGAAGTTGATAGTTTAGACATGGGAAGTAAAAAAAAGGAAATATAAGGGAGTTCGTTTTGTAGCGGTCTGGACCAGTCATTTCGACGTTAATACGGAAGAACGACGTAAGCGCCACTGAACGAATTGTACAGGAGACTGAAAAATCTTCTTTTCTTAGTAACTTCTAAATTTATAGAACGTTATCTATATGTACAATTTTAAAAAAAAATACATTACACACTCTTAGGCTAAAATTATTTGATTTGAATGTTGCAATCAAGACAAAAGAATAAAAATGTCGTTTAAGCCATTCATTATACTTACGTGGCGTTTATGCCATTTATAGAAAGTCGTTTACGCCATATAAACCCAATTATTCTTATTGCGATTGGCGCTTACGCATTCCTTACGTCATTTTACTCTATCCTAAAAGGACGTGAAAATGTCGGTTACGTCTAAACAAATTTTTATTACAAAAATAAAAGCTAAACTTTATTTGTAAGAAAAACTACAATACTATTAGGTATTTAAACAAAATATTCTCGCAACACAACATAAACTATATTCCTATACCTAATTTTGGTACTTACTGTACAACCAAAAAATAATACTGCCGGTAATTACCATCAAGTATTGGAAATCTAAGAATAATAATTGTATTATCAGACTATGATAAAGACAATAATTGTCTTTATCATAGTCTGATGATACAATTATTCTTAGATTTCCACTACTTGGTCTTCTATATCCGATTCGTCTAAAACATCTGGTATGTTATTGCTAGTCTTTAATGTCAAGTATTCAAAATGATATTTGGGATCTATGGCCAAAGATTCACAAAGCCCCTTTAAGTTGTTGTATTTCAGTTTATTGATGGGTAACTCCCCCTTGTAACAGTGGACAGGTGCGGATCCATTTTTGGTTTTCAAATTAAATGTTTTTCTATTTTGTCATCAGTAAATGACGTAGTGTACTTAACTTCAGTCAAAAATTTGTTGAAAGCTACCGTTTTTACCTCAGAAATTTTGATTTTTATAGGCGCCACCAAATTAATCGATTTGAAGTCCTTAAAATCCTTGAAGTCATTTCTTTTACCACGTAGGGGAATGGATTTTTTCTTGCATTTCGCAATATAGTTGGCCATTCAGAGGGTGCCTGTATTATCGTTTTTTTAATGTACTTCTCGATCACTCCATGCATGGAATCCACAGGCATGTAGGTGTGCCCCGTTATTAAAAAATTCAAGCAGATGTTTTCAATGTAATTAGCCTTATCCAAGAAGTGTCTGATCATTGCAAATATAGCCTTATTTTTATTTTGGCCTGCGCAGTTATCACAGAATAATGAGATCTTCTTAAATTGCTCGTCACTATCTAGTTGCTCCAAGTAAGTTAGTAAATTGCTAGCGATTTCATTGGATCCTCTTTTTCCATCTTTCTCGCCCCATATGTAACAGAAACCTCGTCTAGATTTTGTCTCGTATATGGTGAAATTGTAGACTGCATACTTCCTACTGAAACCAAGTGTCATTGTATCTCCATGGGGTGTTGCTAACACTTTTTGCAAATCTAGACTGGCCACAAGAGTTCCATTTTCTGACGAAAGCGCCTGTTCTTGCAAAAACAAGTTTTTGGCCCAGTCTTTTTCTTTAATGTGATCTTCGTAAATTTTAGTATCGGTTGGAGATGCACTGCCTCCTAAATTTTTATACCTTTCACATTTGATGCACTTATCTTTCCTTGGTACGTGAATACCAATATTATATTTGGTTTTAAATAAACGAAAAAACATACAATTTTTTAAAGCAGCAGATCTCTCTCTACTTTTACTGTGACTATCTAAATATTTTCTGTACAAATTGCTAACACTCTTTACTTCTGCTGGCAGGTAAGTTTTTGAAGAGGAACTTCTGCAATAATGGCTAGGAACTAGTGGCAACGATTTAATGAAATTATCAAGAAAGGCCAGCTGATCTACAGCGATTTTGTTAGGAGGATTATGGATTCCTCGTAAATCCTGTTTCGGAAATTTACATAAATTTTTATTCTCAATCACAGTTCTAATAAGGCGTTGAGTGATTGTCAAGGTATTTATTAAAAAGTGCTGGCATACCTTAAGCCGTACGTACTGTTTAAGTAGATAATATTCATTTGATATGTTTCGGTTCACTATTCCTGCCGACCGTCGTCTCCTTTTTACTTCTTTAACTACAACACAGTCGTTCACAAACGATTTCTGTTTGTTACTATCGCCTAATTTCCAATAATAAGTGAACAACTCTTGTCTTTCCTCATCTGAAATTTTTCTAAAGTTTTTTTTTCTTTTACCAAGTTTCCCCGTGTATTTACATATATTTGACCAGAATCTTTCAGTGTCTTCATTTTTCGCTTCTTGGTAATTTTTCTCGGATGGCGTAAATGTGAGTCTTGTGTTCCTGGTATCTTATTTGTATTTTCTTCATCAGGTATATCTTCATCACTGCTGGTACTGCTGTTAGAATCTTCTTTGGAAACAACATAGTCTTCATCGGATTTGTCACGTTCTGCATCAGACAAATCTTGTTCATTATTAATATCCTCTAAAACATTGCACGAAGTGCGATCACATTGTAATATCTTTGGTGCTACATTATTTGGTTCTGTTTCTTCTTGATTATAACTATCTAATATTAATTGGTCACAGCCGTTAATCCAGTCTTGTGGTTCTAGTTCCATATCCTTCATCGTAAAAAGAGTTGTTTCTGTGTTAGCAAGGGGTTCGGCCTCAATGCTGTTAATAACGTTAGAGCCTTCTCCCATTACAACATCTTCAATAATAACGGCACTTGGTGGAAGAATTTCGTACACAGTATTATGACTGTCATTTTCTTGGGAAATAACGGGGATATCCTCTTGGCTTGGATATATGATTTGGTTTTGTAAAATAATTATGCTTTTTTCTGAAGTTCTCTGAGTGTCGGGCGCTTGAAGGTTCAATAAACTGAGAATTTTTTTCCCTCTTGATAAGGGCTCAAAACTCTTAGAAGTGGAACTCATGATCAAAACTGTAAAGTAAATAAATGGCGTAAGCGACAAAATGGAAATCATGTTTTATGTGAAAAAGTTGGCATTACAAACAGGTTACATTATTTTCTTTATAAATATATACCTACAATTAATCATTTTTTATCGTTTCATGAAAGAATTTTAGAAAAGCAGAAAAACAAAACGTGTATACTAAGCATAGGCAATTGGCGCTTACGCCAAATGAAATATGGTTTTACCGTTTGGCATAAACGACTTTGAATTTTAATAGGATTTTAAGCAAGTAAACAGACTTTATTTATACTTATTGTAACTGCAAGGCATGCAAGGAACATGATGTTTCCATGGTTGTTTATTACTTACATTATTTGTGTCCAAAATCAACGACACTGCCACTTTAATAACACTGTGCTTTTGTTATGGCGCAGGTGTCGCTTACGCCACAAGGAAATTGAAAAAGTTTATAGGTGGCGCATACGCACACTTTAAACCAGAATATCTCAAACAATTATTTTTTGTAGATATTTTAGTGGTACCAAACAATCCGGCTTCGAATGGCGTTTACGCCGATGTGAATAACTCATTTTCGGTATATTTGGCGCTTACGTCGTTCTTCCTTATAAACGTCGATTTGTAGAGCAGTGACCGGTCGAATACAATTATACCCTAGTAGCGACATCACTATATGCACACTTGTTCTACATTAGCAAATATATATTTATTTATTATTTCCTCCTCTAAAATTGTGATTTTGCTGCTTGGGTAAAATTAATAACGTCACGGGTCATCTGGTACCTTTTGGTCATTTCCCTAGTAGTAGAATCGCTATATATGCCACACTTGTTCTGCATTAGCAAATACATGTATATTTTCATTTTTCTCTAAAATTGTGATTTTGCAAATTCTTATCGTGAGCACGGTCATTGACTGTCATTTATTTGGTACATATATTTATCTCAAGCAGCCACATCACAATTTTAGAGAAGGATGAAAATATGTATTTGCCAATGTGAATATAATAAGTCAGGAAGACTTATTTTTTTGATAGCAATTCCTTTTTCCTTTTATTAAAGTAGATTACGTTATACCAACTACATAAGGTATAATGTGTATAATATTTAATGTGAGTTAAAGGTATGATAATATATTTTTAAAAAATTATCCGGTCAAACCAAGAGAGAGGAAGGTCTAACAGATTCCAAATCAAAATAAAAAGAAATTAGGCTAGTTTTGTACCACGGCCTTGTTTGTTATCTACGAGATACATCCCGACGGACATTATCTCTATCTATTTTGAATAAAAAAATGAGGTGTGGCCACCCACACGACTTTCTTATACGTATGAACGTTTCAAACTATACAATTTTTAAAAAAATATATACAAAAGTTATTCAAAACTCTTTTCTAAGTATGTACTTGCATTGTCTTAATAATACGAATTTTGAAATTTCATGTAATCAAAGAATATTGCAAATCCAGTTCTAAATACTTTTGTACTCTTGATAGATATACAGGCTGGTTCACCGGGAACTGAATCGATCGATTGCGGAGAAACTGTAGCTAGGAATGATCTGAAATTTTGACACTATACTAAAGTCGACGGGGGCCATTCGCCTAAAATATTTTCAAGATGGCAGCACTTCGGGCTATGCCGGAAGTAGGCACCAACTTCCTAATTTTAAATTGAATACCTTGTATATTGTCAGGTTTTTAGATTCTACGTGAAATTCTAAATATATTTCATATATAATGTCATATATCTAAGTGTAACCCTTTTTGACTTATTGAAATTCTTATGTTAAATTAGACACTGAGTTAATTTGACATAACACGAAATACAGCATATATGTGCTACCCGTGTTTTGTCGTTATTTTTATTTTGAAGCCAAAATCTTGTTCATAACATCTTTGAATTAATTCACTTAGAGGCTTTTTTTGCGATTTTGTAACATATAATGCACAAACATAACAAAAACTGTCCGGAAATTTTTTACAGCCTCTTTCACGGTTTTCCATTCTTGAAAATCACACGCAACACAACGTGTGGAACACTGCTTCAAAATTTCTTAACTGAGTGACAATTCAGTGACATTTCGTTTGCCTTTTGCCAGACCGCCACCGCAACTAAACAATAAACGAATCACTAGGTCGGCTGCAACCTTCAAATATGCACGTATCGATTAGTTTCCATTTTAGTATATTGCGCGTTGACTAATATATTAGAATTTGCTACTTATCTCTGGAATGCGTGACGTCGTATTCTTAGTAGTTGTCGCTGCTCTTCACGGTATAGTCGCGACAATGCTCGTGCTTGTTGCAATACTTTTTTAATTTTAAATTTTACGTTAATCTTAGTGAAAACAGATAAAAATTTGATTTTGAAAATGTCACGTGTACCCTGTATTAGAATACAGTTTTTATATTTAAAACAATGCAAAATACTAAAATTTTAGACTGATTTATAATATACCTATACAACATTTCCGAAAATATGTATTCATATTTTTTACCCATAATTAAAACTCCCTGTTTGAAATATTTTCTCCATAGGTATACTAAAACGCACGAAATAAGCCACTTCGTGATCAAAATTCATTATGATGGATGACAAAAATTTACGAATTCTGAAGTTTACTTTGAGTAATTTAACTACATTTTTGTCAAAAATAAAACAGTATTTTCTGTGGGTAGGCATCGTTAGTTGGAAAAAGAACTTTTAGTGATAATAAATAACAAAATAACCAAGAACCGTAACCTGTAATACCGTCAAATGTTATCAAATGACTAGCGAAGTTCAAACCACGTTTCATGTAAGCCAACATCCGATGTTAATATTTCTAGTAAAACTCGTTGAAATAGGGCAAACATTATTATTTTTAATTAATATTAATCATTCAAATAATCCTGTAATTATTATATACATATAATATATTCTACATAATAAAATTATAAATTTAGTTATATAGAAGGTAATTAATTATTTTCGTTATGAAATTGGAAATACAGACGGCATTATTTTTCGTTTATGACGAAAGTAGATTGTTTCCAGCGTTCTACTATAACATGGTATAAGAATTAAACCCTTCAGTTAAAACATAGGCCCTAGAATAATTATGATACGTTCAGTTTGGAGTCTCCGCCCATTCGGTAGTTAAAGCTAAGATGCACTATGCACCGCCACTTTCCAGTGGGTTAAATAAGCAGAATTGGTGAATGTAAGGTTTTCGGTGCCAATTGATTATACATTTATTAAAGCATGTATTTTATTTCTGATTTTTGTAAGATATTTGCAAAAGACAAATCTATGCTTCTATAGAAATACTTTCTCGATAAAGTTCATATTTTTCCTTAGAGACACGTTAGAATTCAGTCGGTTTAGCACATTTTTACATTAGAATTTCTCTTAAGTGGGGAAAGTTATTGAAAATCTAATTCTATAGAAACATAGAACCAACTTTCCTTTTATTACAGACAAATTTTCGTCAAGAAAGATCATGCAGTAATGGCACAATCAATTGGCAGCACAACCCCTGCGCGTCTTCACAAATGCGACCGTATGAACAGCCTTAAGATTGTCTATTGAATAAAGCATTTCAGAAATATGCAAGTACTACTGTTGGTATGAAGCACCTTATACAACAATGTACATAAGTCTATTATTTATACTTTGCTTATACTTTCGTATTTCGTGTATTGAATTTAGCAATAACTTAAATCTAAATTTTATAATTTTTTATTTTGACTTATGACAGGTTTTTTAATTTTTTTAACATGCACTCATATTGCTTATATCTGCAACCCATCCAAATAATTTCTCGGGTAAGACATTGTCATTTAAAATTCATGATACAGGTGCACATCAATTGTACAAAACAATTTAATTGTCAAACAAAATGTTTGAAGTACGGCTGCGTCAGTGCCTTCTATATTTTACAAGCCGTGGTATTATACATCTCGCAAAATTGCATGGTAGTCCTATCCGTATCCGTTAGAGATGGTCTTAGCGGTGATTTTTCATTCACCGTTCTAAAGCAAACGGTGATTTTAAACAGCTCTTTTAATCACAGCGAAAGCAGGAGCCGTTTATTTTCACCGTTTATTTTCACTGTTTATTTTCACCGTTTGCTTTATTTGAAACAGCTCTTTCAATCACCGCTCTCCGATCTGTTTACTATTAATGTTTAACTATATGCGTAGTGAAAATATATTCGCCGTGAAAATGAATATCTTAACACAATAAATTCCAGTTATACGTATAATATATAATGGAAATTATTGAATTGATGATAAACTACCTAAAATATTAATATACGCATATTAGGTATATCAGTAGGTACTTTGCATTTAATTTATGTTTTATATAAAACACATGAACGTGCAAAAAGACTTGAAAAAAATTTAAATTAACAATATATAGTAAGTAACATGATGACATGTTTTTAGTTATATAGATGATCATGTATGTACAGTTCTGTGCAATAAAATGGCGTACACGTCTTATTGCTAATTTTGACATTATTTTGCAATTGCGAAAATGGCTTATGTGAAGTATGACAAATTGAATTATAGCGTCAATTCAATTTGTCATACATGACAGATAGTGAAACAAAAGTCATATTTACATAATCGTATAATAAGTGTACGCCAGTTTATTGCACAGAACTGTACATAAATAAATGCACAAAATGTGTATGGATAATAAATATAACTTATAAAGTAGAAAATAAGTAAAAAGTAACTTCAAGCAATGAAGTATATTTTTTTTATTATTTGATCAGTTTAATAGTATACCTATATGCAATAATTAAATACATTTCAGTTTCTCTTCTGATATTATATTTATGAAATATAAAGTTTGCTTAGGCACTTTTTAATTATTAATATATTAAACTACATTATTAATGATTATTTATTATTATGAAAATATAAGTTTACTAACTTTGTTAGAACGTAATCGACTTTGCCTATCCGATAAGTAACATTGCTTTCATTCAGCAGACACAACAGTTGCGCAACTGTTCAGTGATCATGTCAAGTAGACGAGCGCTCACTGTGAACATGTTCAGGAGCGTTCGCCATTTTTGTGAGCGGAAAAATTCTATGCTCACTTAGCGAGCGTATTCTGTACGCATGCGCCATTGATTCATTCCAAGACCAACCTAATACATACTTCTGAAGAAAGTTACTAGAAAAGTAAGATACAGCAAATTAAAGTTATTGTGCAGTATTAAATGTATTATAATATTGGAGTTCACTCAGTATTTTATTCGGGGTTGGAAAAACCAGTCCTTCCACTAAAAACTACGTCAAACCTTAATGCAGAAAAACAATTTATTATTATTGTTTATTCGGTTTAATCTCTATAATTTTAACATATGGCGGCAATGAAAAGTACCTGATGACAGACGATGACATAAAGGTGAGCGGTCCTGTCCAGCGAACACTCAACTGTTGTGAACAGTGCTGCCGCCACGAGATCTAAAAATGTACTGAATTTTCGTACTGAATTTAAAAAAAACGTACTGAATCGACAAAAAATAATCGATAACCTTCTTTTAGTCTCAAGGGACAATAAAATTAATCACTAACATGTGTAATGACTAATGACTTTATTCAACTTTCATAATCTTAAATAACTATTTACCACAACCATATTAAGTACCTATATCCACATTTTTCAGCTTCCTACAATAATTTTTAAATATTATACAGGATTTTTCGGTTCCTTTTCACGATTTGTTATTTGTATTTCATATGATATTCCTTCTTATGTAAATAATATAATAATTGAAAGCAGTCGAACTAATGCATATTTATTATATGTATGTCAAATAGACAATACATAATGAAATTCATAAACAAATTCAAGTACAATTTACGAAAGAATTTTTTTCGACTACGTACTTGTCCCGTTTGCAAACTTTAGCATAAATTTAACACACTGTATTCAGTTTTACATTAAACTGTCTTCCTACATCAACAGAAGATTTCCTTTGCGTATTTTGTTACTAATTTTGGCATTTCGCATTCGCCATCTTAACCGTTCCATGTTGCGATAATGACAATTCTTGAAATTGTTTTGACAAAAAGTGAAACTCATCGTGAAAGGTAACCGAAAAACGCTGTAAAATGTTATCAATTACTTTTTACTAAAATTAATAAGCGATATTGAAAATCAGTTGCTTGGCAAATAATAAATTTTCGACCGTTTATATATTTAAACTATTTCTATACTTGTTTTTTATAATTCTATATAGCAGATAATTTAAAATAAATATTTTCTTTAGTACTTGGATTTAATTTAGTGCTGAAGCCTTCAAGTTTGTACTGAATTTAGCTCTTTTTGCAAAATGGCGTACTGACGTACTGAATTTCCAAATATTGTACTGAATTCGGTACAATTGTACTGAAACGGCAGCACTGGTTGTGAAGTGAACGGTTGGAGCGGGATCGGTTCCCGATCCGCCTGCTGAATGAAAGCATTGAAAGAATTGCTTCGTTACAGCTATAGTGAAACATATTTATGTCAAATTGAATATGTTATTTAAAGTGAAGTAAATCTTAGAATCGCAGGCAGAAATATTTCTTTACTTGAAAAAGATATTTATTTGCCTCTATTGAAAAGACCCTTTTCATCATAATAAATACGAAATTAATCACCCTGATTCCAAGAATTTGCAAACGGTGAAAACAGTGATTACGAAATCACTGTGAAAAATCACTGTGACCAATATCTGGTCTCCTCTCTAGTATCCGTCGTGACTTTTCCTATTGATGTTGTAGTTGCCAGTGTTTAAAAGTTTTACAAAAAGAAATGTGGAAAACCTTTCAGCTTTTTATGGTCAGTTGTGAACACTTCCGTTTCAAAGTTGTGCTTATCCATCTGTGAGCAAGGTATGTTTTGAACGTGAAATTCTCGTTTATAGTATATATAACCTCACTTTTTGTCGTGAGTTTGGATTGATCTATTTATTCTAAATTTTTTTAGATGCCAAGAAGGTGCGTGGTACCAGGCTGCAAATCGAATTACGACAGCACTTTGAAGCAAGGTAATTCAGTGACGTTTGCATTTTCGAAGGATGAAAGGAAAAAGAAAGAATGGCTGAAGGCCATCCCCAGGGCTGATTGGAATCCCTCCCGTCATTCTGCAGTGTGCATCAAACATGTTCATCCAAGCAGTATTATTAAGAATGAGCTATACATAAACTCAACTTCAGGACACAATCAAGATCTGCCACTTCACTATCCAAGACAATATCTGAGGTTGACGGAAAATGCAATTCCAAAAAATTTCGATAATTTGCCGACTTATCTGTCTAGAAAAGAACCTGCAGCAAGAACATCTCCAGATTGTCGACGAGAACAGATTATGAAAAGAAATTCCACAAAAATCGACCAGTTTTTAAAGGAAGATATTATACACGATTTCAACTATTTTGTGGATTGTTTTGTAAAACGTTTAAAAATCATTGACAAATGGCATCATATAATAAGTGATAGGTGTGTGTGGTTTTATTCTCTAAACATTGACAGTGGGCAAAATGATCTGATGGAAAATCAGCTAAAAGTTGTTTGTAGTATTACAGTGTCAAGTGAGATGATTGTCAGTGTAAGTGTTAATCAAATTCAAATTCCAAATCATGACCTAGAATGGATTCTGCCAGCTGACTCAAAGCTCTCTCGTTGGAGTCAAATTGAAAATTTGTTGATCAGATATACAAATGTGCTTAAAGTGCAACAAGAAGTATGTTTTGAATACTATGTAAATAAGGCAAGTACATTTGTGAAAAAAAGTACAGAGTTTATTGAAGAAGAAGTGTTTCCTAAGCATAAAAACGTATTAAGAGCTAATTGATAATCAGTTAAATTTATTATTATCTAAGCGAAAGACTTACAATTCCTTAAGTATAACTTTTGCATTTGTGATTTATTCGCTGTCACCAGCTGTATATAATTTTATTCACGAGTATTTAATTCTACCACATAAAGGGCATTTACAGTCAATTTCATCATCGTTAAATGTAGATCCAAATCTTGATCCGAATACAGGCCATTATTTATCGTACATATCAAAAAACCTTACATCTAGAGAATTGAATGTGTCATTGTTACTTGATGAAATTTATATAAATACATGTCTAACTTTTAAAGCTCACAAGATTGTGGGCTGTGCTGAAAATAACCCTGCTGAACTAGCCAAAACAGTACAAAGTTTTATGATTAGTTCCTGTTTTGGCCATTATAAAGAAATTGTAAAATTGGCACCTGTCAATGGAATAACTGGAGAACAACTGCAAAAACTAGTCTTAACTGTAATTCACTTTGTTCAGCAATTTAATTTTAAAGTTACAGTTGTCATCAGTGACAATAATCGTATTAATCAACTTTTATTTAGACTTTTTTCCCCTATAAAATATTTTGTAGAAAATCCCGATTTCAATAATCTTAAATTGTTTTTCACATTTGACTTTGTCCGCATATTTAAAAATATTCGAAATAACTGTATTAACTGGAAAAATTATTGGAGTACTTTTTTACTTTCTTATACGTAGTACCACGCGATCATTTAAATTCTAAATTATAGCAGGCGGGATTTTTTTTATTAGGTTGTCCAGAATGTCAATTATTGATTAATTGAAATTTGCGGTTATGTTATACTTTGTGACATTTGTGAATCTTATGTGTAATCGATTTAAATGTAATGGAAATGAAAGCTTTACAAGATAAATTAGTTTTATTGTGGATTACAAAAGGTGTTCAAAGTGTTCTCCCCCTTTTGCAATGCAACTGTTAACCCTCCGTTTCATATTTTCAAAAGCATTTGCCAACATCTGAACGGTTATAGCGTTACATGCATTAGAAATTGCCTCTTGTAGTTCTTCAAGATTTCGTGGGTTATTTTTGTAAACTGTGTTTTTCAGATACGGATAAATGAAATAATCAAGAATCGTTAAGTCCGGACTGCGAGGCGGAAATTCAATGACTCGATTATCATAAAACTCGCGAATTCGAGCCATACTTTCCCATGTTTTGTGAGGTTGCATTGTCCTGTTGGAAATACCCATGTAAAAGTTCGTCATCATGAAGATTTTGTAAAAACGGTTCAAGTAAATTATTTCGATATCTCTCATCATTTATCGTTCCTTCAAAAAACACAGGTCCAAATATACGCCTTCTAGAAACCGCTAGCCATACACCAATTTTCTGCGGATGGAGAGGCGATTGAATAAACTCATGAGGATTCTCCGAAGACAAAATTCGCATATTTTGTTTGTTTATATAGCCGGATAGGTGAAACCATGCTTCGTCAGAAAAAAATGTTAAATCCAAAGTGTTGTTATTTAAATTATTCAAAAACCACTGACAGTATTCTATTCGTACAGGAAAATCTCGAGGGAATAGCTCTTGAACGACGTTAATCTTATAGGAATAAAGATTTAAATTTTCTTTTAAAATTTTTTGACAAGTTCCATATGAAAGGTTTAGTTCTTGGGCTAATCTGCGAACAGATTTTTTGGGAGACTGTTCCATTCTTTCTGCAACATCTGCCACAATCTCAGGAGTCCTTTTTTTGGGCGCGCCACTACCAGCTTTCCTACCTACAGTTCCAACATTACGAAATTTCGCCACACATGTGTAAATTTCTTGGACTAATTTTTGATAATCCGCAGGAAAATTAGGGAAGGCATTTTGAAAATCATTGATGCAGTGCGATACTGAATATGTCCATTCACCATTCTGTTGTCGTTCGGCGTTTTTAAAATAACTTTCAGTAAGAAAAATCATATGTTCTAAATTAAACATTTTGAAACGTCACTTTGACAATTCAAATTGTAAATTAGTACTCTAAATTAGAGCAGGCTGTGAAATTTAAATTAAGTTGGTATATAAGTACTAATTTACAATTTGAATTGTCAAAGTGACGTTTCACAATGTTAATTAATCAATAATTGACATTCTGGACAACCTAATAAAAAAAATCCCGCCTGCTATAATTTACAATTTAAATGATCGCGTGGTACTTATATACCAACTTAATTTAAATTTCACAAACCGCTCTAATTTAGAATTTAAATGATCGCGCGGTATAAGGAAGTATTGTGATGATGAAAATTTACGACCTCGAGATTTTTGCAGATGTCCACGTTTTGAAGTCCCCTGATATTGAAAAAGTGGTTTTTAAAAAATGTCTGTGTGTGTCTCTCTCTCTCTCTGTGTGACCACGATAGCGGGCAAACCGCTGTAGATATCAATTCCAAATTTTGTATTTACGTGTATAATCTCCCTCTTGAGATCTGATTAGTTTTTCAGTAAAATCGGTAGAATTTTGCCAATATTTCGTCAACTACTAAGTTTAAACAAATTTATAAAGAATTCATATATACTTAAAATTAAAATTGAGAATAATTTTATTTAAAAAGTTTTTCAAAATTCCTACCGAATATTTCGCAAGTCATGCTTTTTAGAGAAGTACGTTACGGGTATAAAAGTATTTATAACATAATTTTCAATACCTTTTGTATAAAAAATTTTCAAAATTCAGACCGGAGGTACCACTTGTACTCTTATCGAATAGCGATTTTTTGCAAATATGTCGTAAGTTATGCATTCTATATATATTTATCAAGAGTACAAAAGTATTTAGAACTGAATTTGCAATATTTTTTGTATATATGAAATTTCAAAATTCGGACCGGAAGTAGCACTTTTACTCTTAGCGAGGAGCACTTTTTTGATAATATCTTGCAAAGTAGGGCCAGTCGAGGTAATTATGAGACACTTTTCATAACTTTCGTATCTACAGCCCAATTAAACATCATAAAAATTCAGTATTTACAAATTTAACTGTAACAGGTGCCAGTTCATACAATGCTAGTGTAGAAAATTAATATTTTTTATGATTCCTATTTTTAAATTTGTCTCATATTTGAGAAATCATCAAGCAAAATATATTTTAATATTTAACTTGAAACAAACCCTTGGAAAAATAGAAACTAAATTTACATTCTTTGGTGAAAATTTTGCACTAAATTAAAATTCTATTAATATTCCTTGACATCAACCGGATTTTTAAAGGTATACTTTACCCTTTCCCCTGAGATAGTTATAGTTGGAGTAGGCAATTTGCCTATAACAGAATCAAAATTAATAGAAGAAACATCGTCTTCGTTGGTTTTGAAAATTTTATGTGCTGTATCAATAGCGTTCATGGTCATTACATTAATTTCCTCCCCTATAATATTTTGTACGATACACACATATTTATATGTGGATTTATTTCTTTTTCCACCCTTAAATTCTGCCAGTATAAAGTCACCGTCTTTCAGTTCACCAATCGTCACTGTATAAATCTCTGTAGCTTCATAACTATTTTATCATCTCCTCCGTCGCTTTCACCACTTGCTTCCCATGATACATTAGACTCATCCGACGAATCGATTATTGACTTCGTAATTAATTTTGACTTCAGTTTTTCTTTTGCCTTTTCCATTTTTTCTTCCCTTTTTCTTATTTTTTTATTTTCTATAACACGTTTTTGATCTGCCTTTGATTTAATACTTTTTAAAAACTCTTCTGACGCACAATTTTGGCCCTAGTATCTACTTTTCTTCGCAGGGCTGAAGGAACGTTTGACTTCTTAATCTTTTTCAATAACAAATTTTCGAAGAGACAACTGGGTTCAGTGTTTTGAACATATTTCAAAGGCCTAGATCCGGAGCCAGGTGAAACTGAAGGGCCAGATTGACGTCCATGTACTCAGTGGCGTAGATAAAAAATTTAGGCCCCCCGCAAAATTTTTAGGGGCCCTTCCAAAATACTTGTTTCGAGATAGTAGCATAGAATGTGAATATCGGAGTAATTATAATAAATTTATTTTATAATAAAAAAATCTAAATTATATTTAATTATTTATTTTATAATAATACATTTGGAAACACAAAAAATGCTAATTAGAAGACAAAATGCCGAAACGTCTTTTACTTTCTTATACGTAGTATAAGGAAGTATTGTGATGATGAAAATTTTCGACCTCGAGATTTTTGCAGATGTCCACGTTTTGATGTCCCCTGATACCGAAAAAGTGGTTTTTAAAAAATGTCTCTGTGTGTGTATGGCTGTGTGTGTGTGTGTGTCTGTGTGTGTGTGTGTGACCACGATAGCGCTCAAACCGCTATAGGTATCAATTCCAAATTTTATATTTACAAATATAATCTCCCTCTTGAGATCTGATTAGATTTTCAGTAAAATCGGCAGACCGGAAGTAGTAGTTTACTTCAGTGAAAAAATCGAATTTCGCCAATTATTCGTCAACTATTAAGTTTAAACAAATTTATAAAGAATTCATATGTACTTAAAATTAAGTTTGAGACAAATTGTCTTAAAAAAGTTTTTCGAAATTCCAACCGGAAGTAGATCTTTTACTCTTATCGAAAATCAGTTTTTTGCGAATATCTCGCAAGTCATGCTTTTTAGAGAAGTATGTTTCGAGTATAAAAGTATTTAGAACATAATTTTCAATATCTTTTGTATAAACAAAATTTCAAAATTCAGACCGGAAGTACCACTTTTACTCTTATCGAATAGCGATTTTTTGCAAATATGTCGTAAATTATGCATTCTATATATATTTATCAAGAGTACAAAAGTATTTAGAACTGGATTTTCAATATTTTTTGTATATGTGAAATTTCAAAATTCGGACCGGAAGTAGCACTTTTACTCTTAGCGAGTAGCACTTTCTTGATAATATCTTGCAAAGTATGCATTCTATAGCGATTTATTAAGAGAATGAAAGTACTTAGAATAGGATTTTGAATAAGTGTTGTATAAAAAAATCTTAAAATTGTATAGTTTCAAACGCTCGTACGTATAAGAAAGTCGTGTGGTGGCCACACCTCATTTTTTACTTTCTTATACGTAGTATAAGGAAGTATTGTGATGATGAAAATTTTCGACCTCGAGATTTTTGCAGATGTCCACGTTTTGAGGTCCCCTGATACCAAAAAAGTGGTTTTAAAAAAATGTCTCTCTCTCTCTCTCTCTCTCTCTCTCTCTCTGTGTGTGTGTGTGTGTGACCACGATAGCGGTCAAACCGCTGTAGATATCAATTCCAAATTTTATATGTACGAATATAATCTCCCTCTTGAGAACTGATTAGATTTTGAGCAAAATCGGCAGACCGGAAGTAGTAGTTTACTTCAGTGAAAAAATCGAATTTTGCAAATATTTCGTCAATTACTAAGTTTAAACAAATTTATAAAGGATTGAAATGTACTCAAAATTAAATTTTAGAAAAATTGTATTAATAAAGTTTTTGGAAATTCCTACCGGAAGTAGGTCTTTTACTCTTATCGAAAATCAGTTTTTTGCCAATATTTTGCAAGTCATGCTTTTTAGACAGGTACGCTACGAATATAAAAGTATTTAGAACTTAATTTCCAATATCTTTTGTATAAAAAAAATTTCAAAATTCTGACCGGAAGTGCCACTTTTACTCTTATCGAATAGCGATTTTTTACAAATATGTCGTAAGTTATGCATTCTATATATATTTATCAAGAGTATAAAAGTATTTAATACTGGATTTGCAATTTTTTTTGTATATATGAAATTTCAAAATTCGGACCGGAAGTAGCACTTTTACTCTTAGCGAGTAGCACTTTTACTTTCTTATACGTAGTATAAGGAAGTATTGTGATGATGAAAATTTTCGACCTCGAGATTTTTGCAGATGTCCACGTTTTGAGGTCCCCCGATACCAAAAAAGTGGTTTTTAAAAAATGTCTGTGTGTCTGTCTGTCTGTCTGTCTGTCTGTGTGTGACCACGGTAGCGGTCAAACCGCTGTAGATATCAATTCCAAATTTTGTATTTACGAATATAATCTCCCTCTTGAGAACTGATTAGAATTTGAGCAAAATCGGCAGACCGGAAGTAGTAGTTTACTTCAGTGAAAAAATCGAATTTTGCAAATATTTCGTCAATTACTAAGTTTAAACAAATTGATAAAGAATTCAAATGTACTCAGAATTAAATTTGAGAAAAATTGTTTTAATAACGTTTTTCGAAATTCCTACCGGAAGTAGGTCTTTTACTCTTATCGAAAATCAGTTTTTTGCGAGTATCTCGCAAGTCATGCTTTCTAGGCAGGTACATTACGAGTATAAAAGTATTTAGAACATACTTTTAAATATCTTTTGTATAAAAAAAATTTTAAAATTCAGACCGGAAGTACCACTTTTACTCTTATCGAATTGCGATTTTTTGCAAATATGTCGTAAATTATGCATTCTATATATATTTATGAAGAGTACAAAAGTATTTAGAGTTGGATTTGGAATATTTTTTGTATAAATGAAATTTCAAAATTCGGACCGGAAGTAACACTTTCATACGTATAAGAAAGTCGTGTGGTGGCCACACCTCATTTTTTTCAATAGTAGGAAATTTTCAACTAACTCTTCCAAATCAACGGACCTACTTTATTCATGTTCAATACTTATAACAGCCAAGGCACTTAACCGAACTTGTTTAATGGTGCTGCGTAAATAGGTTTTAATTAATTTTAATTTCGAAAACGATCTTTCTGCTGTTGCTGATGTTACCGGTAGTGTTAAATATAACTGAAATAGTGTACATAGATCTGGAAGACTAGTTGCTAAACATGCATTTTCCACTATTAATAAATTGGCTAAGTCCTTAATAGAAGATTTTTGTTCAATTCATTAAACAAAACAGTCTTAAGATTAATTAATTGAATCGGCAAATCTTCTGAAAAATCAATTCCATATTTGCTCAGAATATGTCTTCCGTATTCCACTATTTCTTCATTCGTTAACTTAACAAATTTTGAGGGATTAAGAAACGAGAAAAGGTTTACAACTTCATTTATGGAGTAAAATCTTCTAGATAATTGGTTGATAATAATATCAAGTAACGCATTAAAAACTTCTACTTGACATTTTTTTATCGGGTTAGGCATTACACAGTCGTTTTCACATTCATCAAAAAACTTTTTAATTCTCTTCTGGCGTTTATATTTTATCATAGGCTGAATATTCCAAGATTCTGCTAGATTTTTAGCTTCTTCTTCTAATTTATCAAAACTTTGTCGCAGTTCTGTCAAGTTTTCTTGACCATTATTGAGCAATTTGCACGTCTCTTCTAAATCACATGAAGGGCTCTGAAGTTGCTTTGAAATTAAATTAACAGTTTCGAGGATTTTACTCTGGAAAACTAGCAATAGAATAAACTCATAATTATCCATTTTATTCTGCAGAGACTTTGCTTCATTTCTGTCATTTTGCTTTTTGCACACCAGGATAAAATTTGACAAACATTGCATTACAGACTGATAATTATATTTTATTGACAGTAAGCATTCAAATCTAGAAGACCATCTTGTTACGCACAGCTTTTTCAGTGTGTACTTAATTTTACTTCCATGTGGTGCAGCTTGATGAAGGACATGCCAGCGTGGCAAGCTTTCACTAAAAAACACATAAATGCTTTGCAAAAGATCATAAAAACTCTGTAGTTTAATGATGTTTGTGACAGAATCATTTAAGACTAGGTTCAAATTATGAGCTGAACAATGAATATAATCAGCTATAGGAACTCGATTCTTAATTCTGGCTTGTAAACCATTATATTTTACAGACATATTAGCAGCCCCGTCGTATCCTTGCCCTCCACAATTTTCTATTTTAATTTGAAAATTTTCTAAAGTAGTTAGAACAACAGCTTCTAAACTCTGTGAATCTTGTTCGGTTAGCTCTATAAATCCAATAAATGATTCCTTTATTTCTAGAGTGTTTTGTTTATTTGAATTTTTCTTCATACTTGTATACCTTATAACGAGACTTAGTTGGTCCTTCTTGGATATGTCTTGTGTTGTATCAATTATAAGGGAAAAGAAAGGAGCTTTATTAATATTTTTCGTTAATTTTTTTAAAACGGTTTTAGCCAAATGTACAATTATTTCATTTTGAATATCGGGGCTTAAGTATTTGTTTCGAATATTAGTGCTTGACAAATGAGCTTTTAGAACAGGGTCATAACGTGCTATCAAGTCAATAATATTTAAAAAGTTACCACTAGTTGCTCCAATTTCTTTAACATTTTCTCGATGTCCTCGTAATGGCATATTGCGAGGGGTAATCCGCAGGCTAATTTGTGTACACCACTCTGCCACAATCTACCAACTCTGCCACACTCTGCCACATGCTCTGCCTTACTCTGCCACACTCTGCCACATGCTCTGCATTACTCTGCCGTACTCTACCACACTCTGCCACACTCTGCCTTACTCTGCCACATGCTCTGCCTCACTCTGCCACTCATCAGTCATCACTGTATGTCACTCTGCCACAGAAAATTTTTCATCACGATCACACGGATTCAACAAAAGGCATGAACACAGCTAGGGATATAGTGTAGTTATAAAAAAATAGTTTATGTTCCAAAATTTGTATCAGACAAGTAGTTTGTAATCTGATCTAAGGACACTCATTGTTTTTATGAATTTTACGGAATTTTATGAAAACTATTGTAACCTTTTTTTACGCTTTTTTTGTTGTTATAAGTAGCAAAATACAAATACAACGATATTTAAGAGAATAAACTTTATATTACAAGCATTTATATATTGTTACAAATTTCAACAGATGTACAGTCTTTGGTCTATCTGTATATTCCTTAATCTAACACTATAACACATAAAATAAAGAAAAAAAAAAAAAACAAAATAAAAAAAAACATCTTTCCTTGAAAGAAAACAGCACATTATTGCAGTGATTCCTCTCGTAGCATTAATAAAGTTTGTTACTCACATTTATGTACAAAACTTCTCTAAAAATAACAAAATAAAATTAACAAAATTAGTCTCAAAATAACGTAAATTTAACAAATAAAAACACAAACACGAAACAAAATTATAATGCGTAAGTAAGTAAAATTACACAATAAAAATTCATAATATACTTTTTTTTCAATATTTTGTATTTTTTGTTGATGTTTATCAAATCTGATCGTTTAATTTGGAAAGGTTCAGTGCCTATTAAGTCTATAGGTCCGTGAAAAATATATTTTTTTTCTACTTCTGCTATATCGTCTACTTTTGGCCATACATAGTTGTCAATATCTTGTTTTAAGAATTTCATAACGTATGTCTTTTTACTAGTTTCTTTCAGAATTCGTCCGACAAACCATTGTTTATCATAAAGGACACAGTAATATTTTTCTAAAACTACGTTGATCTCGTTTGATCCTGTAAGTTCTGAACAATCGTCAGACGAGAAATGTTCCGTGTCTGTAGAATCATCGTACATAACATTTGTTTCCTCTGATTCACTATCCTCACTTCGATCTTCAGAAGGTTTTTTTTAATTTTCTTTGTCTTTGGCTGTTTCAAAGAAGTGTTATTTTTACTCTGTACAACAAATCTTCTTAATCTGTCGGAACTTACTTTTCCATTACCTTCGTCTAGCAACCAACAGTAAGCAGATTTTTTAATAATTGCTTTTCTGTTGTTCGGAAGATGGACTTGCAAATATGGGCTGTCTTCTGTTAGTGGCAATTTTCTGTCAGAATATTCTTTCAAAGTTACATCGTACGATAACTTATTTTTCTCATCGTCTTCTAGAATTATATCTTTTTCCAAAACTTCCTCACTTTCAATTAAGCTGTCATCTATTAGTTTTCCATCTTCATCTCGATCCTCATCTTCTCCGTCCTCCAAATATGCTGGTATATCCAGTGTATAACATGCATCTTTGTCAACAAACATTTCTAATTTTTTGGCATCGAAGAAAGCATCATTTAGTGCTTGCTGAATTATTTTATCTATATCAAGATCTATGTTATTGTCGTCACACACATCATTTGGGTAAGACTGCTCTTCACGGGCCTTGGTTTTTGCTTCTTCTCTAGGAAAAATGTATGTGTCTTTCAGATCAGTTATAATATGATTAATTGTTGTTATTCGGTCAATACGAGAAACAAAATCTTTAATGCTAAAGTTTACTCTAGTGGAAAAAGTCGACGTCATAGATCTTGTAGCTCGAAATAATTTCTCGCAATGTTGGCTGTTAAAAAGCCAGGGATGAAAAATGCTCGAATCAAGTTTATTATCTTTTTTAAATATCTCCAATAATTTTATTAACATGTGTCCATTCAGTTCGATGCATGCATAGCAGTTGCTGGTTATAAAGTGATCTTTTAGCTTGTAATGAGAATCTTTCAACCATCTACGCCAAATTCTTAAAAAAAATATAACATACCAAATATTATATAATCGTGTACACATTCGTTCGTTTTTTTTAATAAAGGAAGCTATCAAAAGGTTCATCATCTTGAGATAAGTTTGCGTAGCATTACTAACTGGGACATTATTCAGTAAATCAATTACCTTTATGTCACACATTTTCTTTGCGGCTTCATAATTCATTTTATCTTCTGCGGTTAGATCAGATTTTGTCAACAAATGTTTATCTTTAGTTGCAATTTGAATTAAAATATGCAAATGATCTACATTTACTACAAAATTACCCATTGGTAAGTGTATACCTGGTTTAAGAAACCGTGTTCTTAATTTGGTTAAAATATGAACTTGATCTTGCACGTAGCAAAGTTCAGTTTTGTCCATATCCATATGGAACCATTTTCTAGAATTATTTGTTGAACTTAAGGGAAAAGCAGCTTCGGTTTTCATTGCTTTTAAAAGACGAGTATCCCCGTCAGATGAATACCCGACGATTTGTATTCCAAACTCCTCTGCATGCTTTTGCATTTCAGCCCATCTCATACGGACATCTTTGTGGGTAAATTTATTATCAGTACCGAAAACTGAAATACAAAATGCAGGAGAAGAAGGATCAAGGGGCTGCGCCATTATTGCATATGCATAATCAGCTCTCTTAGCTGAATTAAAATACGACTCAATAGCCTTTGCGGATTTTGCAATATAACATTTGTTATTTGGAACACCGTTTTCCAGAGGTAAAACAAAACCCATTACTTTGTTTGTAGATAAATCGTATTCGATTTTTCCGGTGATCCTTGTAGCGTCTTCTGCAACCCACACAATTTTTGGCAAATCTCGTTCTTCTAAAAATTGATTTAAACCTCTAAAATTGAACTCACCTTCTTCTATTTTATAACAGTTTCTAGATGCAAATCGATGTAAAGTCGTTAGGGAAGGCAAAACGTCGTTTAAATTTGCGTGTAAAGTTTCATATAAAAGTCTCCCTCCTGTATAAAATAAATACAGTGCAATTTTTTTTAAGTTTGATTCGTAAGTATTTTTGCTACTGGGACCATTATTTAAAAAAGAAACTTTCAGAAGCGCGTTTAGAAACGAGTTTGTTGTAAGAGGTTGACTTTTATCAAATTGCTGAAACTGAATTCTCTTAATACCTTCAGTGACTAGATGATTTAGACTTGGATTATTTTCGATTGTCGAAGTAACTTTTTCGATAACTGGAAAAAAACTTGTCAGCAAGTACTGATTTTCTTGAAACATTTCCCTTTTTCTTCGCATTCTTTCAGAGCGTGAATATTTTAAGCAAGTCCACTTTGAACTTGATTTTTTTGATTCCAATTTTTTATCTTGACACCATGTAGCATTTTCTATGTCGTGTTGTGACGAAGGTTGTGAGGGATGTGTTAAAGTATAGTCCATACTTTCCAAGGTAGTGTCTATTGGAACAAAATTTTTTAAAGTTATTGATTGTAGAACTTTAATACTTGAAGCAGAAGAATTCGACGTGGTGGTTAATTGATTGGAGAAGTAGTCAGTAATCTTGCTTTCATGTCGATTGGTCTCAACCAGAACTAACGGAACTATTCGAGGAACTATTTTTTAAATGTTTTTTAGTAAAATGTGAGTGAAAATTCGAATACATCCATTTTGGACTTTGTGTGGCTTTCCTAGACGATTTCGGAATCTTGTACTGTGCGCCACAAATACAAGTTATAGTGCATGTTAATTCTCTTGATGAATTCACAGACGTTTGGATTTTGATATTGTCAAATGCTATTTTTGACCAATCTTCTTCATTGTCAAACTTGGATTTAGCCCATTTTTTCAAAGCTGTGTAAATAGACGCATTTTCCTCTGTTAATCCAGAGGTTAATTCCTTTTCTGATAAATTCTTTTCCCCTTGCATAATATTATTTTTAGGTAAATTGGTGGAAGCTGATGGAAGCTGATTATGTAATGTATTAGAAGAAGGTTTGTTACAAGGGATTGTAGTTTGGCCACATACATCATTTTGAGGATTGCTAGACAGCATCGATACATCAGTCATTGTCTGTTGATCTTGTGTTTTTTTATATTTTTTTTGCAAGTGGTCTCGTATGACGTAAACCAAATTTTTGTGACCGCCCACTAATACAAATGAACCCGGATTTTTAAAGAATAGTGGTCCATAGTATTCTTTATATTGTTCTTCAGAAATTTGCTTGCAAAGATAATTTCTCGCAAAATTTTCCATTTCCTCTATATCGGTATTAGTTATTGCACTTAATATAGGGGTACTGTCAAAGCCATATGCGATCAGCAAATTTTTCAAATAAACTGGAATCTTTATATTTAGATTAGTTTCCACTTCTTTAAAAACTGATTCTTCATTCTTGGATGACATCTGAAAATATATTTTAAGCTATATACAGGGTTTCAAAAACTGTCGTACTAAATGTTCACTGTCATGTAGGGGATCATTATAGAACAACCAAAAAAATATTTAAAAAATTCCCTGCAGCTCCGTTTATGAATTACAGGGATTTAAACTTAGAACATTTATTACCATTTATTTTCATTAGGAGCGAATATTTTTTCGCTTTATTTCCATATTTTAAACTGTTCATTTATTTAGTTGTTAGAAGGTGCACTGCTTTAGTAAGAACACATTTTTAATCTATAACTAAGCGTATTTTAAATCAGTTAAAATTTTAGATTTTTTCGAAAAAACACAGTGACAACCTTGCAGTCGTTTTCTCGTGAGTTTCGATGGAAAACCCATCGTTTACAACCCAAACGGTTGCTGATCAATGGAAACAGGCATGAACCGACCCTGTCATAAATATCCCAGTAATCCGACAAAACCAATGCTCTTTGTGTACTGATAATGTTTACTACTTTATGGCTAAAGTCATTCTACTATTTCGCTAGAAATACTGTAAAAGATGGGTTTTTCATAATGTCCTATGAGCAAGTAGTAAATATAGCTCAATACCAATAATAATAATTATTGCGTACTCTTGAGTTCATTTTTATTACTTTAGTCATTCTACTATTTCCCTGGACAGACTGTTAAGTCGTCAGTACTTACTTTTGTTTGAAAATTCACTAGCACAACTTGAACACATCACATTGGCGTTTTTCTAGAAATAGTTAGGTTATGTTTATTTTATGCGCAGCGAGATGTGCGCATACCTACTAGGTATATACTCTGCCACAGTTTATTATGTACTCTGCCTATATACTATATCACTCTGTTTACATACTCTGTCACTCTGCCTATATACTCTGCCACCCTGCCTATATGCTTTGCCACTCCGTCTATGTACTCCGCCACTCTGCCTATATACTCTGCCACTCTGCCTACATACTCTGCCACTCTGCTACATATCAGCCACCTACTCTGCTACTCTGCCAAAATTTTGTACACCAAACTGCCACTGCGGATTACCCCTCGCGGCATATTGCAAATTGATAATGTTCTTATCACATCACATATTCTTATTAAAACTTCTTTAATTTTTTCATGACCACTTATTTGACTATCAATGGTTTTGTTTTTTTCCCAAGTACTATAAACTATGCATGCTTGCAAATGAGCATCACTTCCCTCGTGGATTTTAATTTTTTTACTTAAACCCTTCCAGTCATTAATTGTGCCCTTACACCAATTTACTGATGCTGCATTACTAGAGAACATCCAACACGGTTGACAGTAAACACTATTCAACTTTTGGGAATAACATAACCAAAAGCGATCGATTTTTTGACCAGTTTTAGTTTTAATGGTATAATAATTACTACTGAACGCTCTATTATCGTCTTTATTCCTTGGAAACGGTCCCATAGGCTTATTTGGCCATGCAGTAATAATTTTTCTTTTTAAGTCGTCGAAAAGTGATTCGGAAAATAAGGCTCTGTCGGTGTTAAAATATGTTGAATCCTCCTGATTGCAATCGATTTCATTTTTTTCCAGAACTATATCTAATTTTTGTTCGATTATAACATTTTCGTATGGTTCAACATTTTCATCTCATGCAGATGTACTAGCTGTTGAAGCACTTTCAAAAAAACTGCTAATCTTCGGTAATTTACGCAATTTTACAACATTTTCTTGTTTCAATTTTCGTTTTTGTGCACCACTCATATATTTTCTTTCGCTCATCTTATTTTGAATACTTCGAACTATACACTTTGGTACACGTTAATTTACTTAGTTAAATTTTGATAAAATTAAATTAGTATACGTACATATGCTAATCACTAATTCGTCACAAAAGTTAATGCACTAATACAAAAAGAATTTATTTTCACAATTCGAACAAACTCGCTGTTAAAATAAAACTGAAGGAATGGAAATAATTTTTCGTATTTATTCAGTAAAATATTTTTTTACAACTAGGTCATTAAACCAAATGTGCAAATGCAGTTTTATGAAATAAACGTGCCTTTTCATAATTTCGTAATTTCAAGTTTTATGTATTAGTTTATGTAGGGGAGGACGGGGGAATAAGAAACACTTGGGGGAATAAGAAACAGAAAAAAATCGTCAAAGAGTTGGTTTTAAATATTCAGCTCTGTTATTTTTTTCTAGTATATATCCCACTAAAAGATACACATTGGAGAGCAGCAATTCATTCTTATCAAATATATATTGTAAAGCCGTATTTGTTTCTTATTACCCCATTAATATGTTTCTTATTTCCCCATTGGGGGTAATAAGAAACAGGCACGTTACTTCTCATATATCAACAGTCTAAATTTCATCGGGGTAATAGAAAACACCATTGAAGTGTATCTTATTACTCTGATTTTTTTCAGATTTTTATTTTTAATTTTTACCTTTTTACAATAGCGATAAAGATGGAGGGAACAAAAGTCATGTTTAAAGTTTTGAAGCGAATTTATTAAACATAAAAAAAATTAACATTCTGTTACTAAAATCATTTGAGATAATACTATGATGTATTTAACATCACTTTTAACATAACATTACGAGGACAAATATTTCTTTTTCATTAAAGAATAGGCTTTTTTAATTTCTATATAATCACCCCTTGTTAGAGTGAAGGGTCCACTGCCTTTTAACTGAATAGGGCCGTAGAATACGTATTCTTTTTTTACCACTTGTTTGTCCTCGTGAGGCGGCCAATCAAACGTTTCAAGATTTTCTTTCAGAAACTTGACTGCACAAGTGTCTTCGGCTATGGAAATTATTCGACCCAGATACCAACTGACGTCATAATAAACGGCAAAGTATTTTTCAGCTTCTAAAGTGAGTTGGTTTGCTGACTCATCAGGATCACTAAGTCCCTGATGATCACGGAGATTGCTCAAGGTACAGTCATCCATATCACTCCAGTCATCTGAAGCATCATCGGATTCCAACAATTTTGGGTCAAGCTCGTCCTCTGATGTTGATAATTCTTCGGGAACTGCCCTTTTTTTGGCTATGACTTTCTTTTTGCAGTTATTCTCCTTTGTTTTCTTTTTGTCCTTTCTCTTCTTATCTTCCTTTGCTTTTGTTTTTGTGGAAATCTTGGCCTTTTTTGCTCCTACTTCGTCTTTCAGGCGCTGTGCAACTATTTCAGATGTCAGAATTTCCCCGACACCTTGCGACACTTTCTTTCGTTTTCCCGGAAGTGTCGAGGTTTTTGCAACTTCGGAAACAGTTTCAGAAAGTTTTTTCCTGATAAAGAATTCAAACCTGGACTTGCCTATTTCGTTCCGCTCTTTAGTTTCAGAAGCACTTGCCGCTTGTTTTTCCGTCTCCTGGTCTTTCAAAAGAGCTTCTTCAGCTGCAGTAAGCCTATGACTAGGACCAGGAACATCTTCGGATATTATTGGAGATGAAGAAGCTGAGGCAACAGGTGGTGGAGAATGTGAGGACTGTCTTTGGGTTGAATGGTTAGACTCATCATTAGTTTCATTGTTCCTGAATCTTTCTAGTTTGATTGGATCAAAAGCTGTCTCTGGAAATCTATTAAAGTTTATGGGAAACAGTCCTGTTGATTCAAAACCTGACCTCAGGTTCCTGGACTTGAAGGACTCCTCCCACAGAGTACCAATAAGTTCAGCAAATTGCGCTTTTATCAACAATTTCCCAGGAAACTTTCTGTTATGCTCAATAAGAAGCTGATTCCAATCTGTTTTCATAGTCTTGAAACCTGTCTTGTCAAGAGGCTGAATGAAATGACTGACGTTTGGTGGAAATTTAACGAGCACGACGTCATTTTCTCGTGCAAGTTTCACTAGATTGTAACTAATATGAAAGATGACTCCATCAAAAAATAAGAAAACATTCTTTCGTCTTTGTTCTTTGGAAGGAATGAATGGCAGAAACAATTTTGTAAACCACTGGAGAAATAAATTTCCATCCATCCAACCTTTTTCCTGAACTGCATAGCAAGTACCAGGGTATTCATGTTGTGGGATCCATGTGGACCACATCTGTTTTCCAGTGAAAATAATGAAGGGCGGAAGTTTTGTCCCATCAGCTGCTCCAGCGGCTAATACTGTTGTGTTAGTTTTCCCCGTTCCCGCAATGTTTCTTGAAATTCTTTTTACCCCCTTTTCTGCCACGATTTTCATATCCTTCGGATCGTGAGAAAACGAAGTTTCATCACAGTTAAATAGGAGGCCACCATCTGTAGGGCCAATGCCCATGTCTTCGTACATTTTGGCAATATCGTCATAAAAACGTTTTATAATGAAAGGATCAGTTCCCCTAACTCTTTGTGAGCTGAGAGCTTCACCTTTTCTGATTGTCAGCAGTGGATGACGAGCCAGGAAGCCGCGAAACCAATCTTCACCGGGACCTTTCCCATCTTTCCATCTCGTCACTATTTTCTCTTGTTCAATAAACTCTGACACAAGTGTTAATGTTTCTTTCCTAGTTAAGCCTTCACCATGCAGTGCGCACACTCTTAGGTACTGAGCAATGTTTTCTTCATCTTTAGCACTAAGTTCAGGCTTTCGTCCCCCACCCACTTTCAAATCACCCGTTTTTTTATATTGTTTACTAAGCGTCCCAAATGGCACTTCATAACGTTCTGCCGCGACACGTAATGTTAAGCCTCTGCGAACAGCAGACACCGCCTCTGCCATACGTTCGGGGTCATAAGTAACCCTAATTCCTTTCTTTTCGTACTTTCTGGGCATTTTCACAGACTTGGATCAATCTGCAACAAAAGAAACTATATGTTTCTTATTTCCCCCTGATACTAACTATTGGGGTAATAAGAAATATATTCTTTCTAGCGCTTGTGTTTGTGACAAGAAACAATTTGAAAAAATCACATTAAAGGTCTTTCAATCGTCTACAAGCACAAGTTACCAAAACTACAAATAAAAATATTTCCTAGGACAAAAAAAAATATTTTATCTGAAATGCACTACTTTGACCTGGTAAAGTTTTAGGAAGACTTACTTTGTCTGTCAAGAAATCAAGAAACATGAGCAGCAAAACGCAAATCCTTTTTGTCTCTTATAGTAGAAAGGTCTAAGTATCTTATAATTTTTTTTCGGATTTTTTTCCACGGAAACAAAAATATTACAAAAAAAATCTCTTATTACCCCTGTTTCTTATTCCCCCATCCTCCCCTACCTACAATCTATATGCATAACATAGTCATATAACTTCATAGTACATGTAAAATGCAAAATTATTATCGTTGTCTGTCTCTAATGAATTTGCAATTTTTTTTTAGCTCATGAATTTTATACGGACTATATATTACCTACTTGTTAGAAAGCATTTGTGACATCTGTTGTAAAACTGTAAGACTGTGCAGGTCAAAAGTTAGGTAAAAACATGAACCTTTTTTTATATGGACCTGTGTTAAGGCAGAAAATGTAGTCATACTGTGGGTTTCTATATAAGTAGAGATATTTCATTTCTTTTAAAGAAAGAGCAAATTGTCAATACCAGATGTGATATTTTCTTGGAACTGAAAGAAAAATACGAACAATAAAAAAATAAAACTGGACGAACGTTATCAGAGTAAGAAATACAAATACACGTACTGTTATAATTTTTAACACTAGAAAACAAGTACATATAAAATAACATACACATTTTTTATACATGAAGGATAAAACAGAAATAGTTTTGTAAATTTCATTACTAGTGCGGGGCCCTGAATTTTTGGGACCCCCCCGCATTGCGGGCTCTGCGGGCGCCTTATCTACGCCACTGCATGTACTACATTTAAAGGGCCAGGTATTTCCTCTGAAGGGCCGGGTACTTCACCGGAAGGATGATCAGGTATTTCATTTGACGAGCCAGGTATTTCATCTGAAGGGATAGGGGCATAATTTGAAGAGTTAGGTACCTCATCTGGAGATACCGAAATATTATTTGGAGGATTTTGAATTAGAGTTCCTGCATTTTGTGCATTTTTCTCTTGATTATACCTTTCCAACTTTTCAGGATCAAAACGGGTTTGTGGATATTTTGATCTATTGACTGGGTAAATACCGGTTGAGGTGAATCCAGATATTACTGTTTCTGGTTTATAACCTTTGTGCCAAACCTCACAAAGTAAATCTACAAATTCGGATTTCGTCAGTTTGCGTTGATTTTCTAACTGCCACTTTATCAGTGCTTTGTCCCACTCCAGTTTAAGCGGCCTAAAACAACACTTATCCAGTGGCTGAAGAACGTCAGTGGTATGTGATGGCAATTTAAGGATTATTATATTTTCCTCCATAGCTTTTTCTATAGTCATTGAATCCAAATGAGTGAGATGACCATCTAATATCAACAGAATTGGTCTTTCATTAACTAAGGCACAAAACCGGGAGAAGTATTCGTTAAATATTGATGTTGTCATCCATCTTTTCTCCGAAACTGAATAAAAGGTTCCGGGAAGGTCATTCTTTCCTTTCCATGACGACCATAAGTTGGTTCCTTGAAATATTATAAGGGGGGTAAAACTTTGCTAGTAGCATTAACGCAAGCTAGTACTGTCGTGTTGTCTTTTCCACTTCCTTGGATATTTCTATGCACTTTTTCACCTTTTCGGGCAACCACTTTGACTTGTGATGGGTCAGAAGAAAAACCTGATTCATCCAAGTTATATATATGTGAGGGTTTATCATATAGGTTGTATTGATTTACTACTTCTTCCACCAAATCGTAAAATTCGTTCACAACAAACGGGTCACTTGTGGCATTTCTCCTAGAAGTTTCTAGTTGTTCCGGTTTTTTTTAAACTTAGATGATTTCGCTTTTGAAAATTCTTAAACCAAATATTTCCAGGCTTGTCCGCAGTAAAAGGAGTTTCCAAGCCTGTTTTTTGAACATATTCTTTTACCAATTCTTTGACATCCTCTTTCGATAGCCCAAATCCCCACTTGCCCAGGGTCTTTAAACAGCCTGCCAATTTTTGTTCCACTGCAGCAGATAGCGCCTGCTCTCTGCCTCGTTTCTTAATACCGCCCTTATGAAGTCTTCGAGAAAGCAGCGATTTATCAATTTTAAAATTTTTAGCAGCACATCTTAATGACATTCGTCCTGCTCTGTATTCGGCTACAGCTTTATTCACATCATCTTCCTTATATTTACTGGGCTTTCTTTTATAATTACTGACCATTTTGCACAACTTTTAACTTCAATGGACCTGTAAGAAAAAATAACATAAAGAAAAGCAACAGGTACCTACCTACCTAAGTATAACTAACCTCAAAATTAATACCTACATAATTTATTTTTTATCATTATTTTAATAAAATTTCACGAAACAAGTCGGTTATGAATTGCACGTGTTTACAAGTGTCTCAGTTTTGCCTTCTGATGTGTCTCACATTTGCCTTTTGTTTTGTCTTATTTTTGCCTCTTCACTTTATCGTTCTCTGTACACGTTATTTTTAAAGTTATAGAGCAGTTCTGCTGCAAGACACTAGAGGACACCACTGGTAACAAAATCCAATGCTTAAATCAAATTTAAACACCTAACCGAGAGATGGAACTACAAAGTGTAAGCCAGAAAAATAAAAGTTTCTCGGCTTTTTTATAGGTGTCAAATAATTAGGATTTATTACAAAAAAATTACGGCAATAAAAATTTTGAAACATAGTAAAATAATGTTAACAAACAATACCATGGTTAGATATTTCTTGAAAATACAAAAATGAAAATTTTATAGAACTGTCTTTTTTTTGCTCCACTCTTTTGGGTGTCTCATAATTACCTCGACTGACCCTAATAAAAAGATATTCTGAAAACATTTTGAAGAAAACTATTTCCCTAAGGACACTAGCAGTTTTTTAATACTTTTACTTTTTCCTTTTCCACCTCTAATCTTCCCCTTTCTAAATCCATTAATTCATGATGTCTCTTGATTTTTGCTTCTCTTTCTTCTTGCTTGTATTTGTAGTATTCTGTACTATAGTTTCTTCTTTTACGTTTACTTTGCGTGGCTGAACATGAGTTTAAAACTGATTGATCACTATCAACATTATCATTAACAATATTAGAATTTGTAGAACAGCCATCTTTCACGTTATTATTATGTAGAATATCTACGGAAGATGAACTTCCTATATCAATAGTGTGCTGATTACCATTATTAGATGGCTTGTTTCCCAATAACTCTTCAAGTACATCAAAAAATTTAAACGTAGACCGACCCCGACCATTTCTTTTTGACCCTCCTGCATCTTTAACAGATCTATATACCCTAGATAGATTAATCCACTTTCTGTAGCATTTATTGGAATTTTTATGAAAATTATTTGCCATCATTGTTTCACTGATAATATCCCATAGGGGAGCCTGGGGATGAATCAACCATTTTGCACAATTCTATTTTTATTTCAAAAATAGAGTCAAAGGATTCCAGGATTTTGGCATTTGAATGTGTTTTGGGATATATTACATCTAAAATTCAGGCAAAACTTAGATTTGAAACAAGGGTTTTTGCTTAACATGGTTTGAAAAAAAATGTGACATATGGTTGTATCTACCCCAGTGATGGGGTTGATTAAACCGCTCCATAGGGATGATTCAAACGAAGAAAAAATCATTTTAAATAAGTTTAGTATTTATTTGGAATGTTCAAAATACATCACTCTAATCGTTTAAAACACAAAAGAAATCATAAACTTAACTTATTGTTCTTATATAGTAACTTAGAACGAACATTAACTAATGCAAACTAATGCAAATATATAAACTAACATTTTTTTATTAATAAACTAAAAAGGTCAACGCACATCCCAGCCCTTAAAATTGAATTTAAACTTGTACAAAGAGGCAGTTCTCGTCGTACCAGAGTTTTGTGGTGTTGGAAGCACCATTAGAATATTATCTCGTTCCACGTTTACGATATCATCAACAATTGGAAATGAGAAGGTATTTGAGTTATGTTTACGTCGTAAGAACTTAATTTTGTACTCGCATAAATCTTTTGATAAAACCTGGCCTATGTAATACACCGTGGATGTTTTAGAACAAAATTTCGCCAGCACAAAGTCTTTAACATTAATAACGAACTCTTTTTCCATAAATATTGGAAATTCGTCCAAAGACGAATCTAGATCAGAGTCAATAAGTTCTATAGAGGCATTGCTATCAGTTTCTTCATCGGTTTCCACTAGAACTTTACGTCTAGTTAGTTTTGATGTTTTTAAGGACTGCTTTCTAAGTTTCTCCTTTTGACTTTGCTTTATTTCGTCCATTATGGGAGTTGACGTGTAAATTTTTGATTTGGACTGCCTATTTCTTTTCTTCTTGTTATCTCTTGTAGCGTTTGGAAAAGGCTTAATATCTTCCGGTAACAAGTTTCTCTTCTTTTCAGATGAAATTTCGTTGTCTTCGGCTTTTGAAGTCGATGGCATATTTTGAGCATCAGTTAGTGTTGTGTGAGCCTCCTCACTTTCAGCATTTACTTGTTGGCAATTAGTTTCGGACAAAATTTCGCCCATTGATGTTTTTTGTCTATATGTCACGATACTGGGAGCAAAATCATCGTCGGTGAATATTTGACGGTTAACAGCCTAAAACCCGCTTTTTTAAATGCGTTGGTAATATTTGACATGGAGAATGCTCGCCTAAAAGCTGTATTCGACAAACTGCCAATATTTCGTATTGTTATAGATTTGCCTGGGTTGGAGAGTAACCAGTCGTCGAATGCAACCACTAATGATGCTTTAAATGGCCCAAACACCCCCACATCTAAAGGTTGCAGTCGATGCGTGGAGTATGGTGGAAATGATAAAAGAGAAATTCCATTGTCTTTACAATATCTAATTGAATCATAGGACACATGTGACTCGTGGTTATCTAGGAGTAACAAAATTGGTTGCTCCTTAGAACAATGGGTGTGCATTTGAAGATGCTCCAATACTTTTAAAAAAAGATCCTTGGTCATCCAACCAGACTTATTATTGAAGATTAAAGATGATTCAGGTGCTCCTGTGATATATTCTTCAGGGTTTCGCATTCGTGGCACAACGTAGACAGGTGGAAGTGCATTTCCTAAAGCATTAATGAGTCCAACAAATGTTACCAACTCTCCTCTTTCTCCCGAGGCAATTTGACCGACTTGTTTCTTGCCTTTTTCAGCGACAATGCGTGGAGGCCTGATAACAGTGGTAACACCACTTTCATCCAAGTTGAAGATTTGACCTCCTGTGAATTTGTATTTTTCTAACAAAGAACAATAGTTGTCGAAAAATTCATTGACCCTGTCTCTATTAAATCCAGTGGATCGGAGGATGCTTGTGCTCTCTGGTTTCCTAAGAGATAAATCGGAACGTCTTGCCATAAACCCATACAACCAGTCGACACCTAAAACAAATCCGATGTCAAAAATACTTTTTAATGTCCAAATTAATTTTCTTAAAAGAAATAGTTATTTTCCTAAGGTATAATTTTTCCGCACGCGATTGCAGTTATACGAACAGTTAAGAATTGTTGATATTTTATTTGTCCCACCCACCTGCCGTTTTATTCTCTCTCCATTTAGCCGGCATTCTACAAGATGGTATTTTGGATGCATATTCAAATGCTAGACTTCGAATTTGTCTAAATGACAAGCCATAATGTAGAGTTGATGATCTTTTTATATATTTTGCTAAATTTTCCTCTTCAGTGATAGAAAACACTTGGTTTACTAAATATTTACTTTGGAACTTTCTCTCTTCCTTGTTATCATCGTCTGAGAGTCCTGAATCCGATGATTTGGAATACATATCTTCCTTTCCCTCTTTCTTTACTTTTTTAATTCTGGACATCAAGGTATCCCGGTGTACATCATATTGCCTTGCAGTACCTCGAATAGATTCTTTTTTTCGAAAATAGTCCTTAAGTGCCTGTGTCATGGCATTTTCATTGACCTCTCGGTTGGTTTTTCGCAAATACACACGTGGCATCTACAACATATTTTTGTATTGCAAGAGATAAAATAAAATGGGGTAGTTTCAACCATGGTTGAATCTACCCTACAACATCTGGTTGAATCTACCCCATGGTACCAATTTTTATTTAAATCAAGAGATACAAATCACGTATTTTTTTAAGGTTATGTTATATACTGGAATGTGTGGCGAAAACAATGCTAATGTTGATGGCTTTACCAAAAAATATTATTTAGAAGCATCAAGGCATAGCACAATATTAAATATTTTCAAAATGTTACCTTAAAAAATGCCGATTTCCACGTTGTATTGTAAAAAATCCGGTTTTTGCGAGCCGACCACTATTCGCTATGCACACCAACAATACACTAAAACTTCGCGTTTAAATAGCCAAATCGCCCGCGAAATTCAAACTGGTTAGGAAAAAAAGCTGGTGGTTGAATCTTCCCCATGGTTTAATCATCCCCAGGCTCCCCTACATGTTTTTTTTTCTTGGCATGATTTAGATCTTCTTTGTGCTCGGTATATAGGGATAAATAATAAATAAATTTAATGTTTATAGCATAATGCTAACAAGTTACAAATAACATTGCATAATAATATCAAATAATTAATTACAAAAATTATATATCATTTAGTTCTAATAATAAATAATATGACTATATATTAATATTGTCTTTAGAATATAAAGCACATCCCTTCCTAAAAGTCTGAACTGTACTTGAAGTCTTCACGCCATGCGGCAAACTATTGAATTGAATAAGTTCCTCATGGAAAAGATCATTCTGACTGTAGGTCGTGGCCACTGTTGAAACATAAAAGTCATCCTTGACTCGTGTTGGGTAGTCATGTACATCTGATATATACCTAGTATTTTTTAATAAATGTTCAGGAAGTAAGCCATGTTTTATTTTGTATATAAAAGTCATTGTATTAAGAAATATTAATTGTTTAATACTTAATAATCCTGTTGCCTGCAACATGGCCCTAATACTTGTATAACGATTACACCCTATAATGCAACGCATGGCTTGATTTTGTTTTTTTTGAAGTATATTTTTCTCTGTCGTGTTCAACAAAAACATTATAGATAAACAGTAATTAAAATGTGGTAAAATAATTGATTTGTAGATTGTTAGTTTAGACCAATCACTAAGATATGCACTCATTCTTTTCATTAGATTTATTTTCTTTGCTATCTTATTAGTGACATATTCTGCATGTCTGGAAAATGTTAAGTGTTCATCCACTATAACTCCTAAGTACTTGCACTGTTCAACCTGTTCTATCCTTTGGTTAAGATTCCTGTGTGGTTCCTAGCTTCTATAGTATTGAACTTACTTTTAATTATCATAAATTTAGTTTTTTCTGTATTTGGACTTAAACCGTTTTGTGTTATCCACTTACACAATATTTGTAGCTCATCGTTTATGATTTGCACAACTGCACAAACATCTTGACCCATTAAATACAATAAGGTATCATCTGCAAAAAGCTGGATGTTACAGTTTTTGATGTTCTTGACAATATCATTAATATAAACAATAAACAGGTTAGGTCCCAAAACTGTCCCTTGCGGAACCCCATACGTGTTTTCTTTTTGCTCAGATGTATTATTTAAAAATTTTGTTTCCTGAGTACGATTCGAGAGGTAGTCCTTAAACCAATTGAGCGCAACCTCTCGAATACCATATTTTTTCAACTTTTCTATCAGCATACATCTGTCTATAGTTTCAAATGCCCTTCGAAAGTCCAAGAAGACTACCCCTATAACCTTTTTCTCACATAAAGCACTTTTCCAATTCACCAAAACTGTTTGTAATGCACTCTCACAGGAATTATGTGATCGAAAGCCCGCCTGGTATTCACTAAGTAATTTATTTTTTTCAATGTGTTCTATAAACTGTTTATTAACTATAACCTCCAGTACTTTCTCATATACAGGGACCATATTGATAGGTCGAAACTCTTCACTTTTGTTTGTGTTTGTTTTCTTTTCTATTGGGATGATTGTAGATTTTCTCCAATGTTTCGGAAATGTTCCATATTCCAAGCTGCTGTTTATTAACTGCAAAAATCTATCACCAGTCACTTCAAATGCTTTTTGTAGTATGTTTGTTGTTATTCCATCTACACTGCTGTTCTTCTTTTTTAGGTTCATGACTATAGTTTTTAATTCTGTAAATGAAATTACTCTAAAGTTGGCCATTGTTATATCAGATTCTTCCATTCTTTCTACTATCTCCCTAATGTCTCGGCTATTTAACTTCATGGTTATCGCCTCTATGCTTTTTATAAAGTAAGTGTTGAATTTTTCTGCTATAATACTCTCGTCTCTCTCAATATTGCCTTCAAAGTATATTCCTGTTTTAATTGTTATTACTTTTCCTCCTACCAGTGTTTTTATGGTCTTCCACATTTCTGTTGAATTATTTTTATTGAGATCTATTTTTGAATTATAATAAGCACTTTTCTGTTGTCTAATCATATCAACTATTTTATTTCTTTGAGTCCTATATTCTTTAAAATCATCATTGCTCTTAGTTATTATGGATTTTCGATATAACTGGTCTCTTTTTTGTATGTTTAAATCAATTTCTGGTGTCCACCATTTTTTATCAACCCATTGTTCTTTGATAACTTTTTCCTTAAGCGGAGCATATTTATTTAGTACAAAGGATATGTTATCCACCAGCTTATCTGCTAGAGTGTCTATGTCTGTACAGTTTCTGTCCCATCCAGTATCCATGAGGTCCAACTGAAACTGTAAGTCATCAAAATTGTTGTAGTCTCTGTAATATTTTGTGATACTCTTTTTAACACTATTATCTTTTGTTATATCAACAGTCAATATGCCATGGTCAGTAATTTTTGGTGTCATATGAACTTGAGGTTTTAAATTTTTGTCATTTGTGATTAATAAATCTATCATCGTTGATGAATGGTCTGAAACTCTTGTGAAATTATTTACATTTTGATATAATCCGTTTTGTAATAGACCGCGTAAGTCTGACGTCACAAACTTAGCCCCGCCAATGACTGGGTAAAAACAAACCAATTTTAGGTTATGGTCATTGGGTTTTAACACGTGGTTGTAATTGTCACTTATATTATTCAGTATTTCTAAGTTTTACGTTATAAACAATGCCTTATTGCTATTGCCCTGGATGCTCTCACTTGTCGAGACGGGAAACGTGTCGTTTTTATCGGTTCCCAGCGAATAAAAAGGACTTTACTGCGTGGAAGAAAATGTGCCGGTAAGTGTGGTTATGAAAACTGTTGTTTCACATATTCACATTCAGTTTTTTTAAAGTCGTTGGTATTATACAGTATTTTTTATCGTATTAAGTCATATGTTTTTAGGCGAGCAGATCGTGATCCAACACAAGAGGACAGACTGTGTAGCTGCCACTTTGTTGATGGCAGTAAAGCTGCAGGGCCGACCATTTTCCCTTGGAATAAAGGCGGCCAGTGGCAATTCCCCGCACCAGAGAAATCCAGAAGGTATATGTATATTTGAATATCGAAGTTTTGATGATTATAACGTGTTTTTTTTCAAGAAAAACTATAAAAGCAGCAGATGTTGAAACACCCGATGTTGTAACTGCAACACCTGATGCTGCAACTACACCTTCAGAAGCTGGCCCACCAACCCCTACAGTGTTACCCTTTATGTCACCAGCCCTTGATAGTGCAGAAATGTACTTCTTAAAAGAAGAGAACCAGCAATTGAAGAGTCAGTTGCAGAAAGGGGAAGGTCGACTCAGCTTCAAGGAAATTAGTGCAATGAACAGCTTAGTATTTCAATATACTGGCCTGCCAAGTTCAGCCCACTTTTTAGTGTTAAATTCATTACTAATGAGGTTCACACTCAACTATTTTAATGGTTAGAACGTTGAAGTCATTAATCATGAAGATCAGTTGTTGTGTACTCTGATGAAGTTAAGGTTAAATCTGTTTAACTTTGATCTCGCATTTTGCTTTAAAATAAGTACAGCAACAGTACATAATATAGTTTTAACATATATTTATGCAATACATGAAGTGTTGTTTTTGGGGATGATGAACAAAGTTCCCAGCAAAGAGAAAAATTATCTTTTTTTACCAACTTGCTTTCGAGACTTCCCAAATTGCAAAATGGTTCTCGATTGTACGGAAATCGAAGTGGCCATTCCAAGCACTTTAAAATTAAAGAAAGTTACTTTTTCACACTACAAGCAGAGGCACACTTTTAAAGTGTTAATTGGAGTAGCCCCTAATGCCACAATCACATTTGTAAGTGACTTGTTTCCAGGGTCTACGTCTGACAAGCAAATTACCAAAGAAAGTTGTGTTCTACACAATATGATTGCTGGAGATCTCATTTTGGCAGACAAAGGATTCCTAATTAGCGACATGTGCCGTGAATTGGGTGTGACTGTGAATATTCCACCTTTTCTTTCTCAACCCCAGTTCACAGTACCAGAAGCTCTTGCAACAAGAAAGATAGCTAGAGCAAGAATTCATGTTGAAAGAGCAAATTGCCGCCTAAAGAATTTTAGAATTCTAGATTTTATCATGCCAGAAATGAGGGAACATTCTTCAATCATTGTTCAAACTTGTGCTGCACTAGTAAATTTGCAATACAGCCTATTAAAAGAGAATGAACAATGCTTTGAATCGTTCATGGACGATTAATTTAAAGAGGAAGTGGATAGGTTATTTGTTTTATTGTATGGGTTTTAAATATAATAAATAAGTTATTTTTTGTATATATACAATTCTGTCAGACATTGTAATATGCATACAATTGCAAAAGTCATTGTGTTTGTAATTTACAATAAAGCAATGTTGTAATACAAAATATATGATTGTATATAAATTTATTCTAATAATTTGTCCAAAAGAACATTCTCATAGAAATTTTGGAGTACTTCTAAATTCGGTGTCCAATTGGCATCTTTTAGTATGATCATCCTGATATATATGGTAGGCGTCCATACCAAAAAATAGCACACATCCTTTTTTGTTATGTGCAGTAACCCTTGCACCTGACTGTAGTAAACGTGATCGCGTTTTAGATTGAAATCTTCATCAAGACAATACTTGTTATCTTGTTGTAATTCGTTGATTGACGAATTGCGATGGCTGTAGCGGCACTTAACTTCGATAATTCCATTTTCCCCTACAAAGCCATCAGGTGATGCACCTAACACCCCAGACTCATGAAGCCACAATCCAGTACTAGTCACCTTGACATTCTCAGCTTTTTCAAACTCTTTGATGGCTTGCGTTTCATGGTTGATGCCCCACTGGATGGACCTCACGCTATTCAAATCATACTGTCCCAGCAATCTTTTGAAGAGGGATGGAGGGTATCTGAAAGTAAAAAAAGCTGTACAATATTATGTATAGACTTACTCAAATGAAGGATTTCAAAAAGATGAATACCTGTTCCTTCTGCATGCTGCTAGTACCACTCCAAAATTGCTGGCAGTAAGTCGACCAATCCGCAGAAGGTGCCACAAAGCCACATCACTTTGGCCGATAGTTGCTTCTGCAATTAAAACAATTTCTTCCTGGTTGACTTGAAATTTTGCTTTTAATTCCTCTTTATTGATTTCTCCTTGTTGATTACGGCAGTTACCAACAATGTTCGAAAAAGCGTTGCAGTGCTATTGACTTTCTGCAGTGGGCTCTTTTGACAGAAGCCAATAAAATCCTGAGAATCTAAAATATAAAATAAATAAATTCACAGTCTGTCTTTATAAAACGTGAAACAAAATACAAGAAGCGTTTAAATTATGCTCACCTATTCAGCTTTTGCAGTTCAGTAAAAAAAAATCCTTGTCTGCTTCATCCACTATCCGATCTGTAGCTTTATAAGCTAAAAAAAAAAATTTTCTACAGACGTAGAAGCTTCCTGGGAGAGGCCAGGTGCACGCCATTGGCACACTTCATCTGTTTTGCTAAAGTTTTTGCTGGCAAACAGCAAAACTGCAGCAATATGGTGACACTTATACTGTCCTCTTGGACACTGGCATTCATGGTGCTCTATCACATGGTTTTTTAAGTATATCTGCAAATAAAATAGTTTTAATATCTATTATCTTCATACCAAAGTATTCTATCTAGCGCTTATCTGTTTCTAAAAGCCTTATAAATGTTAATAATAATAATTAATAAATGAACTTACCAGAACATCATAACCTCGCTTTTTCAAACTCGATAACACTTTGCCTTTTAAAACTCCCAAAGTGCCATCAAACGTGACTTCTCTAACGTGGCCACTTTCTAAACTGTCCTCTCCTCCTTTTAGGACGCTTATTTCGTCTGAAAAGACCTCGGCAATTGAGGAAACACTCACTACAGCCATTGTCCCATGCAAATCAGAGGCGGCTAAAAGTTTGTTTTTACCCAACACGTGCTGCCGCCATGTTGATGACGTCAAGACTTACGCAGTCTATATCAGTTGTCTTAACTTTTCAGAATAAAATGTGTTTTTTGACATATCAATATTGAAATCACCTATACATATAAGTGTTCCTTCTTTACATGCATATTCTTCGAAAAAGTCTTCCATATATGCTAAAAAATCTGCATTACTGCTTGAGGGTGAATGATACACACTAAATACCGATAATTTTTGATCTTTTATTGAAATTTCTAGACCAGTCACCCACACATTACTCAAATATGATGATGTTACCAATGTTTTGGAGGATAATTCTTCCTTTATGTAAATGATTGTTCCACCAGTGTGCCTGCTGTGTGATGTTGTATTTATAAGGTGATATCCTTCAATATGAATTTCATGATCAAATATTTGATCTGTCACACATGTCTCCGATAAACAGACCACTAAAGGTTTCCAATTATTAACAATTAAACTCAGTTCAGTTTTGTGTGCCAGTAAACTCTCTATATTTAGATACATTAACTTACCCTTTGGTTGCTATTTCTGCGGAGGGTAATTACTTGGGTAACTAATCTTTTGTTCAAGTTCCCTGTATATTCTTTTGTATGCTTCACACTTTTTGTCATACGCAAGGTGATTATAATCAATACCTGGCACTTTCAAAGCAACTGCTGCATATTTACAATTGACACAAATAATTTGTTGAGAATCACATATGTCAATTTTATGATCTCCTGTACATTTTGGACAAATAGATTTTTCAGATTTGCAGTCTTTTGCCATGTGTCCAAACTTATAACACTTAAAGCACTGCACTATATTTATATGATCAAAATATGTGTACGATCTCCACCCAATTGAAAGTTTATCTTTGTTTTGAATTAATCTATATGTATTAGAATCAACCTCCAGAACAACACTTTCTTTTCCTCTTTTACCCTTAAAGTGTGTTATCAGGGATACATGTCTCGTTTTCTCTGCAGTGGTGATAGCATTTTGCAGGATAATTTTTTCTATAAAGTCATTTTCATTGTTCAATAATTTTTCTTCTACATTTATAATTTTTATCCTTGGAAACTTTTTTTCTGGTATTTTCACAACAAAGTCTTCACCAAATTGCTTTTGAATACTATCAGATACACTCTCTAGATCTTCTCTTCTTTCAGAGCTAATTGCAATTGCCCCATCCCGAAGAAACCTCATTCGTGAAACCCCAGCCCCCATCTTACCCGGATCAATATTTTCTTCAATTTGTTTTTTTGTTACTAGACTATCTTGCGCTTTTTTTGGCTTCACTACAAGTGCCTCATTATACTTTCTTCCAGTCACCTCACCACACTTGATTTGATCTTGTTCACCCACTTGATTACATCTATTGCTAACTATCTCCAATTCCTTTTCCATTAGTACTATCCTTTCCTCCAAACTCTTTATCAGGCGATCCTTTGTCAAAATTACCTCATCTTTGGTTTCGATTAACTCATCTTTACATTGTACTAACAGCTGAAACATTGACGCTGGTTCATGCTCCCTGCATTTCACACAGTAAAATTTCATAACACGAACATTTAATTCCAATACTTTTATTTCCGATGACGTCAACTGTCCACATGCTTTGCAACTTCTTGATTTACATATATCACACTTAAAAACTGCTATTTTTTTGGTCTGTTCACATACATCACACTCCATGTTTGTAGGTTAACATCTACAATTTTTAACTGCAAATTTCCGTAAAAACTTGATTCTGTTTGGCAAGACTCGAATTGTGGACTATTTACAAACTATAAACTTTAATTTTAGACCGAAATAAAACTTCTGTCTTCTGTTTTTACTAGGTTTTTCAACAAATTTTCAGAGCAACAAAAATCAAAACCCCCAAAATGGCCGACATTCTATCTCTATAAGGTGTAGTGTCTCACTTTCACTTCAATAATCGCTATCTGCTTTTTCTAAATTACATTCTGTTATGGTATGAATAGGTACCTCGGAAGCAACCGAACCTGTTGCAACATGATTAAGTGGTGCTGTTGCTGTTTGAGAAATCAAACCATTCTTATACAATGTATAATACTTTTCTAGAATTTCGTCAAAAAAAATGAAATCTGAAAATCAAAAAACAAATTTAGAGCGCTATCTCCATTATAGAGTAACTAATTACAACTATTAATTAACTATATATTACCTGTTTTTGCGCGATTTATCTCATATTTCGTCAAATTTACTTTAAATTGTATTCCAGTAGAATGTCTTATACATACTTTATGTAGATCTTCTGTAATGGGTTCTAAAATTTCTATTTGTTCAGACATGTTTACTCAAAATCATCAACATTTAAGGTTAGAATTTACCGATTCATGGATTCGAAATCTGCTAATCGTAAAATAAGACGGATTCTGAGGGGTAAGGGGATTCCGCTCGGATTCACGAATCCGGTTTCAGAATTCAAATAAACGCAACCGTTCGTTCGGTTTGACTGAAATCTGGATCATTGGATTAGTAATCCTTTGGTCGAAAGAAAGCGCCTATGGATCAGAGAATGGAGGCTATTAACAGACTCCAATATAGGTGTAGGGTTAACAAAAGATACCTTTGCCGCAATTGAGAGAAGTACCACTGTGTTAGTCGTTTTAATTTCATATTCTTTTGAACAGTTGGGGGTCAGTTATGTCTTGCCAGGCAAATTTCAGACCGACAATTTAGACAAAAGCTTTGGTCAGTATCGTCGATTCTCTGGTTGCAATTACAATGTGAGTTTCCAACATATAATTGAATCAGAAAAAAAACTTCGCATAAAAAAGATTTTGGACCTTGCTAAAACAGATATTTCGTCAATCATAAGAGATATATCTAATTCTTCCCAACATTTGTCTAAAGACAACTTTAAAATAAATGTTGACGAATTTGACTCAATATTTAGCGGTAATTATTTAGAAGTTTGTGCACTGGATGTGGGTTCAACATTATATGTTTGTGGATATGGTGCCTTTTCAATATGCAAGACACTTAGCTGCTCTTCTTGTAAAGATTTCGTATGACAATCAAAGGGTGACAATATTTCCGACACTTATTTTGACTCTCTTCAACGAGGTGGATTAAGCATACCTACAGATTTTGTAATTTGTGTATTTTTCCACATGCACGCTATATTTGATTTCATAATAAAAGATAATGTGTTAGAAAAAATATTTTTAAACAATACAAATCAAAAAAGAATTTTAATGACTCACAATTATAAGTTTAGAGAAAAATAATTTTTTCTACGAATTGGAATGTATTTGTGGAGAAAATATGCAAAATATTTTTCCTCTTTATTCAGTTTTCAGTAATATATTTTTAAATACCTATACCAAAAGGAGGAATGACGATTTAAAAGAAAAACATAAAAACTCTGAGGAGAGTAAAATAAAAAAGCGGAAATTAAATACATTTAAATAATGATTTGTTTATATAGGTATTGTAACAATACCTTTAATTAATAAAGATACGATTACACTCAGATAAATTTAATAATATTTATTCTTACTATGTGTTTGAAACCTGTACTTATTCTCGTCTATATATAAAATTGAAATCTTTATGTACTTTTTAAATCTATTTTCAAATTCTCTCAGGTAATTTTTTATTTATGCCCTCACTAACTCAGTTCTTATATAAAATATTTAAACTAATTATTTCATATGTTGCTAACTTCCCTTGAATCATCAAAACCCAAACAGTTGCCTATATGTAACTTTTTCAATATCTGCCTATATCATAGGATCTTTACGTTTTATATTTCTTAACTTTATAAATCACAGTTTACAAAACAGTTATTCTTTAGTGAATTATGATGTGTATTTCAACTTTATCTTCAAATAACAATACTTACTGTGAACTCAATCTCAAGGTATATATTAACATACTATTCAAATAATAATATAATCACTGACAGTTGATTTTTTCTATTTATAGGTTACGGTTCTAAGCGTCATATCTGTTTCATCAATTTAATTCAAAAACCTTCTTTATATACCAAATAAAAACAAATGTATCAAACTAATTTGTTTAATAAATCAGGCAAATTATAAATTATATGGTAGTTCTCAACACACACAACCAAATAAGACATTCATGGAAGTACCAAGCTTGTTACGTAAACATTCTTTTGAAAAATTTATATGTGCATGAAAATACACCTTTCGTGGATCGAAAAATATACAAGTAAGTATATTAATTATATTATTTTAAAAATACTGTATAATTTTTTGTATGTAAATCAAATACCCACACAAATTATTTAGTTTTAGTTTGCCGATCAGTTTTTTTTTGACTTCTAAAAATTATACAAATGATGATACAAATTAATGTTGTGCACAGAACTTACAAAATATCTTTTCTTGATTATCAACACAGTTATAATGTACGTATAAATAATAGATCTCTAAATTTTGATATACTTTTCAATTCGAAACTGATATATTCAAATTATTTCAAAGAATTATACGACCTGTTATTACTACTGAACTGGTATTCTTATTTATACACCAAACGATTTTCTTTTTAGCTTGTCGAAGACATTTCCTGGAATCAATGAGGGAGATCCTTTCCTTTTCCTAATTGTCTGGAATGCTCGGAATGTGGACTGTAATGACTGCTATCCTGTAATACCTTCAACCTCTGCAATCAACTAGAATCTCGAACCGTCGAACGCTTTCGTGAAGACCTTTGAAACCTGCCTTTCCTCTACTGGACTGGAATACCTGTGTTAGCTGCTATGTTGAATATCTCGTATCTTTCAAGTCCTGGACTAAACTATTTGTATAACTTCTGGAATTTCACCAACTCTCCAATGCAATAAATCTCTCGCCAAATATGGAATAATATTTACCAATGCAGTAAGTTTATTTTTAAATTGTAATTATATATTTCTTCGCTTTCTTCTCAAGTATGAATATTCTTCAATTATTTCTTTATTCGTTACCGAAATTCTTTCTTCTAATTTATTTTTAATTATATTTGCATGATACAAAAAATGGTACTATTCTGGAAAATGTTGCAATCACCTAAAAAATATCTGCTTTCTTTTCTACTATCTCCTAACCACTTCTTTTACACTTTTGTATAATGATGAATCTCTTAATTATGTGTTTTTCGGAAGGAAAATTTCGTTTTCCGAAAACACATCTACCGCTTTTCTTAAATTCTTTTTTAATCTTTTTATTTATTCCCCATATCCCTGGCAATAAATCCTTAGTTTCTATAATATCCAATCATATTGTTCCACACATTATAATAATCCAAAATATGTTTTATTTGTAATTGAATATTTATAATACCTTTTTGTAATTCCAAAAATTTATCAATTTAATTCTTTACTTTAATTTTCACAACCTTTTATACCCTTCGGCAAACCAAATACTCAATACTTTAACTATATTATTTTAAATGTCAAAATCTGACACTTCTTACATTTGAATTTTAGCGCGTAACTATACATCATTTTCCAACCTTTATGATTCAAAATCCATACTAATATTCTCTATTTTTTCAAAAGTGTTAATTAAACAAGCTTTAACAAATAATATTACATATAAAAATACAACAAGTAACATTTACAATTCTACTTTCAGAAATGGGAAATATTACTACAACAAAGAAACCTGATAGGCAACCAACCACTCGATGCAAGGCGAACTTCAACATAACCCGATATGTAACCAACTTAACACGGTTCACAAAAACTATAGGGAAATACCCAATTAATATTCTCACAATTATTTTAAGTATATTTTAAATATTCTCACATCTATTTATTTAATTATAGTTTGGTCCATAAAATATTACCATCTTTTATTTTTTTTTTAATACTCACTACAAGAACATATACAGTATATTTTATTAACATTAGTACTTCCATCATATCCCTACTCATCCAAGTTAGTGAACTACCACATATGCCCCTTTTTTAATAAATCTAAATTTCTATAGAATATATAAATTTATATTTATTCAACAATCTATACTAAAATGATGTACTTCAATTTGTACTACTTCTGTAGCATAACTATACATTCTCATATAAATCCATGTACATTTCTTAATATTTGGTATATAAGATAATTATTTACCTCACTGTATCTATTTTCATTTTTAACTCTCAATTATTTACAACAAACCATTTTAACTAATCTTATTCTCATAAATATACTAATTTATACCAACATATTCAAAATTTACATCTTTATCCATTTGTCTTCATCAATAATGTCATAAAATGTATCTTTTAACATTTCTATGCTTTCTATATAAGTAACTTTATTCCTTTTCTTATCCAATCTTATACCTTCTTTGTATTATCCTATTCATGATTTTAAACCCTCTAAAAATTCTTATCAATATTATAATCGAAACTACTTTTAACATTTACTGGTGATTACTTTTAAGTTGTATCTGTTACTTCTTCAGATATTTAATAGCCTCTACAAAATATGCTTTACATATGCTCACTTATTCTTTATTATTTTATTTTATATAACTGTTCCTAGCTGAACAAAAACCCTATACCTATAATAGACATTTTCGTCTACCTTTTCAAACTTTCACTTTTGGAAAGTACACAAATTATCTTTTCGTTTTTTAAGGCGTACGTGACCTACATATTTCTTTTATACATTATCATTCTATATATTTATTATCATTTTGGGTTTTATTTACCCTTTCTTACATAATCTCTATAAATTATTCCATATATTTTTATGTTTCCCTTTTATTATTTATTATACATAGCAAGCATTCATTATTATCTTTTCTAAACATATTTTATTTTAAAGGCTTCTTCTATTTGTATATCACATATTTTTTTATAACTCTTAATGACTTTAATATTTCTTGACCATTAAATGCTTTTATTACTCCGATAAATATCCTTTAAAAAATTTTTTTTTTTTTTAATAAGGTTCCTTCTTACTCATCTTTCATATATCTACTTTATACATTTCTTCACATTTTTATACTCGTATGTTTCTTTACTTACTGTAAAGTTACTTATATACTCCTCTAACACTTATATTTACAAATTTTATAATGTAAGGAATGAGGAAAATAAATTAAATATTACTAATTTCTTCATACTAACTAATCTTTTCAACTCTTCTTCGTCTTAATAATTCTATCCTGATTCAATTAATTTAGAGCAAGGAAATAAAATACATAAACCTTTGTTAGATCATTTTAGCTAAAATTTCTTACATGATTAACTCAATTATAAAAAAAAATTAAATGCACATACTTATATCCCGTTTTTTTTTTATGACATACTTTTATAGAAACAAAATACATTAACCATGCCCCTAAATTTTGGTTCTATTAACTTTGATGTAGCTCTGGTGGGTGGTAGCGCTATTTACCAACGGTTGTCGCCCTATGAAATTCAACCGCCATGCCCCTAAATTTTGGGCTTTATTATATACAGTGTAGCTCTGGTGGGTGGTAGCGCTATTTACCAACGGTAACTGGCCCTTCAGTACCGCCATGCCCTTAAATTTTTTAACAATTATACTTCATCAATATAATCATGTAACATTGAAATATGATAAGTTCCTTTAAGATATCCCGTTTCTTCATCAATTAATTCATAATTGTTTAATCCTATTTTCCGATGTATTAAATACGGTCCCGAATATGGCCTTATGAGTTTTGCTATAATTTTATTCCTTCTATCCGTTACTCGTAACGCGCGTACAATAACTTTATCGTTCTCATTATACACCTTATATTTACGTTGTTTTTCTTTTTTCTTCTGCTCCCATTTAATTTTTCGTCTCATTAATTTTTGTTTAATTTGTTCATATCTGCCTCCTATTTCTGCAATTTCATCATCTTGCCAAGGCCTTTGTGGAGGTTGTCCTGTGAAAATAGTTATTGGACAAGCTTCATGTACGGTACTTGGTGTGTTATTCATTACAAATTCAATTTGTTTTAAACATCTGGCCCATTTATGATGTCGATCTTCGAGTAATATCCGTAAATATTTAAGAACTTCTTTTATATACCTTTCCGATGGATTAGCTTGTGGATGACGAATCGATATGTGATGAGATTTAATATTTCTTTCATCTAAAAATTCATGATATCTCTGATTCATAAAATATGTTGCATGATCAGATAATATTGTTCTTGGAGTCCCATACTCAGTTATATATTCTTGTAACGCCTGTAATACAGTATCTGTATCACATTTCTGTGTTGGTATTAATCGCACATGTTTCGAAAATATATCACATAACACTAAAATATTTCGATATCTTCTCGTGCTCGGAATCAGATTTGAAATAAAATCAATTGCTACTAATTGTAATCTATCATCAGCAACAATACTTAAACTTATATTCTGATTTGTATAATTCTTTTCTTTTGCTAAAATACAAGTTTTACACCGTTTAATTTCTCTTTTAATTATCTTCTCGTCATTCCGGCAATAATAAGCTTCTCGGAACATTAACCAACATTTCCTAGCTCCTATATGTGTATACATTACATGTAAATGTCGTATAATATTAATCGTGTGTTCTTCATTCGTAACATATACCTCCAGATCGCCTATCTTCTTCAAAATTATCCCTTCATTCATTCTCATTCCTTTATATGTACCTATTGTCCGTAATCTATTTTTAATTATCTCCAACTCAGGTGTATCTTGAGCTTCTCTGATTCTTTGTACTGAAAAAATACCTTCTGATCCCAATCTTACTAAGTTTATATGTACATTTGTTGTTTTTGTTTCACCATGTTTTCTACTCAGTACGTCAGCTGCAATCATTTCTTTACCTGGTCTATATATAATTTCCATATCATACTGCTGTATTAATAACGTCCAACGGTAAATCCTGTTATTATTTAATTTCGTAGTCATAATATTCAGCAACGCCTTGTGATCTGTCTCCAATCTGAATTTCTTCCCTATGAGGTAATATCGTAACTTAGTTAAAGCATAAATGACAGCAAGCATCTCGAGTTCTGATATCCCAAATTTCCTTTCGCACGGTTTTAAAGTTCTTGACGCGAAATATATTGGAACCTCGATACCATCTTTGATCTGTACTAATTCGGCTGCTACGGCTACACTTGATGCATCTGTTCGTACGATGAAATCTAAATTAAAATCCGGATGATACAACTTAAGATTTTCTACAAAATTTGATTTTAACTGTACGAAACAATCCTCACATTCTTCAGTCCACTTCCACTTCGTTCCTTTCTTTAGTAGATTTAACAACGTACTTGTCTTTTGGCTATAATTAGATACAAATTTCCTATAGTAATTCAACAACCCAAGAAATCCTCTCAACATTTTGAGTTTATTAGGTCTTGGATAATTTTGTATCTCTTCTATATATCTTAGAATATTTGTCAAATAGGCCATTGGATGAGTGGACATTTTATCCCCACTAAAATGAGTTATATTCTCAATTCTGATACCATTATTTAAAACATTGTAAACCGGAGGACATGTTACATGAGGGATGTTAATATTCTGAGTCTTTAATAAAAGATCTTGTATTTTCGTCTTCTGTTCTTCACATTCTTTCAGAATATCTTCCATACTCAACTTCTGCGCAATAGTAGTATCAGTCGATAATTTTATTTCTTTTAAACATCTATCTTCTGTATTTTCTATTTTCTTACAAAAATTCTCTTCTAATTTTTCTGTTTTGTCGGAGACTTCTTTATTTACCAGATCAACTTCATCCCGTATGCGTTTCGCTAACTCCTTATATTTCTCGCTACTATTCTTATCTATTTGTTTTACATTTTCTTGTATTACCTTAATTTTACCTTCAACCTCTTGTACTTTATTTGTAATAAGAGTTTTAACTTCAGTATCCTTATTCTTCAGTTTATCATCCATTTCTTTGCGCATTTTCACTTCCCTGCTATCCATTTCTGTAGTAAGTTTTATAACCTTTTCTTCGGTATCTCTCAATAGAGTTTTCTTTAATTCTTCCAGATTTCTTCTAGTTTCTTCTCTAGTATCAATGCTCGCCTTTTCCAACTTATCCAATTTTTCTCCTAGTTCTTTTTTATCCTCTTCTCTATTTTTCTTAGCTTCCATTTTATCCTCATCCCTATTTTTCTTATTCTCTTCACTCGTCTTATCAAGTTTTCCACTTAATTCTTTCTTCAAATCCACTAAATTTTTCTTACTTTCTTCGTTCATGTTTTTATTATCTTCATTCATCTGTTTTAACATTTGTAAAATTGATCCAAAATCTACTACTGGTGTCGACATTTCTATTTTCGAAGTCTCTCCTTGAATTTCCACCTTATCACCTCTATCCTGTAACTCTCCAGTCAATTGACCTTCTACCTGCACCTGTGACATATCTTCTCCTCCCTCTAGTAAATTCACATTCTGTCCTACCTCCTCTTCACTATCACTAGAAGATTCCGTTCTATACAATCCAGAATTACTCTTGGATCTTGTATTCATTCTAAATTATTATAGTACACAATTTCTTATACCTTGATATACTTTAAACTGATTTTATTACCTTTGTAAAATGGATACTAATGTTACTGTTATTATTATAATTAATAAAATATTTGAAATATGTTGTTGCGAGTCTTATTTTAATCGCTCCACGTTGGGCACGCCATAAAATGTAACAATACCTTTAATTAATAAAGATACGATTACACTCAGATAAATTTAATAATATTTATTCTTACTATGTGTTTGAAACCTGTACTTATTCTCGTCTATATATAAAATTGAAATCTTTATGTACTTTTTAAATCTATTTTCAAATTCTCTCAGGTAATTTTTTATTTATGCCCTCACTAACTCAGTTCTTATATAAAATATTTAAACTAATTATTTCATATGTTGCTAACTTCCCTTGAATCATCAAAACCCAAACAGTTGCCTATATGTAACTTTTTCAATATCTGCCTATATCATAGGATCTTTACGTTTTATATTTCTTAACTTTATAAATCACAGTTTACAAAACAGTTATTCTTTAGTGAATTATGATGTGTATTTCAACTTTATCTTCAAATAACAATACTTACTGTGAACTCAATCTCAAGGTATATATTAACATACTATTCAAATAATAATATAATCACTGACAGTTGATTTTTTCTATTTATAGGTTACGGTTCTAAGCGTCATATCTGTTTCATCAATTTAATTCAAAAACCTTCTTTATATACCAAATAAAAACAAATGTATCAAACTAATTTGTTTAATAAATCAGGCAAATTATAAATTATATGGTAGTTCTCAACACACACAACCAAATAAGACATTCATGGAAGTACCAAGCTTGTTACGTAAACATTCTTTTGAAAAATTTATATGTGCATGAAAATACACCTTTCGTGGATCGAAAAATATACAAGTAAGTATATTAATTATATTATTTTAAAAATACTGTATAATTTTTTGTATGTAAATCAAATACCCACACAAATTATTTAGTTTTAGTTTGCCGATCAGTTTTTTTTTGACTTCTAAAAATTATACAAATGATGATACAAATTAATGTTGTGCACAGAACTTACAAAATATCTTTTCTTGATTATCAACACAGTTATAATGTACGTATAAATAATAGATCTCTAAATTTTGATATACTTTTCAATTCGAAACTGATATATTCAAATTATTTCAAAGAATTATACGACCTGTTATTACTACTGAACTGGTATTCTTATTTATACACCAAACGATTTTCTTTTTAGCTTGTCGAAGACATTTCCTGGAATCAATGAGGGAGATCCTTTCCTTTTCCTAATTGTCTGGAATGCTCGGAATGTGGACTGTAATGACTGCTATCCTGTAATACCTTCAACCTCTGCAATCAACTAGAATCTCGAACCGTCGAACGCTTTCGTGAAGACCTTTGAAACCTGCCTTTCCTCTACTGGACTGGAATACCTGTGTTAGCTGCTATGTTGAATATCTCGTATCTTTCAAGTCCTGGACTAAACTATTTGTATAACTTCTGGAATTTCACCAACTCTCCAATGCAATAAATCTCTCGCCAAATATGGAATAATATTTACCAATGCAGTAAGTTTATTTTTAAATTGTAATTATATATTTCTTCGCTTTCTTCTCAAGTATGAATATTCTTCAATTATTTCTTTATTCGTTACCGAAATTCTTTCTTCTAATTTATTTTTAATTATATTTGCATGATACAAAAAATGGTACTATTCTGGAAAATGTTGCAATCACCTAAAAAATATCTGCTTTCTTTTCTACTATCTCCTAACCACTTCTTTTACACTTTTGTATAATGATGAATCTCTTAATTATGTGTTTTTCGGAAGGAAAATTTCGTTTTCCGAAAACACATCTACCGCTTTTCTTAAATTCTTTTTTAATCTTTTTATTTATTCCCCATATCCCTGGCAATAAATCCTTAGTTTCTATAATATCCAATCATATTGTTCCACACATTATAATAATCCAAAATATGTTTTATTTGTAATTGAATATTTATAATACCTTTTTGTAATTCCAAAAATTTATCAATTTAATTCTTTACTTTAATTTTCACAACCTTTTATACCCTTCGGCAAACCAAATACTCAATACTTTAACTATATTATTTTAAATGTCAAAATCTGACACTTCTTACATTTGAATTTTAGCGCGTAACTATACATCATTTTCCAACCTTTATGATTCAAAATCCATACTAATATTCTCTATTTTTTCAAAAGTGTTAATTAAACAAGCTTTAACAAATAATATTACATATAAAAATACAACAAGTAACATTTACAATTCTACTTTCAGAAATGGGAAATATTACTACAACAAAGAAACCTGATAGGCAACCAACCACTCGATGCAAGGCGAACTTCAACATAACCCGATATGTAACCAACTTAACACGGTTCACAAAAACTATAGGGAAATACCCAATTAATATTCTCACAATTATTTTAAGTATATTTTAAATATTCTCACATCTATTTATTTAATTATAGTTTGGTCCATAAAATATTACCATCTTTTATTTTTTTTTTAATACTCACTACAAGAACATATACAGTATATTTTATTAACATTAGTACTTCCATCATATCCCTACTCATCCAAGTTAGTGAACTACCACAGTATATTGTATTCTTATATCTGTATAAGTTTCATAATAAATGAGAAAATAATCGTACTGTTCCTTATTTTAATCCTGCATCTTTTAATTTTAAATTCTATAAGGAAATATTCTACAAGAGGAATTATTGGACAGCGATTTACAGTAGAATAGTATTCTCAGTATCTGATCGGAACCGGACTACTTATACCGACAAAAGCAACGTTGCCAATTTTAACAGCACGGCTTGTAAACTAGAGAAGGCACTGGCTGCGTCCATTAAAATATATGTTTGACAAACATTTTAAACAAATTTGCGTCAGGAAAGAAAAGTTTCCAACATTCAAGGGGCGTTTTTGCATTACGTGCTAAGCCTTTTACACCAGGCATATGAGTTACCAAATTATGTCTGCGTGTACGACCACTAATAGTGGGGTCGTGCTTCAACCATTTCGTTACTTTATCTTTACCAATGTAAATTGGAGCATTTTGGAAAAAAGTATCGTGAGTGTTTCCATCCATTAATTCACCACTTTCATCAAAACTTTCTTGTTCTTGAACGCCTTTCATTGCCTTCATTTGTACCAATTAGTAAAATAAAAGTGTGAGAGAAAAACTCATAAAGCGACTAATGCCGGGTTAAATACAAAATATTTCTGAAAAACACAACGGGTTAATTTAACAGTGACAGGATTATGGATTAACAATTCTAAATAAGATATTACACAAAAGTTTAATACATATTTCAAGAGTGTCTTAAGTGTTAACCGATGTCGGTATACAAGATAACAGTTTGTTATTAAGGGGAGAAATATCATTATTCAGGAGATAATTTTTATGTTTTTTCATATATATGGCTTCCCACATACCTAAATTTCTGTTGTTGCTTTGTTTAACTAAACTAACATTTTCTAGGCTGAAGTTGTGACCTGTATCAATATGATGTAGAGCTAATGCGGATTTTTCTACATTGTGTAATTTGACATGAGCTATGTCTTCTTTATATCGTATTTGAACGTTTCTTCTGGTTTGTCCGATATATAATTTTGGACAACCACTACAACGTATTCTGTAAATGCCCGATTCTTTCAATGGATCTGTGTTAACAATTTTAGTTTTTAGACACTGTTGTAATTTATTATTGTTGGAGAAAGCTGCAATTAAATTGTATTTTTTAAACAGTTTTATTACACTGTTATGCCAGTTTTTATGGAAAGATACAGATTACAGTATTTTTTTATTGTTATTTAGAATGTCTGGTGTTAATGTAGTTTTTTCCACAAAGACTCATACACTTTTCACAAATACAAAGAGAGTAGCTTTTATTTTTTAATCAATAGATTACTTTCAATCCCCCTATCTCCTACGAATTTTGAGAAAGAATTGGACTATATTTTTAAAGTTGCAGAATCGATTGGTTATAATAAACAATTACTTTAGTACTGAAAATTCAAAATAAGCTAGAGAAGAAAAAGTTCATAAGTTCAAAAACTACATTAACACCAGACATTCTAAATAACAATAAAAAATACTGTAATCTATATCTTTCCATAAAAACTGGCATAACAGTGTAATAAAGCTGTTTAAAAAATAGAATTTAATTGCAGCTTTCTCCAACAATAATAAATACAACAGTGTCTAAAAACTAAAATTATTAACAGAGATTCATTGAAAGAATCGGGCATTTACAGAATACGTTGTAGTGGTTGTCCAAAATTATATATCGGACAAACCAGAAGAAACGTTCAAATACGATATAAAGAAGACATGGCTCATGTCAAATTACACAATGTAGAAAAATCCGCATTAGCTCTACGTCATATTGATACAGGTCACAACTTCAGCCTAGAAAATGTTAGTTTAGTTAAACAAAGCAACAATAGAAATTTAGATATGTGGGAAGCCATATACATGAAAAAACATAAAAATTATATAAATATCCTATTTAGAATTGTAATCCGTAATCCTGTCACCGTTAGTTTTAACCGTTGTTCTTTCTCATTAATATTTTGTATTTCCCATTAAACTAATTCTCATAAGTTTATACTGTTAATATTCGTTGTAATTTTGCATTAATCGTTTTTTCACACTACCTTTAAAATTTGTCTGGATAACATGTATTTATCTTATTATAAAATGTCTCGTAGATAATATGTTTAAATAGTTACTACTGACGATGTGTGCAGTGCACACGAAATGTGACATACAGTGAATTTAACTAATTTTTGTGAAAAAGGTGTTTTATTTTATTATTACCATCAGAAGTTGTTAGCTCGTATAATTTAATCCCATATTTATGTCGTTTGTTGGTGATATATTGGCGAAATATTAAGCGTCCATTCCATAAAATCATGGCTTCGTCGAGAGACAAGTTTCTTCCAGGGTCAAAACTTTTGTATATTTTCGATAACTTTGTCGATTACCGGCCTGATTTTGAAGAGGCGATCTTCGTCAACATTGTTTTGAGTTACAAATTGAATCATTTTTAGAATAGCTTGAAAACGATTACGGGCCATAATATTTCCAAATATTGGATGGTAATAGATGCTATCTCTACTCCACTGTAGAGCAAGCGTAGGAAATATTACCGTTCTACTTAAGCAACAAAGCCCCAAAAACTGTTGCATTGTAATGCATCTAATATCTTTCCATTTTTTGTTTGTTTGCGAGTTTGTTGACCTACTGATTGTTCATTTGCCCTTCTGTTCGTTTCTGTTACAACAGTATGTAATAACTCATCAGTAAAGCAAACTTTAAAGAAATCCAGCGGTAAGGCATCTGTAGCTAAATTTATATTAATTGATTCCAATCCTGAAAAGGGACGTCTATAGGATCAGCTTCTTCATCAGTCCATACATCATTTTCATCGTCTGGTTGAACCACATCTGCATCATTATTATTACCATCGCTATCCTCCTCTGGTCAAGTATTTCCGCTATCTTGGTCAGAACTGGTGCTACTTCTAAGTTCATAAATCACCTATACATATAAGTGTTCCTTCTTTACATGCATATTCTTCGAAAAAGTCTTCCATATATGCTAAAAAATCTGCATTACTGCTTGAGGGTGAATGATACACACTAAATACCGATAATTTTTGATCTTTTATTGAAATTTCTAGACCAGTCACCCACACATTACTCAAATATGATGATGTTACCAATGTTTTGGAGGATAATTCTTCCTTTATGTAAATGATTGTTCCACCAGTGTGCCTGCTGTGTGATGTTGTATTTATAAGGTGATATCCTTCAATATGAATTTCATGATCAAATATTTGATCTGTCACACATGTCTCCGATAAACAGACCACTAAAGGTTTCCAATTATTAACAATTAAACTCAGTTCAGTTTTGTGTGCCAGTAAACTCTCTATATTTAGATACATTAACTTACCCTTTGGTTGCTATTTCTGCGGAGGGTAATTACTTGGGTAACTAATCTTTTGTTCAAGTTCCCTGTATATTCTTTTGTATGCTTCACACTTTTTGTCATACGCAAGGTGATTATAATCAATACCTGGCACTTTCAAAGCAACTGCTGCATATTTACAATTGACACAAATAATTTGTTGAGAATCACATATGTCAATTTTATGATCTCCTGTACATTTTGGACAAATAGATTTTTCAGATTTGCAGTCTTTTGCCATGTGTCCAAACTTATAACACTTAAAGCACTGCACTATATTTATATGATCAAAATATGTGTACGATCTCCACCCAATTGAAAGTTTATCTTTGTTTTGAATTAATCTATATGTATTAGAATCAACCTCCAGAACAACACTTTCTTTTCCTCTTTTACCCTTAAAGTGTGTTATCAGGGATACATGTCTCGTTTTCTCTGCAGTGGTGATAGCATTTTGCAGGATAATTTTTTCTATAAAGTCATTTTCATTGTTCAATAATTTTTCTTCTACATTTATAATTTTTATCCTTGGAAACTTTTTTTCTGGTATTTTCACAACAAAGTCTTCACCAAATTGCTTTTGAATACTATCAGATACACTCTCTAGATCTTCTCTTCTTTCAGAGCTAATTGCAATTGCCCCATCCCGAAGAAACCTCATTCGTGAAACCCCAGCCCCCATCTTACCCGGATCAATATTTTCTTCAATTTGTTTTTTTGTTACTAGACTATCTTGCGCTTTTTTTGGCTTCACTACAAGTGCCTCATTATACTTTCTTCCAGTCACCTCACCACACTTGATTTGATCTTGTTCACCCACTTGATTACATCTATTGCTAACTATCTCCAATTCCTTTTCCATTAGTACTATCCTTTCCTCCAAACTCTTTATCAGGCGATCCTTTGTCAAAATTACCTCATCTTTGGTTTCGATTAACTCATCTTTACATTGTACTAACAGCTGAAACATTGACGCTGGTTCATGCTCCCTGCATTTCACACAGTAAAATTTCATAACACGAACATTTAATTCCAATACTTTTATTTCCGATGACGTCAACTGTCCACATGCTTTGCAACTTCTTGATTTACATATATCACACTTAAAAACTGCTATTTTTTTGGTCTGTTCACATACATCACACTCCATGTTTGTAGGTTAACATCTACAATTTTTAACTGCAAATTTCCGTAAAAACTTGATTCTGTTTGGCAAGACTCGAATTGTGGACTATTTACAAACTATAAACTTTAATTTTAGACCGAAATAAAACTTCTGTCTTCTGTTTTTACTAGGTTTTTCAACAAATTTTCAGAGCAACAAAAATCAAAACCCCCAAAATGGCCGACATTCTATCTCTATAAGGTGTAGTGTCTCACTTTCACTTCAATAATCGCTATCTGCTTTTTCTAAATTACATTCTGTTATGGTATGAATAGGTACCTCGGAAGCAACCGAACCTGTTGCAACATGATTAAGTGGTGCTGTTGCTGTTTGAGAAATCAAACCATTCTTATACAATGTATAATACTTTTCTAGAATTTCGTCAAAAAAAATGAAATCTGAAAATCAAAAAACAAATTTAGAGCGCTATCTCCATTATAGAGTAACTAATTACAACTATTAATTAACTATATATTACCTGTTTTTGCGCGATTTATCTCATATTTCGTCAAATTTACTTTAAATTGTATTCCAGTAGAATGTCTTATACATACTTTATGTAGATCTTCTGTAATGGGTTCTAAAATTTCTATTTGTTCAGACATGTTTACTCAAAATCATCAACATTTAAGGTTAGAATTTACCGATTCATGGATTCGAAATCTGCTAATCGTAAAATAAGACGGATTCTGAGGGGTAAGGGGATTCCGCTCGGATTCACGAATCCGGTTTCAGAATTCAAATAAACGCAACCGTTCGTTCGGTTTGACTGAAATCTGGATCATTGGATTAGTAATCCTTTGGTCGAAAGAAAGCGCCTATGGATCAGAGAATGGAGGCTATTAACAGACTCCAATATAGGTGTAGGGTTAACAAAAGATACCTTTGCCGCAATTGAGAGAAGTACCACTGTGTTAGTCGTTTTAATTTCATATTCTTTTGAACAGTTGGGGGTCAGTTATGTCTTGCCAGGCAAATTTCAGACCGACAATTTAGACAAAAGCTTTGGTCAGTATCGTCGATTCTCTGGTTGCAATTACAATGTGAGTTTCCAACATATAATTGAATCAGAAAAAAAACTTCGCATAAAAAAGATTTTGGACCTTGCTAAAACAGATATTTCGTCAATCATAAGAGATATATCTAATTCTTCCCAACATTTGTCTAAAGACAACTTTAAAATAAATGTTGACGAATTTGACTCAATATTTAGCGGTAATTATTTAGAAGTTTGTGCACTGGATGTGGGTTCAACATTATATGTTTGTGGATATGGTGCCTTTTCAATATGCAAGACACTTAGCTGCTCTTCTTGTAAAGATTTCGTATGACAATCAAAGGGTGACAATATTTCCGACACTTATTTTGACTCTCTTCAACGAGGTGGATTAAGCATACCTACAGATTTTGTAATTTGTGTATTTTTCCACATGCACGCTATATTTGATTTCATAATAAAAGATAATGTGTTAGAAAAAATATTTTTAAACAATACAAATCAAAAAAGAATTTTAATGACTCACAATTATAAGTTTAGAGAAAAATAATTTTTTCTACGAATTGGAATGTATTTGTGGAGAAAATATGCAAAATATTTTTCCTCTTTATTCAGTTTTCAGTAATATATTTTTAAATACCTATACCAAAAGGAGGAATGACGATTTAAAAGAAAAACATAAAAACTCTGAGGAGAGTAAAATAAAAAAGCGGAAATTAAATACATTTAAATAATGATTTGTTTATATAGGTATATTGTATTCTTATATCTGTATAAGTTTCATAATAAATGAGAAAATAATCGTACTGTTCCTTATTTTAATCCTGCATCTTTTAATTTTAAATTCTATAAGGAAATATTCTACAAGAGGAATTATTGGACAGCGATTTACAGTAGAATAGTATTCTCAGTATCTGGTCGGAACCGGACTACTTATACCGACAAAAGCAACGTTGCCAATTTTAACAGCACGGCTTGTAAACTAGAGAAGGCACTGGCTGCGTCCATTAAAATATATGTTTGACAAACATTTTAAACAAATTTGCGTCAGGAAAGAAAAGTTTCCAACATTCAAGGGGCGTTTTTGCATTACGTGCTAAGCCTTTTACACCAGGCATATGAGTTACCAAATTATGTCTGCGTGTACGACCACTAATAGTGGGGTCGTGCTTCAACCATTTCGTTACTTTATCTTTACCAATGTAAATTGGAGCATTTTGGAAAAAAGTATCGTGAGTGTTTCCATCCATTAATTCACCACTTTCATCAAAACTTTCTTGTTCTTGAACGCCTTTCATTGCCTTCATTTGTACCAATTAGTAAAATAAAAGTGTGAGAGAAAAACTCATAAAGCGACTAATGCCGGGTTAAATACAAAATATTTCTGAAAAACACAACGGGTTAATTTAACAGTGACAGGATTATGGATTAACAATTCTAAATAAGATATTACACAAAAGTTTAATACATATTTCAAGAGTGTCTTAAGTGTTAACCGATGTCGGTATACAAGATAACAGTTTGTTATTAAGGGGAGAAATATCATTATTCAGGAGATAATTTTTATGTTTTTTCATATATATGGCTTCCCACATACCTAAATTTCTGTTGTTGCTTTGTTTAACTAAACTAACATTTTCTAGGCTGAAGTTGTGACCTGTATCAATATGATGTAGAGCTAATGCGGATTTTTCTACATTGTGTAATTTGACATGAGCTATGTCTTCTTTATATCGTATTTGAACGTTTCTTCTGGTTTGTCCGATATATAATTTTGGACAACCACTACAACGTATTCTGTAAATGCCCGATTCTTTCAATGGATCTGTGTTAACAATTTTAGTTTTTAGACACTGTTGTAATTTATTATTGTTGGAGAAAGCTGCAATTAAATTGTATTTTTTAAACAGTTTTATTACACTGTTATGCCAGTTTTTATGGAAAGATACAGATTACAGTATTTTTTTATTGTTATTTAGAATGTCTGGTGTTAATGTAGTTTTTTCCACAAAGACTCATACACTTTTCACAAATACAAAGAGAGTAGCTTTTATTTTTTAATCAATAGATTACTTTCAATCCCCCTATCTCCTACGAATTTTGAGAAAGAATTGGACTATATTTTTAAAGTTGCAGAATCGATTGGTTATAATAAACAATTACTTTAGTACTGAAAATTCAAAATAAGCTAGAGAAGAAAAAGTTCATAAGTTCAAAAACTACATTAACACCAGACATTCTAAATAACAATAAAAAATACTGTAATCTATATCTTTCCATAAAAACTGGCATAACAGTGTAATAAAGCTGTTTAAAAAATAGAATTTAATTGCAGCTTTCTCCAACAATAATAAATACAACAGTGTCTAAAAACTAAAATTATTAACAGAGATTCATTGAAAGAATCGGGCATTTACAGAATACGTTGTAGTGGTTGTCCAAAATTATATATCGGACAAACCAGAAGAAACGTTCAAATACGATATAAAGAAGACATGGCTCATGTCAAATTACACAATGTAGAAAAATCCGCATTAGCTCTACGTCATATTGATACAGGTCACAACTTCAGCCTAGAAAATGTTAGTTTAGTTAAACAAAGCAACAATAGAAATTTAGATATGTGGGAAGCCATATACATGAAAAAACATAAAAATTATCTCCTGAGTAATGATATTTCTCCCCTTAATAACAAACTGTTATCTTGTATACCGACATCGGTTAACACTTGAGACACTCTTGAAATATGTATTAAACTTTTGTGTAATATCTTATTTAGAATTGTTAATCCATAATCCTGTCACTGTTAAATTAACCCGTTGTCTTTCTCAGAAATATTTTGTATTTAATATTGTTAATATTCGTTGTAATTTGCTTTAATCGTTTTTCAACTACCGTTAGATTTGTTCTGTATAACATGTATTTTTCTTATAAAATGTCTCGTAGATAATAGGTTTAAATAATTATATATTAAACTTTTCATTAATATCCTATTTAGAATTGTAATCCGTAATCCTGTCACCGTTAGTTTTAACCGTTGTTCTTTCTCATTAATATTTTGTATTTCCCATTAAACTAATTCTCATAAGTTTATACTGTTAATATTCGTTGTAATTTTGCATTAATCGTTTTTTCACACTACCTTTAAAATTTGTCTGGATAACATGTATTTATCTTATTATAAAATGTCTCGTAGATAATATGTTTAAATAGTTACTACTGACGATGTGTGCAGTGCACACGAAATGTGACATACAGTGAATTTAACTAATTTTTGTGAAAAAGGTGTTTTATTTTATTATTACCATCAGAAGTTGTTAGCTCGTATAATTTAATCCCATATTTATGTCGTTTGTTGGTGATATATTGGCGAAATATTAAGCGTCCATTCCATAAAATCATGGCTTCGTCGAGAGACAAGTTTCTTCCAGGGTCAAAACTTTTGTATATTTTCGATAACTTTGTCGATTACCGGCCTGATTTTGAAGAGGCGATCTTCGTCAACATTGTTTTGAGTTACAAATTGAATCATTTTTAGAATAGCTTGAAAACGATTACGGGCCATAATATTTCCAAATATTGGATGGTAATAGATGCTATCTCTACTCCACTGTAGAGCAAGCGTAGGAAATATTACCGTTCTACTTAAGCAACAAAGCCCCAAAAACTGTTGCATTGTAATGCATCTAATATCTTTCCATTTTTTGTTTGTTTGCGAGTTTGTTGACCTACTGATTGTTCATTTGCCCTTCTGTTCGTTTCTGTTACAACAGTATGTAATAACTCATCAGTAAAGCAAACTTTAAAGAAATCCAGCGGTAAGGCATCTGTAGCTAAATTTATATTAATTGATTCCAATCCTGAAAAGGGACGTCTATAGGATCAGCTTCTTCATCAGTCCATACATCATTTTCATCGTCTGGTTGAACCACATCTGCATCATTATTATTACCATCGCTATCCTCCTCTGGTCAAGTATTTCCGCTATCTTGGTCAGAACTGGTGCTACTTCTAAGTTCATAATTTTTATCGGCAATTGAATCGTCATCAGAAACGTCTTGAACCTCGCTATCGCCCCCTTCATGTTCTGGCAAACATATTAGCTCTTCCACTTCCTTTTCAGTCAAAAGACGCTTCCATTTCCATTTCTCCACATCCACCTTACGTTTTTTGTTTTATGAAACATACCTTAAACAATTAACTTAATTAAGTTGTTTCAGTACTGGTCGTCCTAATAAATTTTCTTTTGTGTCCATTACAAAGCACTTTAGTTTCTGAACCTTTCCATCCATATTAACGGGTATTTTTATTTTTCCATATACATTTAATTGACTTTCTTTACCAGTTCCTGGTCCAACCAACTTTGTAGTAGTTCTATATAGTTTACACGTATGTTGCAATTATTTGTCCCCCTCCTATCAGTTTTAAGCTTGACCATTGAGGTACCCATTTTTAATTTTATTTTCCATGGTTCATTATTTTCAATAGTATTTACGTTAATAATTTCACATGTATTGTTTCAGATTCTGAACTTGATGTCAGATCACTTTCATCTTTTATTTCTGAAAAAATTTTGGTACGGCACTGTGTGGCAAAATGTCCAACTATTATTTTGCATTTTCTGCATCGTACTTTATTGGCAGGGCATTTCTATCTAGCCCAGTTAGCAAGGCAACGACATTATGACGTCGTTTAATGGTCATCCCTGACGTCGATCAACCAATTTATCAACGTGCAAATAACGTGATATTCCACTATTTTACGACCTATTAGATTCGCCAAAACAAGGAAAATAAAAGAATCAGTTTCAATCTAATAATTTTTTATATTAAATATAAACATTTAAGTACAAATAACTGAAAGTATACAATTTTCTAATTGAAAACAAATAAAACAAAAAACAACAAAACATATATTCTGAAATAGTGTAAAAGATATGTTTACACTTTCGCTGCCACTGCTAAAATGACCAGATTGTCAGGGGCCAAGATTTTTTTTTATGGATATGTTATTAAATTTTTGCCCTAATCACTTGCAATCAACATTGTATAATAAACATTTACTTTCTAAAATGTTTTTTAAAAAAAACAAAATTAACGCTTATAAGCGTCAGTGGCACAGGGTCTCAGTAGTTGTTGTTACCGACCATCGACGCTTATATAAGCGGCTTCATTTTTCAAAAAAACGTAGTTATATTACTTAAAAATATATGAAACACAATACACTGTAATAATCTAAATAAATACAAACTTCAGTCAAAACTTTGGTCTACATATGAACACAAATTATAAAAAAGACAGTTTTCTAGAATCTATTTATGAGTGATAATACCACAATTTAAACAATATCCTGGATTACCCGGACAAATTTCACATTCATAAGCAGTGTCTGTACGCTTTTTATTGATTTCAAAGCACAATTTGCATCTTTTCCTTAGAGCTTGCTTCTTGCTAGGAATATGTTCTCGTTTTCTTAGAATGTGAAGTATTGGGGCTTGTCTCGTTGAAACTGGTTCAGGTGTAGAAGACAAAAGGTGTTTTTGCGAAGGATACTCTGAAGTCACACAAGTGAATCTTGTTTCCCGAATATTTATTATATAAATGAAAAGCATTAGTCAGCATCATTTCATTAATGTGGAAAAAAAAATTTTGTGCCAACGAATGGTTTTCCTCTCACAAAGATAATACGACAGCATTTGATCGGGTTGTTCAATCCCCGACATAAATTTATTATACTCTATTATTGGTAATGGTTTACTAACTTTCACCTTTCCTTTATTTTTGTCTCAACCATGATATTTTGATGTGCATTAGAAATATAGAGAACCTTCCTTTTCTCTTTCCATTTGCCTACCATTATTCCATCAGCATATCTGGCAACAGTTTCCCCTTTTTTCAGCTTAGCAGAAATCACATCTTTTGGTAATTTTCGTCTACCTGATCGCAGCCTACCAGTACAATGGGTTTGATTTTTCGACAGCTTTTTAGCCAAATCAATACTATTATAGAAATTATCCATAAATACGTGGTGACCATGCAATCTATCTTCTAATAAATGGAAATCAACTTTCTCGGCATGCCCTTTGCCACCCATCGAGTCCAACATACCCGTATAGACTGTGAATTTTTGGACTATTCCTTTGGGAGTAGTTAGTTCATATAATTTCAACCAATATTTATGGCGCTTGTTCTTTATATATTGCCTAAATATAAGTCGTCCTCGAAAAAGCACCATTGATTCGTCTAAGGACAGTTCACACCCTGGAGAAAATACTTCGGACATTCTTCGATTGAAGAAGTTTATAAGGGGTCTAATTTTATAAAGCCGGTCTTCAGGTTTTGGATCGTTTGGTCCAGGGTTTCTAGCAAAATGTAGAGCACGTAAAATTACCAAACATCTGTTTCTACTCATACTAGAAGCAATACCTTTGTTGTGAAATAAAGGATCTTTCTTCCAGTAGTGTTCTAAACGAGGCATTCGAACAACACCCATATGTAAAAATATGCCTATAAATGTCAACAATTCATCTTCTGTTACAGGTGTCCATGCATAAATTCGTAATTTCTCAGTTGTTTTTTTCAGATAAGAATATATTTTCAGCGTTTACATTTGTTTCTTCAACCCAAACAGCACGTGAACATCCCATGAATGTCCTAAGGATATCCAATCTTGGACATGCGTATGTCCATAGGATGTCCATATTATAGCCTGCGGACATCCTATGGACATCTACTGGATGTCCATTTGTCACACATTTGGATGAGCTGAGGACGTCCAATGATGGATGTTCTATGGATGTCCAGTGCAGGACGTTGTATGAATGTCCAATGCAGGACGTTTTATGGATTACATGCAAATTACGCATTAAAGAAACAAAAAATACTTCAATCATATTTTTATTACTTATATAATAAAAAATAAAATTTAACTACATATCAATCGGTGCGGATTCCTCTAACCTTCTGTTTTGCCTCATGCCTTTCCTTCGCCCGCCTCAGCCAACTTTTCACAGCAAGCTCCGTTTCTTTTATTGAAGCGACACTTGTGGCCGGATTTCGTAAAGCTGCTTCTAAAAAAAATGGGGCATATATTCATTTATAAACACCTTTATCGCCAACTTACGTATTATTAAATCAGATACTTTTAAGGTTCCAAAGACCTTTTTCTTCTTGGCTCCCTGCCAACTATATTCTTTGGCTAAGCCATCGGTTATAAGCCTGCTAAGGCATCGCCGAACAAAATCGTATGGTGTCTGCCCTCCGATTTTTGATATTTCATTTATCTGAAATTATATAATTACATAACTCGGTAATTTTAATAAGGAAAATCATTTTGCACAAATGATTAGAGCTTGTATAGTCATTTTTGGACAATAATATTAGTTGCAAATTGTCATTTTAAAATTCCTGTATTTGCCCCAATTAAAAAAGTCAGCTGAATGTTATTTATCTTTTAAGTTTATATGGTTGATGCAAATGAACTGCAAATTCGTTATTACGTAGGTATATATGCAAAGTTTTGTTTTTCAGAAACAAGATTTGATCTACCGCATAATAAAAACTTACCGCTGACTGAAAATTAATGTCTTCTCTCAAATATACTTCAAAGTGATCCAACTGCTCGTTGTCTGTCAACGGCAAATTAAAACTTTCAAAAATACTTTGAGAGTTCTCAACAACATTTTCTTGTCGGCTCCTGCTTAAAATGGCGACATCGTCGATAAGTTGGCTCATCATAGCCTGTAGCACATTCTGCTTTCTTATAATTTGCTTCATATAGATTTCTACAAATTATAACATGTTTAGTAACATATCAATAAAGACAGCCAGTTACCTTGTTGTAAATGTATAGGTTTACAATCGCAAAAGCTAGAGGTCGTAGAGTGCCTAATACTGCTTGCTGCCACAGGGTCATTAAATAATTCCCTAGATGTTGGGGACTGCAGCTTGCTGGCAGTAAATTTTGTGATAGATTCACCAAAGTATGATTGGATGATGAACTGCTATGACTTGCATCATCAGGCCAATCTAAGAGCGGTAAGTTAAAATTCCTGATGAAATTAGAAAAAAACAACGAACTGCAGGAAGCTTGTCGACCCTCATCTTCGACATCACTATTGGTTTGTAAATTTACAACAAATCCACTTCGGCCAGACAATGTGACTGTTTCGTTTCTTTTTGCTAATGAATAACACAAACATAATACATACTATGCGTATTATTTGGTATATAAGCATACTTAGTTTTAACGACTTGCGACCTTTTTTTTTAATGTTGTTTATCAATTTCCATTAATTCGCTTTTTTCATTGCTGAGCTCTTTTTTAGTATTTCTGTTATTAACACCATCTGAAAGGTAAAGTTTGAACATTGTGTCCTTACAACACAAAACAAATCCAGTTGCATCTGCTTAACTTACAAATAGGTGGAGCAGGTAGCTTGCTTTGAAATTCCTCAGGATCAGATTCATCGGACTCCATAATCCTTGGTTTTTTCATCTTTTTGGTAGGTTCTGAATCTGATTCTAAATCAGACGTGGTAAGTGGCTTTCCTCCGAGCAACTTCCTAATCATCTAAAAGAAATATCTGGAATTATTTGCGTAACATAAAGAAGTACCTTAGGGGACACCGGGGTTGGTTGTAACAATTCTTACGTATAATTTTTTATAGATCTAGATAATAAGACAATTACGTTTGTTTCAACATATTTATTTTATTTGAATATTTATCTGTAAAAAATATAAAAACGAACAAATTTCATGCGATACAAACATAGTTATTAACAATAAAAAAAAGTGATTCCAAATGTCACAACTTGCCCCGACCTGGGGTTCGTTGTGTCACTTACGGGGCTGATTGTGACAAACCCTTCTCCTTTATATATCGTCGTCGGAATTGCAGTGAATGCAGACGAAATATGGATTTTTATCTGTACATTCTTCATGAGCCCATTTGAAGCAACTGGTGCACTGCAACCATTTTTCTTTTGAACGAGAGTTTGAAAAAGGTTCGCTACAAATCAAACAGAAAGTTTCATCTTCATCATCAGAACTACTACTAGCATCAATGGTTTTAGCTTTAGCCTTAATTTTAGCTCTACATATATTTCTCTTGGCGCCGGATTGTTTACCTTTTTTCTTTTGTTCTTTCAATTCTTTTCTCCTTTTGTCATTTTCTAATTCCTCCTTATTTGGAGTATCCGTCCAAATTGCTGATCGGCCAGGTTTTCGGCCCTTCCGTGTAACTACTCGTTTTTCAGCTTTGGGTGTTGGTCTTAAATCTTCTGGAGAAAAATATGTCGTGATACCGGAAGGTCCAGGTAAATTTACAGGAACTAAGTCTGTACTGCGTGCTACTGGAAGTGAATTTCCTTTAGACGGTGAATTGTTAGGGGTAATTTGGGTTTCAATATGGTTGGTTTGACTACCAATCTGTATTTCTGGAATAACTTCGTTCAGAGATACGTCTGCTTTCAAATCATTTTCCGGATTTGGACGGTCGGTAACAGCTGCAGGAAGAAACTCATCATCGGAAAAGATATTTTTATTAAAGGGAAAAATTCCAGCGGCTGCAAACCCAGCTTGAATATTTTTTGGCGTTGCTGCCAAAGGAAGAGCGTCTTTCGCAATGGGGGGTATATCATAAATTGACATAGTTTTTCCTGGGTGATTACGCATCCATGAGTCGCAAGCACTATTAATATATTTTTTAAGAGGCCTATATACCGACCGATCCAATGGTTGGAGTTTGTGGGAGCAGTGTGGTGGTAGAGAAATTACCACGACTCCATTTTCTTTGCAAAAAGAAATACCTTTTAGTGAGAGGTGAGATTCATGATTATCCAATATCAAGAGAACCGGTTTTTCCCGAGATGACCTGGCATGTTTGGCGAAGTGGTTTAAATATATAAAGAAATCATCTTCAGTCATCCAACCTGACGGATTGGCAGATCCAATGCATCCTGGAGGGCCGTTGTTAACAAAATAGTCCCTGTAGTTTTTTCTTGGAAACAAGAACATTGGGGGAATTGAATTTCCGTTGGCACTAACAGCAAAGCAAAATGTTATTAGCGTACCCCTTTCAGCGGAAGTTACAGAACCCACTTGTTTTATGCCCTTTCTTGCAATAATTCTGTCTGGCCGTTGGACAGTAGTTATGCCCATTTCATCGACGTTGAATATGTCTTGGGGTTCAAATTTGTAACGATCTACGACCTCTTGCAGAAGAGAAAAAAAAGCATTCACGTTTGTCTTATTGAAGCTTGTAGCGCGACTAAGGCTAGTCGATTCGGGAGTCCGGAGAGATAATGTTTGATGTCGCTTAAGGAAACCCGTAAGCCAGTCAGCAGAGGCTATTTCATCTCTGATCCAGTTGTTACGGACAGTTACATTATTCTTAACAGCAAATTCGTAAGCTAATCTACGAACTTCTTTTGTGGATAATCCAAAGTATAATTTGGATTGATGAATCAGGTATTCAACTAATTCATTTTCCATTTCATCTGGTAACACTTGGCGATTTCGTCTATATCCTACATGCAAGGGTTGCTCCAAACCAAGAAATTAAGGTTTTTTTTATGGACATCCCTAAATTAAAAAGAATAGAAATCTTACCATCATTATTTCGCTTTTGTAGCTTTTTACAAAATCTCTGTAGCGTCATGTAGTAATATCGAAATCGGTGGCAACTACTCGCAAAGATTTCTTGTTTTCCAAAACTTCTTTTGCTGCGCATTCAAAAACGTCCAAGGGTGTTTTTCCCCGGTTGGTTTTACGTTTATATGTCCTCATTAATTCTAAAATAAATTAATAAGATAGGCACTATTTATGTACTTAGTATGGGGTAAGTTGTGACAGTCACAACCTACCCCGCTGCTAATGTCACAACCAACCCCAAAGCACATTTTTATTTTGTCCTCTTAGTTCTGCCCACATTTTAATAAATAGCTGAATAACCTTATTTGAGTGAGAAAGAGCATACCTGAATTAGTATTTTAACACCACAATACCAGTTCTAACTGTTACTATAGTCACTTTATAAAACAATATTTCAAGTCGCTAATATTTACTAGGACACCTCGAAAATACAGAAATCAGTCAAACACACGCGGTACGTTAGCGATCGTGCCCACAACCATACTGAACACACAAGAACTAACGCTCGTTCTATTGAGATGATCGTGACGCGGTTGACATGTATTGAGCAAGAGCAAAAGCCTCTGTCACAACCAACCCCTGTAACAACCAACCCCGGTGTCCCCTACTCACTGAAAGTACTATTCTTAAAAGGTGTGAATTTACACAACTTCCAAGCTTTTGGGTTATGTACTTCACATGACATAATAGCTGGGGTAGCTGTGATATAAAGGCTGTATTACACTTACCAAGTTCTTGGCCAAGCTATTGACCAAGAACTTGGTCAAGTTAAAATTGACGACAAGTCGTGTATTACACTTGCCAAGTCGACTTGGTCAATTTCTTGGCCAAGAACTTGGTGGCTTAGAACCTGTTCTATTTCTCTTCTCAACTTGATCAAGTTTTTAGTGATTTCTAGTAATATTCATGTTATAAAGTTTTTTGCCAACTGTGTAAAATGTAAACACAAATTCCATTTTAGAATCAAAGTGACATATTAATTTAGGTTAATATAAAAAATAATTCATATCCACCGGAATTAAAATTAACGTATTACTTCGTGTACAGTGTTTTTGCAAAATGAGGTCTTTGAAAATAATCAATCACAGTTCGCGAAAAAAGAAATTGAAAGCTGCAATAATAATATTAACATTGTTATTAACAACAAAGAAGAGATATTGTGCAGATGTAGAAAGTAAGACAAAGAGGAGGTGGTGGACCAGACCGTGGCTAGACCGAAGTAAAGGCAACCTTTCTTTGGTTCAGAAAGATTTTGCATGTGATCCAGAGCAATTTCGAAATTTCTTGCGGATGGATGATCATTTATTTAATATAATTTTATCAAAAGTGTCTGAAAGCATAAGCAAGAAAAATACGTTTATGAGAGAGACTATATCAGCTAAAGATAAACTTGCGATAACTTTAAGATTTTTAGCGACAGGGGAACCATATAGAAGTTTAATGTATTCATTTAGAATAGCAGAATCCACTATTTCATTATTTATCTCTGTTGTATGTAAGGCAATTTATGAAGCACTGAAAGATGATTATTTCCAGGCACGCTGAATTTAATATAATACAAATTCATCTTATATTACTTTCATATTATTTTTATTTAGGCTCCAAGATCTGCAGCAGACTGGCTAAATATTGCCCAGGATTTTGAAAGAAGATGGAACTTTCCAAACACTATTGGAGCATTAGATGGAAAACATATTGGATTTAATGCTCCAACAAGTGCTGGATCTACATATTGTAATTATAAAGTTATCACAAATATACATACAGGGTGTCATTTTGAAAACGTACCACCCTCTATATTTCGGCCCCTATAGAAATTCCAAAAATATGCAAAAACACGTCAAACTTATTTTTAAGGGGGACATTTTGTAGGCTGGTTTTCAATTAAATTACATCAACCCTCTAGCGGGGGTGGACATAACCTCTAAAAATTTAAATGGAAATGGGGGTTGAGTGATACCTCATTTTAAAGGTCGTTTAACCCGCTTTTCAAAAATGCTAATTTCTTGTCCTTTATTTTTAATACTTTTGAAGAAATCAAGTCAAACCATGAACATACAAGTATCAAGTGTTTTGCAATAAAACATTAAAAAACTAATAAAAAGTAACTTATTTTATAAAATTTTCGAAATGTTGTCCATTATTTTCTAAACAGTGATAAAGTCTACTCTCAAACTCCTCTCTAACATTTCGAAACACTTCTGCCTGAAGTTCTCTACATGTAGCTGTTATTCTTCTCTTTAAATCTTGCAAATCTCGAGGCGGTGTTTTATAAACAATCGATTTTAGATGCCCCCATAGGAAGAAATCTAAAGGCGATAAGTCGGGTGATCGTGGTGGCCATTCTATTGCTCCTCTTCGACCAATCCATCTGCCAGGAAATCTATCATTTAGCCACTGTCTAACTGGAAGATAGTAGTGTGGCGGAGCTCCATCTTGTTGGAAGTGTAGAAGATCTTCTTGCAAAACCATTGTTACCAGCCGCGTCAATTTGATTTTCCAAAGTAGTTGTTATTAAGGGGTCTATTATTTCTGCAAGCAAATTTAAGTAGAGCTCACCAGTTAGATTTCCTTCAATGAAGGCAGGTCCAATAATAGTATTCCCAAGGATACCAGCCCAAACGTTAACTTTTTCTGGATACTGTGTGTGACCTTCCCTAAAAAGTCGCGGATTTTCATCGCTCCAGTAGCGACAATTTTGCTTGTTAACATGCCCATTAAGAAAAAAAGTACACTCATCAGTAAAGCAAATATTGTGCAAGATATTTTGGTTTTCATTTATAAAATCCGTCATTGTTTCACAAAATTCAATCCTTCTGTCGAAATCGCCGTCAAAAAGCTGTTGTAGAATTTGCATTTTATAGGGGTGAAACTTATTTAACTTTAGTGCTTTCCTTACTGTTTCGTGAGACATTCCTACTTGGCGTGCCACAATGCGAAGTGATGTGGAGGGATTTGCAGTAAAGGTGCCTAATACTTCTATTTGTGCTGCTTCATCCAAGACACGGCTAATATTTCTTTTTTTGTTAGCAACGGAACCAGTTTCACTAAACTTAGCGACTAATTGTAGAACATACTTATGATTTAAATTACTATTCGGATACCTTTCATTAAACATTCTTGACGTTCTTCTTGCGCATCTTCCACATTCCCCATAAATAAGAATAATTTCAATTCTTTGTTGAAGAGTAAACACCATTTTTAAAAATAATGTAATAAAATCGCAACTTTTACCTCGCAAAACTAATTTTACAATAAAGTAATTTTGGCTAAAATAAATGGAGTGACAAGTAAAGAAAAATTTGACAAGAATGTCAAGAATGCTTAAACCAGGGCTTTTTTTTTTCTACGTTAAACTACCTGTACGACTATCACAAGTACTAGTTCAGGTAAATCACATTCTTTCCAATAATAATGTTTAACTGAATAGTATGCGTCTTTATTATTTCGTTGGATATTAGAAGTAAAAATAGTTTAAAAATTTTCCGTTATGTAATACCTCAATTTCATTTATTTTAATTCATTAAAGCAATATCACAAAGTGTTTTTGATATCTAAACTTCTTTACAGTTTTCACCAAATATCTCGCGAACTGCTAAAAAGAAAAGGCAAGAATTTAGCATTTAAAATTTTATAAAATAAGTTACTTTTTATTAGTTTTTTAATGTTTTATTGCAAAACACTTGATACTTGTATGTTCATGGTTTGACTTGATTTCTTCAAAAGTATTAAAAATAAAGGACAAGAAATTAGCATTTTTGAAAAGCGGGTTAAACGACCTTTAAAATGAGGTATCACTCAACCCCCATTTCCATTTAAATTTTTAGAGGTTATGTCCACCCCCGCTAGAGGGTTGATGTAATTTAATTGAAAACCAGCCTACAAAATGTCACCCTTAAAAATAAGTTTGACGTGTTTTTGCGTATTTTTGGAATTTCTATAGGGGCCGAAATATAGAGGGTGGTACGTTTTCAAAATGACACCCTGTATATCCATTTATACGTAAACGTATATGAATATATGTACGTGTAGAGATACACAGCATACACTTAGGTGTCATTACCAACAGCGAACGCACAGACACCGGTGTTTCGGCCTTTGAGGCCTCTTCCGTGTACGTGGTGCTGCTGGCAATGATCCACAACTAAAACCGTGTTTTATGTCCGTTGAATCGCAGAAGTGCCTATGAGAATATCTCAGCGACATCTGCCATCATCTTGCACACTGTGCTAAAGACAAAACCTGTACGCTAAATGTGTATCTCTGCATATAAGGCCAATAGGTGGCACCGCCATATTAAGGCCAAAGCAGCATTGCGTCGGTGAGCTACTAATACCATCTATCTACAAATTTCGAACTTTACAGGAGACACAAAAAACTTATTTAAATGTTTATTTCTTACTTATAAGCAGATTTTTTTTTATTTAACGCTTTCAATTGAAATATGGAATAGCCGATTGATATTCAGTTAAGAAATACTTAAAAATACATAATTGCATGCACTTAGGAGATATTTCTCTTTTGATGAATGTCACATAGTTGGTATTGTTGCACAATAAACATTTTTCTTTTCAATAATATTGTGTTCTCTACATGACAAGGAAACAAAACAAAATTTGGTAGTTGATAGATTTTTTGAACTTTGTATAATTTCATAAAATATTTTTTAATACATTTTCAAATACAAAGCAACAGAACATGGAACATAACTTTATAAACATTATAAACAAATTTAAAAGCTAAAGTGGAAAACATGGGAAAAAGAAACTATTTACTCTGAAGGCATATTAATGCGGGATAGTATCGTAAAAAGCATGACAATCAGATGTTAATACGCTTTTTAAACTTTGCAAATGCTTGAACTTCTTGTCTGAAACCGGTAACTTGTTTGAATTGAGACTTGGGTAATTTGTTATAGGGGCAACTATTTTCGCTCGAATTGGCAACAATGACCATTCACCATCTTCAAACGAAGTTTTTACTTCAATTATACCGTTAGGAGTATGTTTTATTTGTTTTAAATCAGTTACTGTCGGATCGTCCACTTTTTTACCCGGTCTGATTGATGAGTATCGCAGAAATTGAAGAAATCTTTGAAGAAAGTATGATCAACCATTAAAGCTTCATAGGGCTTTGGCTTTCTTCGTGCTTCTAGTGTTGCTTTCAGGTAATCACTGGGTAACTGAATAATTCGGTTTTTCAATTTTCTCTCGACACAACTATGAACGGAGTCACACTCCATCTGAGTGTGACCCCGTTCTAAGAACTTTTGTGTTATTGTTACGTCATGTAACATCGAAAAATTTAACAACGCATTTGACATAATGTTACCTTTGCCGTCTCCTGAATACGATTAAACGACGTGCTTGCGATAAATTTGAGCTAATAAACATTCTATATTGTTGTAATTAATATTTACTAAGATTGTGCGGACTTAAAAATCATTTCGATCCGTGAATGAAATTGTTATAAACAAACATAACAAACGATGCACAATTTCCATATATTTCCCATATTTTCTAACAGTATTAATGAATATAATACTGAAAATCTTTAACCAACCCAAACAGTCGTTATTCTGACGAATAGAATGCGTCTTTCGAAAGGCCACCTGCAAGCGCGTTATTTGTTTACGTCGTTAAAAATGTTATATAAACTAAGAAATTTTATATTGAAAGTCAGTCAGCTTTAGCTGCTGAATCTAGTCGCCTCTATGACTTAGAGCGACAACAGCCCCTTCTCTGGAGAGAACCGAACTTTCGACAAGTGACTTCAGAGCTGATACAACGTTCTACGAGCGAGCCGAGCATTATCGAGCGAGCTCATAACGCATCCGACGAAAGTCGACGCCGGGAAAAAGTTCCTGAAGATCTCTGAAACGTATTCAATCGTTTCAGAAGATACCCGAAGGCGCAGGAAGTCCTCCACGAAGCGACTCGAAGCAAACCCGAGCGTTTCCGAGGCAAAGCCGAACATACCCGAGGAGAACTAAAGACGTAGGACGACTTCTACGAGCAAGCCGAAGCGACTCGAAGCAAACCCGAGCGTTTCCGAGGCAAAGCCGAACATACCCGAGGAGAACTGAAGACGCAGGACGACTTCTACGAGCAAGCCGAAGCGACTCGAAGTAAAACCGAGCGCTTCCGAGGCAAAGCCGAAGATACCCGAGGACAACTGAAGACGCAGGACGACTTCTGTGAGCAAGCCGAAGCGACTCGAAGCAAACCCGAGCGTTTCCGAGGTGACCCGAAGATACCCGAAGGCGTAGGAAGGCTTCTACGAACGAGACGAAGCAAACCCGAACGTTTCCGAGGTGACCCGAAGATACCCGAAGGCGTAGGAAGGCTTCTACGAACGAGACGAAGAAAAACCGAACGTTTCCGAGGTGACCCGAAGATACCCGAAGGCGTAGGAAGGCTTCTACAAACGAGACGAAGCAAACCCGAACGTTTCCGAGGTGACCCGAAGATACCCGAAGACAAGGAAGGACCTTAAAGGGATAAGCCGAACACTTACGAGGAGGACCAAGAGTCCGAATCAACAGCAGTTGCGTGCTTCAACCAACATCCAAGGAGCATTCGTGACCTGTTAGTGAGGCTGTGAACAAAGTGACCCAACCAAAAGAGAGGTTGTTGAACAAAGTGACCCAACCAAAAGAGAGGTTGTTGAACAAAGTGACCCAACCAAATACGAGAGGTTGTTGAAGTTGTGAGTGCCACTTAGTGCTTCAACAGAGATCCAGACCACGGATCGTTATCCAAGTGTAGGACCTGTGCCGATACACCACCCCAGTGACTTGTGACGTGTGGCTAAAGTGACCTCACGTCGTACCCATTGTTACAACCGTAAGTACTGAACTGGTTCCTAAGCTTGCACGGTTGGCAATCTCAAGATAGCCCCGTCACGTCACTCAGAAGTAGTTAGTTGGTTTGGTACCCGAAGGCAGCCTTACCCATTCTAGGCGTTAATTGACTAGGTACCCCGAAGGGAGCCTTATCCCCTAGAACCCCAACTGAGTGTCTCAAATATCCCTCTCTATTTTAAAACTGCCAGTATCTAGCGACCACCCCCTTTGTCTTATCCCCCTGTGTGTGGGATCATTAGCCCTTTGGTCAAGGTGTCTCAGTAGACAGTGTATATAATATCAATCTATGTAAATATCTCTTAATATTTAGTGTTGCCTTAAGCCATTTATTTATAGTCCTGCGTGGCTATTGTTTTTAGTGACCGAGTTGTGGTAATAAATTCATGTGGTTTTATACAACTCTTTCATTAACCTTCGACACTAATATAAGCCCTATCCTGGAACACCCAGTGAATAAGTGTAGTGCCATCCTGAAGGAAGGACGCCACGTCTCCCCGTATTAGAGTACTACAGCTATAAGAGCTCAGGTAATTCGAATAACCGTATCTTGAGTAATTCCTATAAGCTGAAAGGTAACAATAATGCAGTTCCGATTCTGGTACGTGCATCCGTCCGAAAATATTACAATTGGTAATTTTCTTTGTAAGCAGTGACGTTCTAAGTAGTCTAACAAGCAAGAAACGAAGGTTGAGGCACACAATGAAGAATCAATTTCAGTGAACCAGTAGCACGTTGCGTCCCTGGTGTCACAATCAAAGATGGTAAAATTATGGAAGCAAAGTTTCGTTTTAAAATAAAGATTGCTAGCATTAAGGTAAGGTGCAACCTTCACTGCCTGCAAGTCCATTGTGAGCAGAATAATTTCGTTATTCTGGGCTTTTTGTTTGTCTCTAGCTTTTTCGTCTCTTGCTTGATCCTTGTTCAAAATGTGTTTTTTCCAAACCCTTTCTTCTACATTTTGGACTTTATGTTCGCAACATAGATCACACAAATCTTTTTTGGGGCGAAATACCGCCAAGTTCTCTTGATGAAACTTTCTTTCGAATATTTTTCTGCATGAAATAGGCAATCCTTTTTCCGTACAATAGTTCTTGTAAATTTCATAAAGATTTGATAATGATTTTATTTCCTCATCCAAAAAAAGCTTTGTGGAGTCCCTGCGTACATAGTGTGAAAGTACTTTTGCCAACTGATCAAAAAATTCTTTTAAAGGAATATCATAAGATAAAGATTTTCGGACACTATAGCTATTTTCTCTGCGTGACTGGTTCAATTTTTCTTTTCCGGTATGCATTGCTAGCACTGAATTCTTAACCCAACTCTGGACTGTAAAAGGTTTTAGAGCAAGTGTATTCAGAAACATTTCTCTGCATACAGTCCAGGTGTTCTCACCATCATTTAGAGTATATACGAAGGTTCCAAGTCTCCTAGAGTTTTCATCGCTACTTTTTGTACACCTTTTAGTGCCAATTCGAGAAACATGAGATGAAACAAATACTTTTCTTTGATCCCACGTAATGTTTTTCCAAAATTCTGAGAATATTTTGTTTCTTGTATCCTCTGAAAATTTGCTGCAGAATCTGACCTTTGATATTTCACATTTTTTTGACGCACAACGTGGTCCAAGTTTTCTGGCACTTCTCATTGTATCATGTTTCACTTTTCCTTCTCTTGAGCGAGTGTAACCTAAATACGCCTGTCCTGTCATTCTCATCTTCTTTGTTCTATTTTTTTTCCACTTTTCTGGATGACCATTCTTGCATCTTTTTCGGCCTTCGTTCATATTTCCATATTCGTTTTCGGTCTCAGTAACGTACTCACTTTCAGAAGAAGAATCAGTTTCAGGAATGTCAGTTTCGGAAATATAATCTGCATCATCTTCATCAGTTTCTTTAGATGTACCGGCTTCACATTTGTTTTGAACAGCAAAATTATCGATGCTTGATAATAATAATATGTTGTGTTGTGTGACGTTTTCTTCTTTGTTAATCATATTATCGTATTAATTAGAAAGTGAAGTGAGGCAGTGACTCACATTATCACAGTCAGTGTTTGTAGCATTAACATTTTGGCACTCATTTGAAAATGAAGTGAAGGAACGACTAATATCACAGTCTTTCGTAGTCTCATTTGATTCTTTATTACTATTGACATCAAGTCTATCACAGTTGGGAAATTCAAGTTCCTGTGTATGATTGAAGTCAAAAATGATGGGCACAGATTCTATATCCAGTGAGTCTAAATCTATCAACTGATGTTGATGAACAACTACTCCAGCTTCTGGTTCATTCACCATTTCAGTTTCAGTAACGGTGTTGTCGACTTCGAGTTTTTTTTCATTGTTAAGTACTTTTGCAGCTAATTCTAATAGTTTCTGTGTTCTATTAGACATTATTTAAAATTCTGCAATCAAAAAAACTAAATTACACACTACGAAAAATCAAAAACGGAGATTTTAATTGTTACTTCTTAGTTATATACTATTTTTTTTTTATCTAATAACATCTATCTTCAAGCAACAAAACAGAAGTTACCCGAACTGTTTGAAAGTAATATCACCTATCTGAACGACAATTAATTTAAGTGCTTTTCGCAGTGATTACATTAGATAGCATCTCAAAAACTTCACAAAAAGCAGACTAAAATGTTACAGTAGCTAATGTGCATATTTTAACCTCCAGGCCAATAACCAATTAAGTTCAAAAAGTCATTTTGTTGGTACTTACCTTAGCAGAAACAGTCACAGTCAAACTCTAACAGTAAACTGCCATTACGGTTTCAAATAGGAGATATTGCCATGCGCAGTATAAAAGCAGTTTGAAATAGGAGGTATTAGAATACATAGATTATGTACATTTCTGAATTTTTTAGCATTTCGGCGCTATTTCCATTCGATCCGCAAGAAAATTTTACAGGTTATGGTATATTAGTCTCATTTTCGCTTAAAATGCAAATAGGAGGTATTAGTAGCTCACCGACGATTGTACTTCTAGCATTAGTAGATTCACAATATAAATTCATATATGTGGATGCTCGAACGAATGGGAGAGTATCTGATGGTGGTGTTTTTCAAAAAGTACCTTGTACAAAGGACTTGTACAAAACAAACTACACATACCTGAAGATAAACCTCTGCCAGGACGACATAAGACAGTACCATATGTCATTGTGGCTGATGCTGCGTTTAGTTTACACCGGCATATATTGAAGCCATACCCATCCCGTAACCTGAATCCACAACAGCAAGTATTTAATTATAGGCTTAGTAGAGCACGTCAGGTTGTTGAAAATGCCTTCAGCATTTTAGCTAATAGGTTCAGAATATTTTTAACACCTATCAATCTAAGCCCAGAAAAAGCGGAACAGATAATATTGACATGCTGTGCATTACATAATTTTTTGAGGGTGGAAAATGTTAATTATATAACAGAAAATGAAGATATTGAAGAAGACATTACCTATTTGTATGGTCTAGCACAGCAGAAAGGTAATCATCCAACAAATGAAGCAATGGAAATTCGAAATGAATTTATGGATTATTTTAATAATGAAGGAAATACGAGGGACATCCGGAAAGTAGTACCCGTTAGCGCCGCATGAAGCGCTGACGACTCGGGTAGCCGCTGGGCAAGGTCAGGCCGCGTCAGTAGCCTGTCTGCCTGCTCTGTGCGAGGTTGCGTGACGCTAGCATTGCCTGTGTTGTGTCTGTGATCGTTTATAATGTTTAAACAAATTGAGAACCCGGCCAGTTGTGAATTGAGGGCCGTGATTAAATTTCTTAATGCACGAAACGTTCGACTTTGTGATATTCATCGCCAATTAAAGGAGGTGTATGGAGACAATGTGATGGACGAGTCGTCTGTTCGGCGCTGGTGTCGCAACTTCAATCTTGGGAGGGGGAATACACACGACGAGGAGCGTTCAGGGAGACCATCTGCCATTACAGACGAACTGCTGAGGTCAGTAGACGAATGCGTGAGGAACGATCGGCGCATCACAATTGATGAACTCTGTGAACATTTTCCTAATGTGTTTCGAACAATTGCTCATGATATTGTCAAAGACCATCTGCATTATTCAAAAATCTGTGCAAGGTGGGTCCCTCGCATGCTTACAGATGAGCACAAAACCAAGCGTATGGCTGCAGCACTGACGTTTCTGGGACGTTATTCCGATGAAGGAGAGTCTTTCCTGACTCGCATCATTACTGGGGACGAAACATGGATTTGTTATGCATCACCTGAAAGTAAACGACAGTCAATGGAGTGGCATGTCGCTCATTCACCAACCAAACCAAAAAAATTCAAGACAGTTCTGTCCAGCAGAAAAGTCATGGCAACCGTTTTCTGGGATCGACGAGGTGTACTGCTCATTGATTTTATGGCCCGTGGAGACACAATATGCTAATGCGTATTGTGAAACATTAAGGAAATTACGGCGGGCAATACAAAATCGACGACGAGGTCTATTGTCTACAGGCCTAATTCTCCTTCATGACAATGCCAGGCCTCATACAGCTGCGATTACACAACAACTTTTGCAGCAATTCCAGTGGGAAACTTTCGATCATCCACCGTATAGCCCGGACTTGGCCCCTTCGGATTTTCATCTCTTTACGAAGCTTAGACTTTCTCGCGGGAAAAAGATTTGACAGCGATGAAGAACATAAACGAGGCGTAACTACGTATCTCAATACACTGGCGGCGGACTATGACGCTGGAATAAAAAAACTCGTCACACGTTATGACAAATGCCTCAACTTGCTTGGGGATTATGTAGAGAAGTAGTGTAAAGTATGCTCTTTCCAATAAAAATGTATATATTTGTTAATATTGACTCCTGTGTCTTTATTGCACAAACGGGTACTACTTTCCGGATGACCCTCGTATATAAAAAGTAAATTATAAATTAAATATTTTATTATACAACATATATATACATTTAATATTATTGATTACAATATTATATTTCATTTAATAAATTATCCTGGATAATGTTAAAAATTTGTGCTTTTAATTTGTGAAGTCGAACTTTTATCCTTCGCATTTCACTGACCACCATCCTGAAAATACATTTTAGTTAGTTCATCTGTGCCTGTCCCACTGCATTTTTTTGCTTTTATTTTCGACACTTCCTGGAAATATTGTGTGCGTAAATTGCCAATTTTCTTTTGCATCTCTTGTGCACTTATTTTTACATCCAACAACGCACACAAATCTTCGGTGATTTCGTTAATTTTCTTATTTGGTATCGTACGATTTTTATAGGCCTCACATTTCACATTATATAATTCCGGCTCTTGCGAGTATAGAAATATTAGATGTTTTACAGCATCTTTGGTAAATGTAAATGCCATTATGAGCGTAACAACAAACACTTATATTTTTAATCGAAATATTACCAGCAAGCAACACACACTTCCTCCACATGGCTACATCATCTAAAAGCTTACCAACCATTTTGTAGTTATATTTTTGCACTATTGGTACTGCTAATTCACCTAAAAACTTGGCCAAGAAATTGGTAAGTGTAAAACATTCCAGGTCATCAATAACTTGATCAAGAACTTGCCGACAATTTCTTGGCCAATAACTTGTCCAAGAACTTGGTAAGTGTAATACAGCCTTAAGGAGGCCAGAAACAAGTATCTCCATCAATCCATGATGTAGGTATTGCTTCCACAAGCACCAGATCTTTTACTTTCTTATACGTAGTATAAGGAAGTATTGTGATTATGAAAATTTTCGACCTCGAGATTTTTGCAGATGTCCACGTTTTGAAGTTCCCTGATACCGAAAAAGTGGTTTTTAAAAAATGTCTGTGTGTCTGTCTGTCTGTCTGTCTGTGTGTCTGTCTGTCTGCGTGTGACCACGATAGCGGTCAAACCGCTGTAGATATCAATTCCAAATTTTGTATTTACGTGCATAATCTCCCTCTTGAGATCTGATTAGTTTTTCAGTAAAATCGGTAGACCGGAAGTAGCAGTTTACTTCAGTGATAAATTCGAATTTTGCCAATATTTCGTCAATTACTAAGTTTAAACAAATTTATAAAGAATTGAAATGTACTCAAAATTAAATTTGAGACAAATTATCTTAAAGAAGTTTTTCGAAATTCCAACCGGAAGTAGGTCTTTTACTCTTATCGAAAATCAGTTTTTTGCGAATATCTCGCAAGTCATCAATAAAGATATCAATATATCAAGTGAAACATGTTTACAAGTAAAATTAACATCAATAAACAGATATCTTGTAGATGGCTGTGAGAAATTTGGAGGGGACTTACCTTTACAAATAAGTATCCAAAGGCAGCCAAACTCTCTGTTTCTTAAACCAACAGCGCCTCTCGAAATTTGCGATATAATTCACAGCCTAAGGGATGCCAAATCTGCTGGACATGACGAAATACCGATTAGGCTAATCAAGGCATGCTCACGACAACTAGCGTATCCTTTGGCGCATCTCGTAAATCTCTGTTTTGACACGGGAAATTTTCCTGATGAACTTAAGAGATCTACCATCAAACTCATACATAAAAAGAGTGACAGAACTAATATTGACAATTATCGTCCAATCGCCATTTTATCAAACATATCAAAGGTGTTTGAGAAGGTCATCCATAATCATATATACTCTTTCCTTGAAAAATTCAATGTGATTTCCTTCACTCAAAATGGATATATTAAGGGTAGAAGCACTGATAGGGCAATTTACCAAACAATGTGTGAAGTAATCGACGGTGTTAACCAGGACGAAACTACGGTCAGCATATTTATGGACCTGTCGAAAGCCTTTGACTCTATCTGCTGGCATAAGCTGATCCTAGAAATTGAAGATCTGGGAGTAAGGGGCAACGCATTAAAACTGATTCAATCATATCTGCATAATCGGCACCAGAGAGTTGAGGGAATTGATCCGGATACTGGTGATATACTTCACTCTGACTGGCTGAAGGTGAAGCGTGGTGTTCCTCAGGGTTCTGTACTGGGCCCGCTCCTGTTTCTCCTGTATGCGAATGATCTCTCTAGCATAGTGACACATCGGACTATCCTATATGCTGATGATACTTCTGTCATAATTAGAGCAAAACGTGACATTGAAACTGAGGTAACAACTACCCTAAACAAATTTGAAGAGTGGTTTAATATGCATGATATGGCGTTGAACACGGACACGACTAAGTTTATAAAGTTTGCCTGCTTTAAGGGAGAACCATATGACTTTGTACATAAAGAAAAAACATTTAATTCATGTGACAATACCAAATTCCTTGGAATTGTTGTTGATGGACAGCTGAACTGGAGAGAACATGTGAATGTTTTGGCATCTAAGTTGGCGTCCTTTAGTTATGCTCTCCGTGGAATAACTCGATACACGGACTATCATGCAGGGCTGTGCGCTTATTATGCGTATGTGTACAGCAGGATAGGATATGGCATCATGTTTTGGGGCGTGTCAGTGGAGGCTGAAAGAGTCTTCAAATTGCAGAAATCATGTTTGCGCAGTGTGTTTGGGCTACATCCTAGAAGTTCATGTAGAGACTTATTTAAAAAGTATGAAATATTGACTTTGCCCGGAATTTATATTTTCGAGTGCGCGGTGTTTGTGCGGCAGAACTATGAACTTTTTAGGGAACGAGAGATGGTGCATGGATATGACACTCGCGGTACCAAAGAGGGGCACTTACTACCACCTCAAACGAGAAAAGCAATTGTTTTTAAAAGTGCGGCTCAGGGGTTGGACACTTGACTGTGCGCGCTACCTGTAGTTGACGCATACAAATAATCCGTAATTTTCATAGTAGATTTCTATATTTTGAACTGATGTGAAACGGTGTCAAACTGTGTATTTTCTTTTTGTAATTTGACAGATAACCTCAACGATCCATCCTCTTTCTGAATTGTTTATTTCATTAATTTTTTTTGTGGTTTCGTAAGAATTTGTACGATGTAATTTCCGTAGATACTATTATATATATAATTTTGTTTCAAGTAAAATTTCGTGTGTATAGTTTTGATATTGGACACGTTTGTGCATTAGTTATAAGTAGTGATTATACAGTTGTTTTTAGCTTTTGTGGTACACAATTTTTCCTTGTTAAAAATGAGACCTTGTTGTGTCCCAAATTGTGATGATAAGTCTGCTCCTAGGTAAATATAAATCTCTCATTGAAATGCGACTTTTTAAGCGATTTGCTCTAACGTGTACATGTTCAAATGTAGTCAATAATAATAATAGCTGTAAACTTTATAAACATTCTAGGCATGCCTTTCCACGAAAGGACCGTGTTAGATTTATATGGTTAGAGCGAGTAAAAAATCCAAAGTTAAAAAATGACATTAACTTTCTTAAAAGCTATGCTGTATGCGAAAAGCACTTTCATCATACATCGTTGGAAAGAGTTGGGAAGCTTAAATCATATGCGGTGCCTGTTTTATATTTGCCAGGTAAAAGCAGGCTGGCATTTTTATCATATAGTTTACTAACTTTATTTTTTTTTTTGTAGATTATTTAGAAGAGTTTCCTGAAGAAAATTGTTTCTCCTACAGCCCCATCTTTAAACAAAAGAGAACCCCAGATAAAATAAGATGTATGTTGTTTGTATACAGTAATTATAATTAACTGTTTAATAAATATTGTAGTGGCTTTAAATACACCTACTAGTGCTTTGGAAGATGTTCAGCACCTCAAAGTTAAAACACCAGAGAAAACTTATCAGCGATCTTTAAAGAGAAAATTAGATTATAGCCTCACATTTGAAGGTATGATGAAGTCTGCAATACTTCTTGCACCTTTTCATTAATTATTTATTTTTATGACTTACAGATATTGCAACTACTGATCCAGTAGCAAGCTCAAGTACATTTAATATTAGTGAGATTTCCATACCTGATCACGAATCGGAGGCTGATCCAAAGTTGCCCAGTTAGTAATTTTAATACTATAATACAGTCAAACCTACTTATCGCAGAATCTTGTAAAAATAAGCGTATCTTATAAATAATAAATAATAAGAATATCTTCACTCGAAATATGTATATGAATATACAGATTGTCGTAGTTAAAAGTTAATATGCATCTTCAAATACACACACATAAACATGTACCTATACAACACCGGTGGTGTGGGGAGATAGTGGGGAGATCGAGAGCGCGCGCAGACATGGCATTCTTTCCGTAACTTTAGAGCGTGAACGTACTTATTTTTTGCGGCGTATGAAAATCGTCCACCTCCCTCTGTGCCAGCTATCCATAAGATTGTGAAACAATTTCGTACAGAAGGTTGTGTTAATTCACTGCATACTAAAAGACACGTTGTGCACTAAAGCCTCGGTGTCCCGATATCACGCCCGATATGAACCTGTACTCCCCTACTATCGTACCCCTCCATTTCATGTTTGCATGCACTTGTGTGCGTGTTTGTGTTTCCCTATATCTACTTTTATTTCAGTCAAACGGTATATATATGCATAGAACACATTCTGTTATGTATGTTAGAGGTTTTACTGTACATATGTTATTAATCTTGTTACTATTATATATGTAATTTTTATTGTAATTTGTAGTGCCGGTATCTACCAAGCAAAAAAGAGAACACGGAGGCTTCAACACAGCTTAAAGGTGTTGAAAACTATATAATACAACGTACCATATACTGCAAATACTGCCCCCAATAATATCTATATATGGTTTAAAAGTTAAAATTTTTAACGAAATAAAGGCAGATATGGCTGTTAATATTGTATGTGATGAGCATAGACAGCACATTTATGTTTTGCTCAGAATTATAATAAATATTGTGACTTTTAGCTATTTAAAAAAGATTAATAAAACATTGAGAGGTCGTGACACCAGAAATATTAATTTCGATTCAATTGTTAAATCCGCGCACGAGTTGTATTTAAAATCACGCAAAAGATAATATTTTTTACATTATTTTGTTACTGTCATATTTCATTGGCAATTTATAATAAAATAAGTTATGTAGTAACATTATCTTTTAGTTTAGTACGTAGGCATATTTTAGAATATGTATAAAGTTTAATTTGAATTTATATTTAATAAAAGATTTTTCTTTTTAAAGATTTTTTACTTAAATAGCCCAATGAAAACTAGTAATCCCACGCTTGAATTTCGCGCCTTGACAGAGGATTTAATTCTAGTTTGATGCGGCAACAGTAGATGGTGCTGTTTACGTACTGCCGGCGTTCCAAGTTTCCTATCTTTACTAGGGTTAATCGTTGGTGCGGCTACACAAGCCACAAAAATATAATTCGAGGGCATCATGCTAGAAGGGCGTATCAACAAAAAGTTTAGTTTTCAGGAGAGGAAAAAAATGTTTCACAAATCTAAAAAATATTGTAGAGGGTTATTTGTTGTAAATTTATTATTACTTTTAAATGCATTTTGATAAGTTTAAAAGTTATCTAATTAATAAAGTAATAATAGTATGTTTTTGTTTATACGCCCTTTTCGCTTGATAAAATTTTAGCTTTTTTATAAATTAAGGGGCGTACGAATAATTGGGTGAGTATAAAGTAAAACAGAATTTAGAACTGAACAACATTGTATTTCAAAAAAATATAGATTATTAATAAAATTTCACTTAATTTCTAAATAACTTCCGTTTGGTCATCTTCATTCTCATTGCGTGGAGACTAATCTCATCGTCAGAGGAATCACTTTTGTCGTTAGTTTGATTCTGTTGCTTATTATTGCCAGATGTATGAGGCAGATTTACGTAAAATTGATGATATTCGGCGGGAATTGTATTATCTTTACATAGATCCATTAAATTTGAATATTTGATGCCAGTAATAGGCAATTGGCTCTTGTAAGCCTTTTTAAGTATTGGAACTGAGGTAAATCTACGGCCTCTTTTCACGTCTGTTTTAAGTTCAGTGTAATCATTCCAATATTCCAATTTGAAAAAAAGGCTGTTTGGAGTATTTTTCTGAAATAGTAAACATTTTACTTCTTTCCAATTGAGAGTGGAACCATCAATCGCCTTATGTGTGTTAGGCATTGTTCTATTTTTCAAATCTTTATAGTCCTTGAAATCTCCAAAAGTTAATCTGGTTGTTTTATACTGAGGTCCCTTTCTCTTTGCCAAGCCTATCACTGTCAACCAATCATTAGGCCAATAAATTTTTGTAAATGCACTTGCTTTTTCAATTGTAGCGTGCATGGAATCACATTCCATGTGAGTATGTCCGGGTTCAAGAAATTTCATTTCTATGCTTTTCAATGTAGGGTGCATGGTTAAAGAGTGCTGCAACATGCACGCTACAATTGCATTCTTATTTTGCCCTGGGCAAGAATCAGAGTAGAGAATCAGATGCTCAACCACAGATGGAATACCCATTATGAAGTTATTGACGCAGGTTGCTATTTCGTTTGCTCCTCTTTTTCCGTTAATTTCATCCCACAGGAAGCAGTGACCCTGTTTTTTGGATACTTCAAAGATAGTTAAATTAAAAGTAGCAAGTTTTCTTTTATAAAAAATTGGATTTGCGTGGTATAACGGAGAGTAAAGCACCGCTTCTAAATCAAAGTTTGCCGTCAGAACAGTATTGTTTGCTATTGTTAATTTTTTATCGGTTTCTTTAGATTCATTAGCTGCGTTCTTTCTTCGTATGTGGAGTAAATATTCATCTTTTCGCGCCAATTTTTCATCATTATTTCTAGTTTCATAATCATGGCACCAACATTGATCCTTCCTTGGTGCGAAAAAGGCAATATTCTTTTTTAGGAGTACTTCTTTATAATAGGTTTTAGAAACAGGCCGTGCATTTTTTTCGGTGCAGTAAGTAATGTACAGGTCGTACATTTTCTCCCTGTTTAATACTGCTTCTAAATACTCTTTTTGTGTGTCTTTCCTACACCAGTGACTTGGCATTCTGGGGAAAGAATCTATGTGTTCTTCTACAATCCTATGTCGCTCATCTGAAGTTTTATTTACAGGTACACGTTTGTCACACACACCCCTCTTATCCGGGCTTGGCATTCCAACTGAGGATCGCAATGATTTGTTTAATGCAACGCGTAACATTTTTTCGCTGATGGAGAGAGTATTTAAAAAAAATGTTTTGCAAACTTTATAGACTTGACCTTGATAGGCCAATGAGTAGGTCTGAGTAAATTTTCTTCGTGAATTTGTGGTTCTAGATCAGTGGTTCCCAAACTTATTTTGCCTACTGCCCACTTTGAGAATAAATTATTTTTTAGCGCCCCCATTTTTTCACCTACTCAAAAACCACTATAACTTCAAATTAAATTAATTATTGTGAGCTATATTAGCGGAGATTAAACATTCATTCTAAACGAGACTTTTACTATGGGTTATAGTAAAAGTCTCGTTTAGAATGAATGAGTTAACTTGAGACCTGAGCGTAGTAGGTAGTACACAACGGCGCTCAGGTCTCAAGTTAACTTTTACGGGCTACACCTGCCAATGAGAATGATTATTGAAACGCAACTTTATAGTATTCAGACAAAGTATCTTTTATTCAAAATTCAAAATAAAACAAACATAATCGATTCTAATATGAAAACTAATGTGAAGAATGAATCTGATGCTGTTTAATAAGTTTGTTGATATCAGGTTCCAATTTACTCAAGAACAGCCGCAAGTCACCACGTTCGGTAACATGCAAACGATTTCTCTTTTTAGTAAGCAGCGTTGCTACAGCACTAAATCCACGTTCACACAAATATGACGATGGGAATGCTATCAAGAATCGTTGAATGATTGACCACAATCCAGGGTACAATTGCGGGATCGGTTTTTGTAGCCAAAATTCTTGGTAGCCATTTTTGAACTTGATTTTTATTTCCTCGTTCGTTGTCAATTCTATAAGTTCTTCTTCCAGATGTGGTGATATTGCTGTGTTGACATTTGAAAACGGATCCAACACCCAGTCTGGTATTTCCAAGTTCAAAATATCCTGGTATCGTTCGGTGAAGTCAATGTGGAGCTTTTCCAAATGTTGGCAGTAGGCAAACAAGTCGTCGTTACTGCAGGATACTGATAAATTCGGAAAATTATGAAACTCACGTCTGCCCATATTCTTTTTGTGTAGAAGCAGTTTGGCTGCGAAAGCAGCAACGACATTTTTTATTTTAATTAAATTTAGTTCATCGCCTTGCAGTTGGAGATTCATGTTGTTGAACAATTTATACAGGTCTGTCATGTAAGCTATATCATTTTTTGATGTAATGAGCTTGTTGCGCAATTCTGTATCTTTAGTTTCCAAAAACTCTATCACAGAGTCAAACAGGTTGTAAAATCGAGTCAGACAATTGCCTCTTGATAGCCAACGAACTTCGGTATGAAACAACAAACGGTTGAAATCTTCGTCATTAGTAACACAAAGCTGATGAAATAATCTATCATTCAAAGAGCAGTTACGGATTTTATTGACTGCTTTGATGACATATTGCAGTGATTGAAATAGTCGTTCACTTAAATTTCTAGCAACCAAATGTTGTCTATGAATAACGCAATGTACAGCAAGGACATCTGGAATTTTATTTTTTACGTACGCTATGAAGCCTTTATGGCACCCTGTCATAGCCGGAGCGCCATCCGTAGCAACTGATATAATATTTTTCAAGGGAATCTCTTTCTCATCACAAAACTTTTCCAATGTATTGAATATGGTTTCGCCTTTTGTATCGGTCTCTAAATTTCTAGCAAACAATAGTTCTTCACATATTTTCTCATCTTTAATAAACCTCACGTAAGACAGCAACAATGCTTCATTAGTTGGTAAAGTGGACTCATCGAGCTGAATTGAGAATTGACTAGTCCTCAGATGATTGCACAATGATTCTTCTATGTTTCCGGCCATTTCATCAATTCGTCTTTGCACAGAATTATTACTCAAAGGAATTTTTCCGATAATATCTGCGGCCGGTTTATGAAGCACAGTAGTTATTACTTCCTTTATTGCTGGCAAAATTAACACTTCTCCGATGTTGTGTGGTTTGCCTTTTTGAGCAATTAACAAAGAGATGTTGTACGAAGCTCGAAGTCCGTCGTCATCTTGCTTAGCAGCCGCCGAAAAGAGTTTTGCTACACTTGGCCGAGTATTATGCTTCTTCTCTAGGTCTTGAAAATATGCTACATTCTTGTCTTTCTTATCTGGATGCATTTTATTCAAATGATCTTGAAGTCTTGAAGGCTTCATTGCTTCATTCGAAAATGTTTTTAGGCATAGAAGGCACAAAGGCGACGATGGGTTTGTAGGATTTTCAATGAATCCGAATTTAATATATTCCGCACAGTATTGCCGTCTCTTCTTTTTTACTTCCGACATTGTTTTGTTTTGAGAAATACGTAAGTATAAGTGTTGAACTTAAGTACTGCTTATCTATTACGCGCGAAACCGCAAATGAAAATAAAATAAATATTACGTTGTTTATATAGGATTGCATAAGCAGCACGCACCGACAGGAATAAGACAAACATGCATAAACTCGTTTATCTCATTCGACGCTCAATCGTACTCAACAAGTAAGAACAAGTATTCTATGAACCAGCCGATTGATACAGTTGCCTTTTTATTTGTTTGTTTGTGTCTCTTTTCGTTTCGAAACGGAGCGACCGATTGATATGTTTTTTATTTTATTTATTCAATAAAACAGGACAGATATATGAACTACTCGGAGAGAAATATCGAACCGAGTTGGTTTGAGCAATCTCTTAATTAATATTAGTTGATGTTCACAAGCTGTAGTCGAGAGTAGGGATGGGACATCGGTGGGTAAACATCGATATCAAACATCGATGTTAACATCGTTGATCAACATCGATGGTTGCAAAATATCGACTACCAAACATCGATGTTTTTAAACATCGATAATTATATTTATAGATTTATTTTTTGGCAGTTTAACAAAAACTTTATTATAACTTAATTAATTTACGTCCTTAACAAAATGATATAAAAGATATCACTATTCAAAAAAAATAATAAAAGAAATATATACATTTATAATATGTAGTTAACTTTAGAAACTACTCAAAAAAAACTATATAAAAAAACAATATTATGCAATTACGCATGAAACAACCACATGACTTAAATCGTCTGATACTTAAAAAATATATACATTTACGTGTATCAAAGCTTTTTAAGAGAACGATTTTTATTTGGGATTTTATAGTCTTGCATTTTTTTTTGACTACGCTGGCAAATACCGAGATACATATGGATATGGTTTTATATTTCTGATGTGTCATCTTGCATTTAATACGTGTATCGTCGTGTATGATTGTACGCACTAGGGAATTTCCCGAAGAAGTATACATCGGTAATGTCTATCTCCCTTCTTTTTCTATGAAAATACGTTTACCTCCTTCACTTATTCTGCATGCATACATAATTTAACTTTTATTCTGCACATTAAAAGTACTATAAATTTATGTATTTAATTATATATTATTTAAATATTTATACTGAGTAATATTTAAAAGAGCCTAAAAGAAATATTCGAATTTATATGATATAGCACTGTGAAATTTAAATACTTCTTTTATTCGTAGACAATTTTACATCCTCGTAGCCTGTATGTGAGCTGTTAATTTGGAAACATTTTTGTATTTGTCAACAGAGGACGCTGTTTTATTTTGTGATTAGTGCAAATACATTTTGTCAAGCTTAAAAGTTCGATGTTCACTATATTTCTTCTAACATCGATAGTTTATCGATAAATCTAAATTGCAAACATCGATGCAAAAACATCGAACATCGATCCTAAAATATCGATGTTCAATGAACATCGATGTTTATCGCCCATCCCTAGTCGAGAGTCGAGAGCTCAGTCGGTGTCTAAGAGTCCTCCTAGATTCTAGATGAAATTACAAATCGCCCCCTAAGCCTTTACACAACGCCCCCATTTTTTTTCTGGGTCTCTTACCGCCCCCCCTTTAGACCTGCAGCGCCCACAAGGGGGCGTTATCGCCCACTTTGGGAACCTATGTTCTAGATGTTGAAGCTTGAAACTTTTTAACAAACTGACAAATGTAATCTCGTTTTCTGTTAATACATCCGAGGACCCAAAATTGCTTAAAAATGTCACTTCTGCCTTCTTCATTCATTTTAGTGTTACATTTGAGAGTGCAACTGATAGGACATGGTGGCTTTAGCATTTTTTTTGGTCGTATGACACCTGATGCATTTTGGTATTGTTCGCCGAAGGAGCGTTGTCTTTTGCTAATGTTTCTCTTCCATGCTGACTCCAACTTTCGTTTATTTCTTTTTTGTTTAATATTTTCTTGCTTTCCTACTTGCTCCACAACATGTTCATTTTCTGGCATGGCTACAGCTATTACTGCTTCCTGTTCTTCATTTTGTACTGAGTTTGTTGAAGCTGAATTTGTACCATCACCTTCTACAACAAAATTTGGATCTTGGTCAGAATCATAATAGGGCTCAGATACGTCACTTTCTAAAAAACGAATAAGTATGTGTAAATTTTAAAATGAAAATAGGTAAGTATAACTTATTCTCACCGTATAGCCCTGTTTCATTATTATTATTGACTGATTGGTTACAGCAGTTTGGTGCCTTGTTTATAGTTAAATTGATTCCACTTGCTAAAACAAAAATTTGAAAATTATGGGTACCTCCTATCTGTAAAAAATACGCACTTGATGCTTGTGGCTCATCACTCTCATTATTGTTGTTTTTCTCTATGTCATTAAAATCTCGATTAATACCTGAAATAAAGTAGAAGTACCGTAGTTATAAAAATAAGAGCATAGGTAACCTAAAATGTTACGCACCAGATTCAACTGTGTTTGAAGATTCTGCTACCGCATCCATCGTATCTTGTACACTCTTTAGCATATTAAAAATCTTTTGAGTTCTAGTAGACATTTTCACTACAAATTATAAACTATAATAAAGGATTTGACAAGCCGAGACAGCGAAGCACATTTAAATATTCGAAAATATAAAAGTGAGGTTATAAGCTGGACGTTTATACGCCCTAAAGTTAGCGGCGATTAACGGGCGTATAAACATACGCCCTTTTAGCTTGTTACCAAATAGGAAAGTAGGTGGTTACGCCATTTTTACATGGCAATAACTGTCTACAGATTACAGCTGGCAATACGTCTTTTTAGCAGGACGCGCATTTGGTTTAGAGTTACTCAATGGGCGTAAAAAGTAAATTTCTCAAAAAATGTTGATACGCCCTTCTAGCATGATGCCCTCGATATAATCATCTTCCCTATGGGATGAAACAGGAAAGACCCGAAAGATTCAAGACGCGCCTCCGCAAATATCTGCAAGGGATGTGTTTCTATTCTGTGGATGAGTTCTTCTCAAATAAAGTTTAATTTGATTTTTTCTAATTTAAAAATTAAATTTTACTTTTTGACAAAAAATTAAACATTGAATTTGGCTGTTTTTTGTATGTTTGTCTGTTTGATATTTTGTTTGTTTGTATATATATTTATTGCTATTTTGTTTTATTTTAAATGGATCTGTTTTGTTTTGTACTTTACAATATTTTTACAATGTGTAATGCGTGTGACTTGTTCAACGCTATTAGGCATTACTGAATAAAGATTTTCTTTCTTTCTTCCTATTAGAAATGCTTCGATATTGCTGAGTTGATGTAATCGCATGGCACGACAATGAATACTAACTAAATACTAATTGATATATATATATATATAATATTAGATTTTTCTTTGCCGTATATTCAATAATATAATATATGTTTTTCTTGGGAATAGCGGCATATGTGAATAAAACTATAATTGATTGTGACGTTTCAACATTTATTTATGTTTTCTTCAGACCTCTGTAATTTTATAGAAAAAAGATAAGCTTTACATATAATTAAAATTAAAACGTCACAATCAATTATAGTTTTATTCACATATGCCGCTATTCCCAAGAAAAACATATATTATATATATATATATATATATTTATAAACGAAAACTAGGTATAGAACATATAAAACAAAAATTATGTTGTCTTTAGGTAAATCAACGTTAACAAACGAAGCACGCAGCACACACTATTCCCGCCTACGCGTCGGTGCCAGCACTTTCAACTTACGGTCATTCCCGTCGAATGACACCTACAGCCATTATTAATTCTGGCGCGCCAATTGAATATTATTGTAAAATCTTTGTCTTAAATGCCTTTTTACCTTTAATATAATAATTATGTGTTCGTACCTACCTACATAGATCTTGGTTCAATCACAATCAAATTTCAAATAACCAAATATTTTAAACACTATCCGTCAATTTATAACATCAATTTCTTGCCTTGCCGATTTCTTTATTATTGTAATTAATTAAAATGAACATTTGAATATTTTTTGGTGGCACGTGTTATTGTGAATTACTGAATATTATCTATATATCAGTATATAATAATATTACCTTTATTCATTTCATAATAGATCTAAATTGTTGATATTTATAAAAGAACCTTTACAACAGGTTCTTCTTACTTTGGACACAAAACAGACATTCCATGGACATCCCATGGAAATCCATTCTTGAATATCCTTAGGATATCCAGACAGGTCCATAGCCATCGGGACCTGTTTTGCATATAAAATGGACAGTTCATGGACATCCATTCTTGGACATTCCATGGACATCCATTCTTGGACATCCTTAGGATGTCCAGAAAAGGTTCATGGACATCCGGACCTATTTTGAACATAGAATGGACATCCATTGGATGTCCGGTGCTGTCTGGGAACTATTAAATGTAAAAGATTATTAGTGAATAGATTACGATAAAATCCAAAGGGTGTATTTTCAGAAGGTAAAATGTTCATAGTTTCTTTTCCAGTAAACTGAAAATGTTTCATGTCTGTAACAAGTTTCCAATTAAAATCTGGGTCTGTGTGTTGACTTTCTACATGTTCAACTTCGGTGTGAAACAAATTTTCTTGTTCAATGTTATCCTCTGATTCCAACTCTGAGTCCGGGTCTAGGTCCGATCCTGCCCACCCATCACTTGATTCTTGCTCAGTTTCATACTCACTATCACTGTCCTCCAATATTTGCATCAATTCCTCAGTAGTATATTTATGGTTACATTGCATTGTTATTAGAACTTCAAAAACAGAACAAACAAAAAACCGTTAACACTTTTAGGTTAGAAATACCTTAAACTGTGGGCCTACATTCAAACTTTCACTCAATTGCGGTGCCAACGACACTGCCGCGATACAAGATTCAACAGGTACAATACGCTTATAAGTGTCAGTGGCATGCGCACAAAGCATGTCATGGCGCTTATAAGCGTTTTCGGCAGCGAAAGTGTTAAAGTAGGAAATATAGCTTTATTCAGTCTAAAATAAGAAATGAATTACAAGTATTAATCAACTTTACAAAGTAAAAAAAATGTTTGGAAATAATAACACAAAAACAGCCACTAGTGCAATGAATGGATGAGAGGAAATGATACAAAATAATTTTTAACCCTTCGTTTGGCACATGTCTCGTGAGTAACATTCGTGACCCATGGGTCTGGCCAGACCCCATACACATTTTCATATATTTATATGTAAATATTGGGTTTTTGGTGATCCATTGAAATGTATTTGTATACTATGCTGTATATGTTTTCTATTTTTTTTGTTCTCAATGATTTCACACGTATTGAATTTTCTGTGCAGATAAAAAAAATATTGGAAAAAACAACGTGGGATGAAAAAAAAACATTTTTCTTTTCCTTACATTTTATGTTTTATTTTAAAGAATGTCTGTTTTAAACGGTTATTCTAACTAATTTCATGATAAAATACAATATGAATATTTTTACTGGGTCTTTGAAATGCAACAAAAACAAATATAATCTACTTTTGAGTGCTGTTGGCATACTGGGTTTTGTTGTGTATTCAGGTATTCTATTTACGTATTTTTAGAATAAAACGATACACTTTACTAAAGGATCTATATTATTCAATAACTACTACATGACATCTTGACTTACAGTTTTTATACTATTCCACAATACCAACTATTCTAATTTCACCATACACAATGACCCTAATGGTCACTATACATAACATCTCTCCCTTCCTAATATATTACTTAATATATTTTTATTTAAAAAGCACTTACAGATCTAATCTAGTAGGAGGCCTACTGACTCTGCCACTTCTTGTGATTGTGACTGGCTCTAATGCATCTTTTTGACATGGTTCCTGTTTAACAAGGTCAGGACCATTATCAACGTTTTCATTTGGAATTAATAAACTGTGCCCTGAAACTACAAAATCAGCAGTTTCTTCCCTTACAATGGGTATGTTCGGTAGTGACACATCGCTTACACTATTTTTACTTTTGCGCAACATGTCACCATGAACATGTTTTACATAATCATTAATTTGCACCAAATAGGTATTGTAACTTAAAACTTTAACTACTTTACCCAAAGTCCATTTTAGAACTTTATTGTTAATATTTTTAACGTATACATTTTCGTTTAACTCATATAATTCATCATTTCGACGAAATGAGGTTTTCTTATTCAAGTCTTCAGATTTATAATTTGTTGCTAAAGTTGGTTTAAGTAAATCAAATCTCAATCTAGGTTTCAATTTGAAAATACACTCTGCTGGACTTAACCCAGTTACTGTTGAAGGTGTATTACGATAAGTAAATAATAGATTAACTAACTTACTCTCTAAGGTAATTCTATCGGAATTCGAATTACTATTAAACAAGGATTTATCTAACAATTTTTTTATAGCCTGAACTCCTCTCTCCGCACTTCCATTAGATTGTGGATGGTAAGGTGGTGCCTTAATAAGCTTAATGCCGTTTGCTTGACAGAAAGCAACAAACCTAGAAGAACCAAAAGGAGGACCATTATCACTAACAAGTTCCACTGGTAACCCGAACACTGAAAACGCCTGTTTCAACTTTAGAATTGTTTCTTCCGCGGTTGTACCCCTATCCTTCAATTTTACATCCATCCATTTCGACTTACTATCGATTATTATGAGAAAGGTATGATTCAATTTGTGAAAGAAATCTACATGTACTCTGTAAAAGTTACTGCATGCTATCGGCCATGGTAACAGTTTACTATTATTTGTGAAATTTTGACTTTGCTGACAAATATGACAGTTTGCTATAAAATTCTCAATATCATTATTACAGTTTGGCCACCAGCATATAGATCTCAGTAACATTTTTGTTCTCACTACGCCCACGTGTTGTTCATGAAATAATTCCAAAACACACGCCTTCAGCGCAGATGGAATCACGATTTTACTTTCCCAAAACAGACAACCCCTTTCCACTGACAACTCTCGTCTTTTAGCAAAATACGGTTTAAAATTCTCATCTTCAACCGAATTTGGCCAACCCCTCAACGTCAAATCCATTACCTTTGATATCAAGGTATCATTTCTTGTAACCCGTGCAATGTCTTGATAATTTAAAGGAACACTCTCCGTTTGACTAAACCAGTGGTTCCCAAACTTATTTTGCCTACTGCCCACTTTGAGAATAAATTATTTTTTAGCGCCCCCATTTTTTCACCTACTCAAAAACCACTATAACTTCAAATTAAATTAATTATTGTGAGCTATATTAGCGGAGATTAAACATTCATTCTAAACGAGACTTTTACTATGGGTTATAGTAAAAGTCTCGTTTAGAATGAATGAGTTAACTTGAGACCTGAGCGTAGTAGGTAGTACACAACGGCGCTCAGGTCTCAAGTTAACTTTTACGGGCTACACCTGCCAATGAGAATGATTATTGAAACGCAACTTTATAGTATTCAGACAAAGTATCTTTTATTCAAAATTCAAAATAAAACAAACATAATCGATTCTAATATAAAAACTAATGTGAAGGATGAATCTGATGCTGTTTAATAAGTTTGTTGATATCAGGTTCCAATTTACTCAAGAACAGCCGCAAGTCACCACGTTCGGTAACATGCAAACGATTTCTCTTTTTAGTAAGCAGCGTTGCTACAGCACTAAATCCACGTTCACACAAATATGACGATGGGAATGCTATCAAGAATCGTTGAATGATTGACCACAATCCAGGGTACAATTGCGGGATCGGTTTTTGTAGCCAAAATTCTTGGTAGCCATTTTTGAACTTGATTTTTATTTCCTCGTTCGTTGTCAATTCTATAAGTTCTTCTTCCAGATGTGGTGATATTGCTGTGTTGACATTTGAAAACGGATCCAACACCCAGTCTGGTATTTCCAAGTTCAAAATATCCTGGTATCGTTCGGTGAAGTCAATGTGGAGCTTTTCCAAATGTTGGCAGTAGGCAAACAAGTCGTCGTTACTGCAGGATACTGATAAATTCGGAAAATTATGAAACTCACGTCTGCCCATATTCTTTTTGTGTAGAAGCAGTTTGGCTGCGAAAGCAGCAACGACATTTTTTATTTTAATTAAATTTAGTTCATCGCCTTGCAGTTGGAGATTCATGTTGTTGAACAATTTATACAGGTCTGTCATGTAAGCTATATCATTTTTTGATGTAATGAGCTTGTTGCGCAATTCTGTATCTTTAGTTTCCAAAAACTCTATCACAGAGTCAAACAGGTTGTAAAATCGAGTCAGACAATTGCCTCTTGATAGCCAACGAACTTCGGTATGAAACAACAAACGGTTGAAATCTTCGTCATTAGTAACACAAAGCTGATGAAATAATCTATCATTCAAAGAGCAGTTACGGATTTTATTGACTGCTTTGATGACATATTGCAGTGATTGAAATAGTCGTTCACTTAAATTTCTAGCAACCAAATGTTGTCTATGAATAACGCAATGTACAGCAAGGACATCTGGAATTTTATTTTTTACGTACGCTATGAAGCCTTTATGGCACCCTGTCATAGCCGGAGCGCCATCCGTAGCAACTGATATAATATTTTTCAAGGGAATCTCTTTCTCATCACAAAACTTTTCCAATGTATTGAATATGGTTTCGCCTTTTGTATCGGTCTCTAAATTTCTAGCAAACAATAGTTCTTCACATATTTTCTCATCTTTAATAAACCTCACGTAAGACAGCAACAATGCTTCATTAGTTGGTAAAGTGGACTCATCGAGCTGAATTGAGAATTGACTAGTCCTCAGATGATTGCACAATGATTCTTCTATGTTTCCGGCCATTTCATCAATTCGTCTTTGCACAGAATTATTACTCAAAGGAATTTTTCCGATAATATCTGCGGCCGGTTTATGAAGCACAGTAGTTATTACTTCCTTTATTGCTGGCAAAATTAACACTTCTCCGATGTTGTGTGGTTTGCCTTTTTGAGCAATTAACAAAGAGATGTTGTACGAAGCTCGAAGTCCGTCGTCATCTTGCTTAGCAGCCGCCGAAAAGAGTTTTGCTACACTTGGCCGAGTATTATGCTTCTTCTCTAGGTCTTGAAAATATGCTACATTCTTGTCTTTCTTATCTGGATGCATTTTATTCAAATGATCTTGAAGTCTTGAAGGCTTCATTGCTTCATTCGAAAATGTTTTTAGGCATAGAAGGCACAAAGGCAACGATGGGTTTGTAGGATTTTCAATGAATCCGAATTTAATATATTCCGCACAGTATTGCCGTCTCTTCTTTTTTACTTCCGACATTGTTTTGTTTTGAGAAATACGTAAGTATAAGTGTTGAACTTAAGTACTGCTTATCTATTACGCGCGAAACCGCAAATGAAAATAAAATAAATATTACGTTGTTTATATAGGATTGCATAAGCAGCACGCACCGACAGGAATAAGACAAACATGCATAAACTCGTTTATCTCATTCGACGCTCAATCGTACTCAACAAGTAAGAACAAGTATTCTATGAACCAGCCGATTGATACAGTTGCCTTTTTATTTGTTTGTTTGTGTCTCTTTTCGTTTCGAAACGGAGCGACCGATTGATATGTTTTTTATTTTATTTATTCAATAAAACAGGACAGATATATGAACTACTCGGAGAGAAATATCGAACCGAGTTGGTTTGAGCAATCTCTTAATTAATATTAGTTGATGTTCACAAGCTGTAGTCGAGAGTAGGGATGGGACATCGGTGGGTAAACATCGATATCAAACATCGATGTTAACATCGTTGATCAACATCGATGGTTGCAAAATATCGACTACCAAACATCGATGTTTTTAAACATCGATAATTATATTTATAGATTTATTTTTTGGCAGTTTAACAAAAACTTTATTATAACTTAATTAATTTACGTCCTTAACAAAATGATATAAAAGATATCACTATTCAAAAAAAATAATAAAAGAAATATATACATTTATAATATGTAGTTAACTTTAGAAACTACTCAAAAAAAACTATATAAAAAAACAATATTATGCAATTACGCATGAAACAACCACATGACTTAAATCGTCTGATACTTAAAAAATGAGGTGTGGCCACCACACGACTTTCTTATACGTATAAGCGTTTCAAATTATAGAATTTTAAGAATTTTTCTTTACAAAAATTATTCAAAATCCTATTCTAAGTACTTCTATTCTCTTAATAAATCTCTATAGAATGCATACTTTGCAAGATATTATCAAAAAAGTGCTCCTCGCTAAGAGTAAAAGTGCTACTTCCGGTCCGAATTTTAAAATTTCATATATACAAAAAATATTGCAAATCCAGTTTTAAATACTTTTGTACTCTTGATAAATATATATAGAATGCATAACTTACGACATATTTGCAAAAAATCGCTATTCGATAAGAGTAAAAGTGGCACTTCCGGTCTGAATTTTGAAATTTTTTTTATACAAAAGATATTGAAAATTATGTTCTAAATACTTTTATACCCGTAACGTACTTGTCTAAAAAGCATGATTTGCGAAATATTCGCAAAAAACTGATTTTCGATAAGAGTAAAAGACCTACTTCCGGTAGGAATTTCGAAAAACTTTTTAAATAAAATTATTCTCAATTTTAATTTTAAGTATATATGAATTCTTTATAAATTTGTTTAAATTTAGTAGTTGACGAAATATTGGCAAAATTCGATTTTTTCGCTGAAGTAAACTGCTACTTCCGGTCTACCGATTTTACTGAAAAACTAATCAGATCTCAAGAGGGAGATTACACACGTAAATACAAAATTTGAAATTGATACCTACAGCGGTTTGACCGCTATCGTGGTCACACACACACACACAGACACACAGACACACACACACACACACACACACACACACACACAGACACACACACACAGACACACAGACATTTTTTAAAAACCACTTTTTCGGTATCAGGGGACTTCAAAACGTGGACATCTGCAAAAATCTCGAGGTCGAAAATTTTCATCATCACAATACTTCCTTATACTACGTATAAGAAAGTAAAAATATATACATTTACGTGTATCAAAGCTTTTTAAGAGAACGATTTTTATTTGGGATTTTATAGTCTTGCATTTTTTTTTTGACTACGCTGGCAAATACCGAGATACATATGGATATGGTTTTATATTTCTGATGTGTCATCTTGCATTTAATACGTGTATCGTCATGTATGATTGTACGCACTAGGGAATTTCCCGAAGAAGTATACATCGGTAATGTCTATCTCCCTTCTTTTTCTATGAAAATACGTTTACCTCCTTCACTTATTCTGCATGCATACATAATTTAACTTTTATTCTGCACATTAAAAGTACTATAAATTAATGTATTTAATTATATATTATTTAAATATTTATACTGAGTAATATTTAAAAGAGCCTAAAATGAAATATTCGAATTTATATGATATAGCACTGTGAAATTTAAATACTTCTTTTATTCGTAGACAATTTTACATCCTCGTAGCCTGTATGTGAGCTGTTAATTTGGAAACATTTTTGTATTTGTCAACAGAGGACGCTGTTTTATTTTGTGATTAGTGCAAATACATTTTGTCAAGCTTAAAAGTTCGATGTTCACTATATTTCTTCTAACATCGATAGTTTATCGATAAATCTAAATTGCAAACATCGATGCAAAAACATCGAACATCGATCCTAAAATATCGATGTTCAATGAACATCGATGTTTATCGCCCATCCCTAGTCGAGAGTCGAGAGCTCAGTCGGTGTCTAAGAGTCCTCCTAGATTCTAGATGAAATTACAAATCGCCCCCTAAGCCTTTACACAACGCCCCCATTTTTTTTCTGGGTCTCTTACCGCCCCCCTTTAGACCTGCAGCGCCCACAAGGGGGCGTTATCGCCCACTTTGGGAACCTATGGACTAAACGAATAAAGTGTTTCTGGAATATTTGTATTGCCTTTTATAGGTGATCTAGACAAAGCATCTGCATTCGTAATTAATTGACTGTTCCTATACTGAATATTATAATTGTAACCTGATAAAGTTATAGCCCAACGCTGAATTCTGGCAGCAGCTGTGACTGGAATACCTTTGTTTTGACTAAAGATATATTGTAATGGTTGATGGTCACTAATTATTGTGAAAGGTCTACCATAAATGTATTTATGAAACCTCTTCACTGCAAACATAATAGATAGTGCTTCCCTTTCTATTTGTGAATAATTCTGCTCCGTGGAAGACAATGTGCTTGACGCAAATAGAACAGCTCTATCTTCTCCGTCAATCTGATGACTGAGCACCGCTCCCACCCCATATGAAGAAGCATCACATGTTATATAAATCGGCAATTTCGGATTATAATGTACTAATGCCTGACTGTTTAATAATAAATCTTTGCTTTCTTTAAAACATTCATTACATTCTACTGACCAATTATATTTTGTCCCAGTTTTACATAAATTATACAGCGGTTTTAGTTTTGATGATAACATATGAATAAATTTTCCATAATAATTTAATAAGCCCAGATATGACTAACTGTGTTACATTTTGTGGTGCTGGCGCTTTTTCTATGCATTTTATTTTCTCTTTTATTGGATCCTTCAGCATTAACTAAATGTCCCAAAAATTCTACACTTCTTTCATAAAATTTACATTTTGTCACATTAATTTTTACATTATATTTCTCTAAACGCCTCATTACACCAACAACATTTTTATGACACTGTTCTAGACTAGTGCCGTGAACTATAATATCGTCCAAATAACATTTAGTATATGGAAGACCTGATAATATAGTCTCCATTATTGTTTGAAACAATCCAGGTGCTGAACTGACACCATACGTCAATCTGTTATACCTGAACAGCCCTAAATGTGTATTCACAGTAAATAACTCTTTGGACGCTTCTCCAATAAGCAACTGTTGATATGCTCCTTTTAAGTCTATTACTGTAAAGACACCACTACCTTCAAGGCTCGCAAATATATCCTCAGGTAGAGGCAATACACAATGATCTGTATCAATCACCCGATTCACTGTCTTTTTAAAGTCTACACAAATTCTGACATCATTAGTGTTTTCCTTAGGTACTACGACTATGGGACTGGCCCAATTACTAAAACTTACTTTTGATATTACCCCTGACTTTACTAGTTTAGATAATTCCTCTTCGACTCTTGGTTTTAAAGAGTACGGCATCTCATATGCTCTATGAAAAATTGGATTGACATTCTCCTTTACCCTTAATTCTACTTTAAATTCTTTAATATGAGAATGTTGCTCCTCCTTAAAAACCCTTGCAAATTTAGATTTTAATTCATCAACTAAATAATTCTTTTCAGCTGGCCCCGGGCTAACTCCCTTTTGACACATATCTAATGTCTTAGTTAAATTATTTACTAATAATTCACCTTGCCAACTAGGGTTAAAAACTGAAATCCAATTTCTACCTAACAATGGAGTAAATCTAGTTTCACTCTGAATAACAACTAATGGTAAATAATGGCACATCCTATTACAACTAATGTTGACCATAATTTGGCCTAAAACTATTACATTTTCCTCTGTGACTACCTTTAACTTAAATTTAACCGGTTCTAATTTACAGTGTGACAAAAATAACTTATAGTCTTTTACATTAATCACTGACTTACATGCACCAGTATCCACTTCCATCCATATATTGATACCTTCAATATTTACTTCGATCTTCATTGGTTTATTATTATTTTCTTTCATTTGTGAGATGTATCCTAACTCCAATGAGTCTTCTTCGGTGGTTTCCGAATCCTCTTCAACTTTGCCAACTTGCCTCGACTTTTTCACTTTCGTTTTACACAGTGTACTTGTATGACCTTTGTTTTTACAACTAAAACATTCCCATGACTTGGCTGGGCATGTGTTTGAATTGTGTTTTCTACCACATCTAAAACAGGATTTATAGCATTTACCTGGTGGTTTTTCTTTCGTGTGCAGTTTTGCTATTTTATTTTCTATGCCTTGCACTAACTGACTTTGAGTATCGTCAACTTCCATACTTAATGCTAAGCTACAAGCTTGCTTGAATGTTAACTTTTCTGACTCTCCGAGTAGCTTCTTTTGAATTTGCATCTCTCTCACACCGCATACAAGTTTGTCTCTCAATGATTGGTCTAAAAATTCCTCAAACTTACAAGACTTTGCTAAATCTTTAATAACATTGATATAATCACTAACTCTTTCGTGTTCATTCTGTTTACGATTGTGGAATTTATACCTTTCGACAATTATGCTTGTGGAAGTTTCATATTTTGATTTTAACGTAGACACTAACTCTTCATATGTCTTACCAACGGGTACTTCCGGATACAATGCAGTTTTTAGATCCTGATACGCTTTCGCTCCTAAAAATGTTATTAGAGTCGGTACCTTTAATTCTTCTTTCACGTTGTGGACCAAAAGTACTGTTGTAATCTCCTCCCAACTATCGAACGATTCCTGCGATTGTTTAAATTCTTCGAATTTAGCCATTTTCTATTATGACCGACTTGACTGTGACTGTACCGTGTACACTACGTGTTCATTCACAACGACCACTAAAGGTCAATTCACACATACGGTACTGGGCACCCACTGTGCACCGACTGTGTCGATTTGAACTAAATCTATCACCTGAAGTTTCCATTGAAAATGTATTGAATTGCACTGTTTAATTCACACATGTAGGTCTAGGCACAGACTGTGCTCTGACTGTGTTGCTTCCGACCGCTCTGAAAGCGATTTCTCAAGGTTACGGTCCGACACGGTAGGAGCACGGTACGTGCATAACCGCTCTAGTGAGAACGATTGGAAGGCGACCAGAGGGCGGTCGTCATGTTTCGGCCAGCGCTCGTTCATTTTCGGGTGTCGCGATTTTGCCGCTGGTATTCCTCATCGCGGTTAGTGTAAATTCATCGATGTGACGAGTAGGCCAAAAAAATGCCTGTTAATGAAGAATTTTTAATAATTTATGTGCAAGAACATGAATGTTTATACGATTTACAAAATAAAGATTATGATAATAATCTAGTTAAAGATAATATATGGAAAGACATCGCAAATAAATTGAATTCAACCCCCGAAGAATGTAAAAATAAATGGGCTTTGCTGCGCGCATACTACAGAAGAGCTCTGAACCGGCGTAAAACAGTAAGTGGTCAAGCTGCAAAAAACATGAAAAAATGGAGGTTTGAAGACCAGATGGAATTTCTTAGAAGACACATGCAAGAGCGACAGTAAGTATCTAAATTTTAACCTGTTCCTTTAAAAAAGTTAAATAAAAAGTGATGTGGAAGTACTGATTCAATTTCCAGCGGTTTTATTTTGCATCAGGGACTGATTTAAATAAAATGTAGTATTTAGAATTTAAACATAAATAAAAATCTTTTTGTTACAGAAACTGTTCTAATTTGGATGCGTCAGAAGAAACTGAAGCAGATGATGAAGTTGATGACAATCAGGATACCCCACAACCTTCTCCATCTCCCGCTTTAGTGGTCCCAACAATATCTTCGACAAAGCGAAAGGCAAATGAGGATAATCTACAACCATCTTCTCCCGCTTCAGTGGCCTCAACAGTATCTTCGAGAAAGCGAAAGGCAAATGAGGATAATCTACAACCATCTTCTCCCGCTTCAGTGGCCTCAACAGTATCTTCGACAAAGCGAAAGGCAAATGAGGATAATCTACAACCATCTTCTCCCGCTTCAGTGGCCTCAACAGTATCTTCGAGAAAGCGAAAGGCAAATGAGGATAATCTACAACCATCTTCTCCCGCTTCAGTGGCCCCAACAGTATCTTCGACAAAGCGAAAGGCAAGTGCTTCCTCTACTCAGCCCGCTTTGGCTGATGCTTTGACAAATTTTATCCAAGCTAGAACACAATCCGCCGATTCTAACGATCACGTCACAATACCTTCACCAAAAAGAAAGCTAATGATTTTCTTTGAAGACATAACCGAAGTATTCTAAAGTTCCCGGAGATAGATCAGGCGGACATAAAACGAGATATATTTAACCTCGTCAACAGCAAAGAAATCGATCTGCTTAGAAAAAAGCAATATGTCCCACCATAGTTTTCTCCGAACTCCACAGATGAGGGACAGCAATGGGTGCAAAATATTCCTCCTTCAAATGCCGGCTATATAGATTCCCAACATCATTCTCAGCCACTGCCGGGGTCCTCTAATCGAATTGAAGATGGGTATTCTCCAAACTTCACAGATGGAAGACGTCAATGGGTACAAAATCTTCCTTCTCTAGATACCGGCTACACAGAGTCCCAAAACCATGCTCCATCACTGCCGAGGTCCTCCAACCAAACTGAAGATAGACATTGCAACATGTAAAAAATGTTTCTTTTTTCTTCTATTTTTTAATCTGTTTAACATGAGTTCCATTTACGTTATGAAACCAAAATATTTTAAGTTTTTTATTATGTTTGTAGAGTTGACGTACTGCTATGGTTTTTTTTTATATCATGGATAAGTAAAATTAAATAAATTGATTTGTTTCAAATTTATTTTTCTGTGGGACAAATGTTTTGGTACACACTGTATTTTCGTTTCTGTTTAAGAATTTGGGAGGTATAGTAGTCTTTTGGTAATCTGTGTATATTAATATTTATTTTGTTATTTGAATTTAAAAGAAAAGATGCCAGAAAGATTAGTTACGCTCAACTTGATATTATAATATAGTACCTATACATGTGCGAAGTTTATGAGACGTGGTAGGGATATGGACTTTGACTTGTCCTGTGGTGAATATGAAAGACATTAAATTTTGGTCTCCCGTCAAGTACAGTTGTATTAAAGTTATTTTATATTTGAATAAAAATTGTTATAATAATTCATTTTTAAGGAGCCAAGATTTAATCAAGTTTGTGTACTAGTTTTATTGCTGTTATGCAAGTTAAGTATATACTTTTAAGTAAGAGAATGCATTCTTTATGATAATAAGAGAAAATTTTAATATTGTAAAAAGTAGACTCGTAGCCGTCATTTTGTTTCTCTGCACGTGTTTGAAAATATTTTATATTTATTGAGAAGCTATTAAAGTAGATAATTTTCTTTACTGTATCAGTTTGCTACAATTTGATGTATTTTAATTATAGGTATTTAATTTATTTATTTTAAGTAATTAATTAGGTAAATTTTGTCGCGTTTGTCAGTACAAGTTTTTTTTATCCTATCTGGTCAATTAGTGGGTAGGATTTTTTCTTGAGAATTTATTAATGAAAGTTTTTTTTTTTTTTGTTTTTTTGTAATAAATAAATTATATCTGATCTGTTTTTCAATTTTTATTAAAGATTTTAGAAAAGATAATTAATTAATTATTTAATTTTTTTGTCTTCAAGTAATTTGTTGTTTTTTTATACTGTTTCCTAAGATCACGATTCCTGACGTGAACATTGTACAGTTTCGCCGAGGGAACCTGAGAGAGAGAGAATTTTGTTTTATGAGCTAGATCGTGGCAACCCTATAACAATTGTACTAATATCATAGCACAATTAAATTGGCTGAACCAACGTGGGACAGAAAAGCAATTATATTGGCGGCAACCAAAGTGTGGCAGAAAAGCAATTATTTTGGCTGAAACAACGTGGTTTGAAAATGGAAGGAAGTGGAAATTTACAAGGCGCTCAACAAAATTTGGATGTGTTAAACAAAATGGAGGGAGAAAAGAAAATGGAATGGAGGCAACCAGCAGGGTATGAGTCTATCTTAAAGAAAAAAGAAGAAGGAGAAAATAAAATGTTGATGGAAATGATATTGAAAATGGGAGAAAGAATGGACAAGATGGAAGAAAGGATGCAAAGAAATTTTGAGGTATTTATGGCAAAGTTTGGACAGGTGGATGGACAAATAAAGAAAATAGAAGAAAATAAACAAGATATTGAAGAATTAAAAATTAAAGTTGATGTAATGAAAGAAGAAATGTTAGAAAGAATGAATATTATTGAAGATAAATGCATAAAAGTGCTACAGAGAAATGTATTAAATGAAAAAGAAATGGAAAAGGTGGAAGAGAAGATAACAGCAATAAAAAATGAACAAATTCGGGGAAATGGTGAAATAACAAAATATATTCCGATGCCAGTAGCAGATGATGCTTTGCCTAAGTTTTATGGATCAACATCAATAAATCCGATGGGTTTTCTGAAGAATTTGAAGGCGTGTTTGGAGAATGTTCCAGGAGATGGTAGAAAGCTGCAGATGGTGAGAAATTGTTTGAAGGACGATGCTCTTATCTGGTGGGACATGATTTCTGACGAGGTGATGACGTTCGAGGATTTTGAAAAGAGATTCACACAGCAGTATTGGGGACAGATGGCACAAATGAGGGTGAGAAAAGATTTATTATTTGGTAATTTTAAGAAAGGAGGTTCAGATAATCGTGAGACATATATAATAAAAAAATATTCAATTTTAAAATATTTAACTCCTGCTATGCTAGAAATTGATTTGGTTACACAATTAGCATGTCATTTTGATGTTGAAGTAAGTCAGGCAGTGGCCATACAAAATATAAAGACCATTAGTCAATTTATAGAATTATTGAAGAGATTAGATGATGCTGAGTATGGAAATAGATTTCAAAGTTTTAATATGTTAAAATATGATAGAAATGGTATAAGATATAGAGAGCAAAGAAATTTTAATGATAGAGAAAGAAATTCACACAATTATAACATGACAAATAGATTTGTGAGACCACAGGTAGAAAATAGGAATGTAAATTGGAATAGAGAGAATGATAGAGCATGTCAATTAAGAGAGGAAAATAGAAATCGTAATTATATACAGAATGAAAGAGTAAATAAAAATTTTTCATATAATGGTACTGAACAAAAAAATAGTAGAGAGAATGTAGAGAGAGAGGAAAAGGCAAAGTGTCAGGATTTTTAGATGGGCCAACCAAAGAGATAATTAGTATGAATGCAATGATGGATAATGATTCAGATAGTTTAGATAATAAGATGTTGCCACATATAAAAGTTACTATGGGAGGAGTGAAAGTAAATTGTTTAGTTGATACGGGGAGTGAAATTTCAATCTTGGATGATCAAATAATAAAAAAATTAGAAAGTATGAATGCAGGTAAATATATACCTACAAGAAAAATTACAATTGTGTCTGCGACGAAAAAGATAATAGCAATGGTAAATAAAATTTATGTAGTTGAATTTATGGTAAAAGATAATAAGTTTTTGGGAGAATTTATGTCAGTCAAAGGTTTACAAAGAGATGGTATTATTGGAATGGACCTGTTAGAGAAAATAAAGGCAGTAATAGACATTGAAAAAAAATGTATGGTGGTGGAGAATCAAGTAGTTTCTTGGGTTCAGCAGGATGAAGAAGATGAAGAAAATGAAAAGATTATAAATAATATGGAAATGGTATATGAAGTAAAAGAAGTTATAAATAGTATAAATGGTGAAAATTATGAAGAGGTTAAAGAAATAGAGTCCAATAATATGTGTATCGAGGTGCCTGAAGATGTAGATTTACTTGAAATTAATGTTGAAGAAAAATATAAAGAAAATGTCAAAGATATGATAAAGAAGAATATTTCCTTAGTAGATAAATTTCCCTGTATTGCTAAAAATTATGTACATTCATTAGAAGTAGATGAGTCGAGACCATTTAAAATTAAAAATTATCCAATTCCCAAAAATATGCAAGAGAAGGTGAGAGAAGAAGTAAGAAAGATGTTGCGAGATGGTGTTATTGAGAGAGGTGTCACGAGGTATGTCAATCCGCTGGTGGTGGTTCAAAAGAAGTGTGGAGATATTCGCTTATCTTTGGATGTGAGAAGGTTGAATGATCGTACCAAGATGCAATTTGAGACTCCTGTAACTGTGGAAACGTTATTATCTAAGTGCAACGACGCTATGATTTATACTAAGTTGGATCTAAAAAGTTCTTTTTGGTTGGTGCCTTTAGAAAGAAAGAGTAGAAAATATTGTGGTTTTATGGTAGATGGAGCTGTATACCAATTTAAAGTGGTACCATATGGACTAAGTAGCTCGTCTGCTGCTTTAATTAGAGCAATGCAACAAATTTTAGAATCGTATGAATCGTTTGTATCCCATTATATAGATGATATTTTAATATTTAGCAAGACAATTGAAGAACACATGGAACATTTAAGGAAGGTTATAGAGGTATTAGCAAACAATGGTTTAAAAATTAATATTAAGAAATGTGAGTTTTTTAAAAAGGAAATTAAATTCCTTGGATATAATTTAAGTTTAAAATATGTCAGTGTGGATGATTCTAGGCTGGAGGTTATCAAAAATTATCCTAGACCTAAGAATGTGAAAATGTTGAGAGGTTTTCTTGGTATTGTGGGTTATTATAAAAGATTTGTTCCGTATTTGGCAAAATTATGTGCACCATTGTATGAATTATTAAGAAAGAATGAAAAATTTATTTGGTCTAAAGAAAGAATAGATGCTTTTGAAAAGGTTAAGAATGAATTTTATAATAGTTTGTTATTAGTACTGCCTGATTTTTCTAAAGAATTTTTATTAAGAGTTGATGCTAGTGATTCTGCTATAAGTGGAGTTTTAATTCAGTTAGATGATGAGGGAAATGAAGAGCCTATTTGTTTCATTTCAAGGCTATTAAAAAAAAATATGAATTAAGATATACAGTGGGAGAAAAAGAGTTACTTGGTGTAGTGCATACTGTAAATAAATTACGTTTTTATTTGTTGGCTAAAAAATTTATTGTAGAATCAGATCATGCGGCGTTGACGTCACTTTTGTCAACGAGATTTTCAAATAATCGAATATATAGATGGTCATTGTTGTTATCAGAATATTCATTTCAAATTAGACATATCAGAGGTGTTCTAAATGTTACCGCTGATGCTTTAACAAGAATGTACAATATAAAAAGTAACTTCAATCATGTAGAGTTAAATGCTTATAACAGATATGCAGCTGAGGGAATGTTTGACTATGTTGAGATCCATCAGGTCCAGCAGGATGAATGTTTTGATCATATTAAAGAGGAATTGAGAAATGTGGGAAATTATAAAGATTATATCTTTCATGATGGGCTTATTAAAAAACAGGTTCGTGATCAGTATAATGTGGTTGTAAATGAAATGTATGCTCGTCAAGCAATGGCTATTATTCATAATGAACTGGGACATATTGGGACTAGGAAAGTTTGGTTAACTTTTAGAGAAGCTTTTTATGCTGTTAAGGATAGAAGTATTGCGAAAAGGGTGGTAAGGAATTGTAATGAATGTTATTTTGGAAAGCATAAAAATCGCACATTGCAACATGATATAAAAAGTATAATAGTGAATAATAAATTGGATTTAGTAGCGATTGATTTCTTAGGAAATTTAATACCAGGAGATTATGGGTATAGAAATATATTTGTTATGGTGGATATTTTTACTAAATTTGTTAGGCTGTTTCCCACTACAAAATACAATTCTGAGATTGCACTTTTATGTATTAATAACTTCGTACAAAATCAAGGAAAAATGAGACGAATTTTAGCAGATAATGCTAGTTATTTTACTAATAATAGATTTATAAATGCTTTAAATGAACAAAATATTAATGTATGTTTTTCTTCGATACGCCATCCATGTGCCAATCCATGTGAGCGGTATATTCAAGAGGTAATCAAATTTTTGAGGATGAAAACCCATGAACACCATGTAGGCTGGGTCCAGTATGTCCAACAGATAGAAGATTCCATGAACAATTCGCCCAATACCCTTACTGAAGAGTGTCCAGCGACTTTGATGAATGGAATGACTCCTAGTCGGCCCTGGGATTTGCATGGAGAAGTTGTTCATAATCTAGAAGAGAGAAATAATTTGGTTCGAGGAAGACTACAAAGGCAAGGGGAGATGTATGTGCGCCGAGAAAATGAAAAAATCAAAGAAAGAACTAGGTTTAATATTGGTGATACAGTTATTGTTAGAAGATACAGGGTTGCCAGAAGAAATCAACAAAAGTGTGCTAAATTGGATCTTCCGTATTGTGGTCCGTATATTGTAACAAGAATATTTAGTAACGTCACATATGAGCTCTATTCAATGGATGGACGCATTAAGAAGGGACGATATCACATTAGTATGCTTCATCCATATTTGAACAATCCTTAAGAAGATTGTGAGGTACTATACAATTATATTCTGTGTGCGGAGAAGGGTTTTAATTTTTACATTATATTGTATTTGGAGAAAACATTAGAGATAGTAAGATGTTGTGTGCGGAAAATAAAAATTTCTGAAATCTTTGCTTTGCACAGATTTAATAAATTGTTATTTTGGAGATATGCTATGGTTTTTTTTTATATCATGGATAAGTAAAATTAAATAAATTGATTTGTTTCAAATTTATTTTTCTGTGGGGCAAATGTTTTGGTACACACTGTATTTTGGTTTCTGTTTAAGAATTTGGGAGGTATAGTAGTCTTTTGGTAATCTGTGTATATTAATATTTATTTTGTTATTTGAATTTAAAAGAAAAGATGCCAGAAAGATTAGTTACGCTCAACTTGATATTATAATATAGTACCTATACATGTGCGAAGTTTATGAGACGTGGTAGGGATATGGACTTTGACTTGTCCTGTGGTGAATATGAAAGACATTAAATTTTGGTCTCCCGTCAAGTACAGTTGTATTAAAGTTATTTTATATTTGAATAAAAATTGTTATAATAATTCATTTTTAAGGAGCCAAGATTTAATCAAGTTTGTGTACTAGTTTTATTGCTGTTATGCAAGTTAAGTATATACTTTTAAGTAAGAGAATGCATTCTTTATGATAATAAGAGAAAATTTTAATATTGTAAAAAGTAGACTCGTAGCCGTCATTTTGTTTCTCTGCACGTGTTTGAAAATATTTTATATTTATTGAGAAGCTATTAAAGTAGATAATTTTCTTTACTGTATCAGTTTGCTACAATTTGATGTATTTTAATTATAGGTATTTAATTTATTTATTTTAAGTAATTAATTAGGTAAATTTTGTCGCTTTTGTCAGTACAAGTTTTTTTTATTCTATCTGGTCAATTAGTGGGTAGGATTTTTTCTTGAGAATTTATTAATGAAAGTTTTTTTTTTTTTGTTTTTTTGTAATAAATAAATTATATCTGATCTGTTTTTCAATTTTTATTAAAGATTTTAGAAAAGATAATTAATTAATTATTTCATTTTTTTGTCTTCAAGTAATTTGTTGTTTTTTTATACTGTTTCCTAAGATCACGATTCCTGACGTGAACATTGTACAGTTTCGCCGAGGGAACCTGAGAGAGAGAGAATTTTGTTTTATGAGCTAGATCGTGGCAACCCTATAACAATTGTACTAATATCATAGCAGTACGTAGCTTTCTAAGAATAAAACAGTTTTCTAATAAATTTGTAATATTTATTAACCCAATATGCAATATTTCGATATGAACTACAAATAATATATAAAAAATATAAATAATACAAAATTACTCTGTATTTTGATAGGGTATACCTCTTCTTACTACCTCCAACTGCCATGGTACCGCGCCTGTAGTGTTTAAATAATTACAGAATGTATTTCTTACGCCTATAGCCACTTCACTTGAATTTCCACGCAACCGACGGAGTCCCCTTAGTGGAAGTTGCTGTGAAGTAGAGCTTTGCTCTTCATATACAGGCAGGGCCGATGTGTTCTCAGATCTGTCATTTCGTAAGTAATTATGTAAGACACATGCGGCTAAAATAATTTTATCAGCGTTTTCAGAATTCACTTGAAGTCTACCATACAAGATTCTGAATTTTTGAATCAGGATGCCAAATGCATTTTCAACCACACGTCGAGCCCTTGACAGTCTATAGTTAAATATTTTCTGGTTTTCATTATCTCGTGCTGTGCTTCCTGGATAAGGTCTTAATAGATTTTCTTTTAAAGGAAAAGCTTCATCTCCTAATATCACGAATGGCACAATATCATCTGAATTAGGTAATGGTCTTGGTCCCGGAACATGAAGATTATTTTTTTCCACTGCTTTTCCTAGATTTGATTTTGAAAATATACCTCCATCACTCGATTTGCCATAACCTCCAACATCAACAACAATGAATTTATAATTAGCGTCTACAAGTGCCATGAGAACAACAGAGAATGTCTTTTTGTAGTTGTAGAATAGAGATCCGCTATTTTTGGGAGCCTGGATTTGAACGTGCTTACCGTTAACTGCACCAATGCAGTTGGGAAACTGCCACATTGCCCAGAAACCATCAGCTATTTTTTTCCATCCATCTTCTGTTCGCTCAGGCATTTCTGTTCTTGACAGAACTCTCCATATTGCATCACAAGTGGAAACTACAATTGATTGTACTGTTGAAGGGGCAATTCTATAGCTCATTCCTAGACGGTACTGGGAAGTACCTGATGCCAAGTAACTGAAAATATATTAATTGTTTTAATAATTGTTATGTGTATTAATAATGAACAACATACCTCAAAGTTAATGCTAATCTTTCCTCTGCGGATATAGATCTTCTCCACTTTGTGTTCTGTTTTTGTATGTCTGGTTTTACAAGTTTCAGCAGATTGTCAAATTTCAAGAAAGTCATGCGAAAGTATCGAACAAATTGTTCTGGATCATCTTTGAGTCGAGCAAATGCTGTGTGAAATTCTCCTTCTTCCTCCCTAGCTCTCCATAAACGGTTAATCCAAATCTTCCTCTTTCTTTTTTTCACCTCTTCCGTTAATACTAGATACGCTCCGCATGCTATAACCACGTCCTCCTCTCTTGGATCCATGATACAAACTAACCAACTGTGGCACGTAATAACATGATTGGTGTGAATATGCACAACACAACACAGTCGGTGCACGGTTACGACACAGTCGGCGCACAGTACCGCATTTGTGAATTGACCTTAATACGATGACCCGTATTATTTCTCTGCCTGCGTAACTTTTTTTTACGATCTCGTCGCCAATTATGTTGTGTATTCAGGTATTCTATTTACGTATTTTTAGAATAAAACGATACACTTTACTAAAGGATCTATATTATTCAATAACTACTACATGACATCTTGACTTACAGTTTTTGTACTATTCCACAATACCAACTATTCTAATTTCACCATACACAATGACCCTAATGGTCACTATACATAACAGGTTTAAACATTTCGAACAAAAGAAACGAGTTCTTCGACGCCTTTTTTCACTTTTCTGTGAACAAATTTTACAACATTTCTTCTTCTCGAACGTGTTAACACCGCTAATGCCAGGCACGACTTCTGGTGTATTCTGAAATGAAAGAACGAAACGAAAACGTGAGTAACGAGACTAAGTGAAGTCGAAATGAAAATGAAAGGCAAATGTAATTTCAATTGAATTTGAATACTTACATTTATTGGTTTTCCGAAAAACGATTCAATGGCCGTACGTGTATGGAATTGTTTGGTGATATGAACGTTCTGCATTCGCTGTTCAATGTTTTGGAGAACCAATGTGTTAGATAACATGCATAGGAAATTCCGTCTAGCGTCACATCTTTTATCGCCATCGACTTCTTTGCAAATGCAAAATGCAGCCAATGCCATCACATCCAACATGTTGCAGAAAAAAGCAAAAGTCCATCGTTTTGTTCCTCGTTTTGACGTGAAATGAGTAACCATTTGATCCATACAATCGACGCCCGCTTTATTTGCATTGTAAAATAAAATTGCTTCTGGTTTCATTGCTTCACATTGACAATGTTTTGTATAGTGTACGGTGGAAAGTAAGGTCCCACACTTATTCTTTTTTGGTACGTAGCTGCAAATTGAAACCAAATTGTCATGAAATCTAAAACGAGATGAAAGAACAGGACGGGAGGGATGCTTTCTCATTTCATCAGGGACACATCTTTTATTGGATCGAATAGTGCCAACGAATGCGAGTCCAATTTTGGCCAGTCGCTTAGTTCCTTCCAATGTGGTGAAAATATTGTCGGCGATAATTGTACGTCCGCCGTTAGCATACGATTTTGCAAGTTGTAACATAATATTTTCGCCTTGATTCGCTTCACGTTCAGCTCCTTTTTCTCGACCGGTGTATAATTTTCCTTGCAATGGATACTTTGTTTTCGAATCGCAAGCCTACCAAATTTTAATACCATATTTTGCTGGTTTCGATGGTATATATTGAGTGAATTTAGTTTTGCCACGATATGGAAACGGCTGTTCATCAATCGTAATATTCTCATGCGGGCAATAGTTCTTGGCGAGGTACTGTTTATCTCTGATTGCAACAAATTCAAACTTCGGACTTATTTGCTTCAATAATGAATTATTTACTTGCAACGGCATGGGAAAAACATGATAATATTGAAAGGGATAGGTATTTATTATCGGTATTTGGAGTATGAACACAAATTTAGTTTGTACTTGATAACATTGTATTGTTATTTGACTTTCAATTTGGTATATGTTTTCAATGAGTAATTCGAATGGAAATTTATTATGTACATTTAAATGAACGAGCTTTAAAGCTCCCCCAAACCAACGCGAATTATTCGCAGCGGATTTATGACGGAATGTTCGCAGCGAAATTCGTGACGGAATTCGTAGAGAACCTCACATCAAAGCGAATCTTATCGCATCATACGCGTCATATTTTCAGCCGATATCGTAAAGGTTGCATGCTGTTGCTGCAAACGAAAAACAAACACTTATCATCCAGGAAAAAATGTAGCGTCATCAGATGAAGAAGAAGCACTGGTGTTGCTTGCACTTGAAGAAGACAATTTAAGGTAAAATTGTTATTATTTAGAAATAAATCAGCTGAACATATTATGAATCTAACCTTAGGAAGAAAAGAAAATGGGTTCACGATATTAATCAGGAAAGACGACAATTTGAGGAATTTTATACATTAATGCCGCAATTACGAAAAGACGAAAAACGATTTTATATTTATTTTAGAATGGCAATAAATTGTCTCGATGAACTTTTACACCTTATAGCAAATGATATTCGAAAATCAGATACAAATTATCGAGAAGCTGTTTCACCCGAAGAACGATTAGCCATAACATTAAGGTAAAACGACCAACAATTTGGTATTTATTTAATATCATCAACTTAATACAAAAACAGTCATGTGAATAAGAAAATAAAGCATTTTATTAATAAAAAAATACAGTCATAAGTATTTAGTAAATGTACTTATTTACTGTATGGATTAAATAAGTTAAGATAGTTAGAAGCTGAAGATTCTTCTGAAGAGGGTTGGTTTCTGAAATCGTGCGCTAGGTTGGTTAGAGTAATATAGCTGGTGTTAGAAGTTCTGTTATGGTGCTTAGACGTTTCCAATTGTCTGGACCATTCAGCATCGTTTGGAGAACCTAACGATGCAACTGAAATACTTTCGACGGAAGAGATGTTGGGATAAGTATCTGTACTTGCAGGGTGAAGATTGATGGGTGTTTGAAGAACTTTCCTCTAATTGAAGCAGCTCCTGTTCCATGATGACCTGCGCAATTTTCATTTTCGTCTCAATTTGTCGTCTGGGAGAGAAGGTTTTTATCGTACATGCGTGAGCCAAAAAAAGTTGGTCAGTTGCATCATACGCAGGATTTCTTTTTTTACTTTCAAAATAAGCTATCATATCTTTCACAGAAGTCGATGGCTCAGAGTTGCGTTTTCTGTTTGCTTTGGGTATAACTGGAGTATTAAGCCCAGGGGTACCTCTAGGAGCAGCACTTGATGTAGGTGTCAGTACTGAGAGTTGAAGCTGAATGAAATCCGTATTCGGCGTTTGAGAATTACCTGACTGTATTTCTTGTAAATTTTCGGTGCAATTCGTTTGTTCGGAATCGGAAATTTCAACCATTTCTAGGGTTTTAGGCGGCTCCATATTTGTCATTGCTGTAGATTCTTGTGAGTAGATATCGCTGACATTAGATGTAGTTTTAGCAAAATTTAAAAATGGTTTGAATGCTTCCATGTGATCTGCCCATATCCATTTTTTTTGTTATACTTGGCATAAGTATCTCGCAGATTCCTCCATTTTTTGTCAATATCTTCACCTAAAATAAAATTCTTTTTAGGTATCTGGCTACAGGAGATACATTTTATACAATTGGCCATAGTTTTAGAGTTGGCTTTACGACTGTAAGTGCCATAGTTTCACAAGTTTGTGCAGCTTTATGTACACGTTTACAACATACATATTTACCCGAACCCACTACAGAAATATGGAGAAAATCTGAAGAAGGCTTTAGAACTACATGGCAATTCCCGAATTGTATAGGCAGCATCGATGGAAAGCATGTTACTATCAAGTGTCCAAATAAAACTGGATCTAATTATTGGTGCTATTTAAACAAGTTTTCAATAGTATTAATGGCTATTGTTGCCCCGGACTATAGATTTATTTCAGTTGACATTGGCGGTTTCGGTAAAAATAGTGATGGTGGAATTTTCGAAGCTTCCAACATGGGAAGGAGATTTGAAACAAATTTAATGAATGTGCTTGAGCCAAAAAATCTCCCAGGACAAAATGAACCTTCTCCTCATGTCATAATTGGAGATGAAGCGTTTGCACTAAAACCATATTTGTTAAGGCCCTTCCCATATAAGCAAAGTAAAACAGATGTTTTCAAGGAAAATTACAATGTAAGACTGTGTAGAGCGAGAAGAGTGGTAGAGAATGCTTTCGGTATATTAGCACAAAAATGGCGTATATTTTATAGACCAATGGAAACAAAAGTTGATGCTACCATTCTTATTGTGAAAACTGCATGCATCTTACATAATTTCTTACGAACAAAAAAATGCGATGATGGACTTATCGAACTTTTGGACCCAGAAGAACCTGAACTTGGAGCTTTTCAACATTTGAACAATGACCCAAGAAGAGCAGCAACACTGGCATTTTCTGTTCGAGACAAATTTCTCACTTTTTTTAATTCAGGCCTATGAAGAATGTTTTTTTACAATAAAATAATTGGGTTTGGCCTAATACACGAAATATAATATTGCTATGATTATTTATTTTTAATTCTAGTTGATATAACCTAACCAAACATGTAACACAATAAATAGTAAGTACTTACCATTTTCGCCTATTTCTTCTCCTATTTTACTCCAAACCTTATCCTTTTTACGGATATTCTTATAATCTTCATGAGAAAGGTCGTACAGTATGGGATACTTTCGAACTAATTCAATAATTTTTTCCATTTTCATTTCTTATTTACATACACTACGAAACTACTGCGAATCCGAGAAAAAACGCAGTCAATTGCGAAATAAGATTCCGTGCGAATAAATACGCAGACAATTCGCAGTCTAAACGAAAAAGATCGTACGTGTCTGAGCTTGTATATTTACCGCAATGGAAACAATATTATGCGAATCGTAAGCGGAGCGAACTTTCGCAGGTGCTGCGAATTTTCCGCGCTGGTTTGAGGGAGCCTTAAATCTGTCTAATAATTCCATAGGCGAGATAACAGAGGGATGCATTATTTGTTTGATAGCAAAGATTAATGAGTCAACTAACTGTTTGAGTTGGAATATTATTAAATCTATTTGGTACATTTCAAGATTTAACATTGTTTGTATACTATACATAGGTTATTTGGTTATTTAGTAAAACGGAAAGTTCTTCATAATGATTTCTTAATACACATATATTATTATTTAAATTACTCGTCGTATTTTCTACCAACACAATTTGGTCTCTGAGAACACTCTTAAATTTACTTAATTAAACTTGTTTAAACTTGTTTTCATATTTTTCTCCATCAGTAGCGTCTAAATTACCCGTTATAGCCTTGGTAATAGAGCCTAGGATATTAATAGCACCTCGTTTATACACTTTCCTACTTAACCCTATTGAATCACACAGTCTAGGGATTGTTGGCAATGAATTAATGCCTTTTTTGTTGCTGGAGTTTTCACTTCTGTTTTTACGTAGACACAGGTTGTAAGTCTGTGTCTTTTTAATAACTATGTAACACTTAAACCCTTTTTGCTTAAGGGGTTTTTATGTTTTTGTAAAAAGCTTGCTTGCTTCCCATATATATATAAATAAAACACTGCTTTTATGTGTAAAGAAGCATATATTCACATATATATATATATATATATATATATATATATATATACATATGTGTCTTGTTCGACTGATAATTGTACACTGATGTAGTATTTGCTTTTGTACGTATATGGTTCCCACCCTACGACTCGCACCTCTGGTTGTGAGTGCATACAAAAATAAACACTTAAATACAAAAAGAAATACATCATTTTAAATACAGCATTCATTTACATGATTTATGTTGGAATACAAAATAATGCATAACACAAATAAATGCATTTATGTCCAAATAGCTACGTTTTATTATTTAATATAATTGTTTGGCGTTTCCGAACACACAGTTTATTAATTTCCATCATTTTTCTTTCTTTAATTATTAGTAAATGCCTACTTTCAAAACTAAGAGTTTTATTTTTTACTTTCTGCATTAGTATCGTGTCTTGTTCTTTGAATTGATTAATGGATTCCATAAAATTAGAGTAGTTTTTAGTTATTACTAATTTAAAATAGTCCTTAATATTTATAAGCCAAACCTAATCTTACAGGTAATAATCCTACGTGTTTTTGTATCGGAATCACTTTTCCCGATCCTCGGAGGATGAGGGTTGCTCCACATCTGCCACAGTCCCTATCTTTAATAATCGTGTATGATACTTATATTCTTTACCAGTTTTGTCTTTTACGCATACTGTATTATCGGAGTTAATTTTTACTATTTCAAAAGGCCCTTTATATATTGGCTTTGATTTAGATTGAAAGTTTTTTCCAATTTTCGCAAAAACACTTTGCCCGATTTTTAAAGCTAAATTTTTGAGATTTGTATTTAATCTTTCTATCACCCTTTCTTTATTTCCCTGAATTTTTTCATTAACGTTTTCATATAATAACTAATTTATTCTTATGTTTTTCATTATAATCTTCATAAAATTTATAAGAATAGTATAATTCGAAAGGATCTCTAAAATTTGAATGCCCAAATAGCAATTCATATGGGGTGTAGTTTGTTGTACTGTGTTTTGTATTATTATATGCTATGAGGGATAATATGTGTTGAGAAATAGAATCTTGTGCGTATTGTAATTTAAGAATTCTTATGTGTTCAATTAATGTCGAATGTAAACGCTCAATATACGAATTACTTTCAGGATTTTGTGCGGTTGTTACGTGGTACCACCCTATATTATAATTTTTTAGTATCTCTTTTAAGACTCTATTATCAAACTCACGACCACCATCGGTGGTAATATTACGAGGTAACCCGTATTGACTAAAAAACTGAATTAGAGCATCACATATTTCCACATTATTCTTGCTGGGTGACTGGGATTGCTTGGGCGAATTTCGTAAATGCATCAATTATTGTCAGGAAATTTTGTTGATCGATTACAAATGTATCAACGTACAGTCTTTCAAACGGTGCGTCTAATTTCTCGGTAATATTCAATTTTGGATGAGGTTGTCTATTATACTTACTCACATTACATAATACGCATTTCTTTTATGAAATTCGTAATGTCATTCTTTAAGTTTTGCCAAGTGTAATTTTCTTGAATATGAGCAGTGGTTTTGAAGATACCACGATGGTTTGTCTTACCCCCATGATGTTTCTGAATTATTTCTAGACGTTCCGATTTATCATTTATTACCTTGACCCTTTTCAGACACCTAAACAGTTTCAGTCCCAAGTCGCTAAAATGTTTTATGTATGCCACGCAAATTTCTTTATAAACTTCATCATTACAATAGATATAATGTTTGCCCGACGGAATATATTCTTTGATGAATTGAATAAAATCTGCCTGAATTGTTTCTTGATTACATTTACAAATATATATATAACTTTACCTTCGTTAAGAGTGTATTGTGCCTTATATCTTAAAGGGTATTTCGAAACGAATATCTGCGTCTTCTTTGTGTCGATTGCATCGTATCTAATAGGAATCGATATATTGGGTTCTGAGTTTACATTGGAATTATTTAAATGATTGCTACTATTATCCAAATTTACTTGACCTTCACCTGATTCGTTTATTTCCAATTGACTCCTTACTTCATTTAGTTCATCATCATTGTAATTCGGCGTTATTGAGCAATCATCATCCTGATGATTAATTTCTTCACTTAAACGGACTCTACTTAAAGCGTCTGCATTGGTATTATACTTTCCTTTTTTATAGACCACGTCGTAATTATACTCACCTAATTTTAGTTTCCAGCGTTGTAGTTTTGAGTTTGGTTCTTTTAAGCTACTTCACTAAACTAACGGTCTATGATCCGTGTATATGGTAAATTTTTTGCCAAACAGATAGGGGCGGAAGTATTTCGTTGCCCAGACCACGGCTCTTTCTCGATCGTACTGTATTTTTGTTCTGCCTCTGATAGAGTTCTGCTAGCATAAGATACAGGTTTATCGTGGCCAATTGGCCCTTGTGATAGAACTGCGCCAATTGCTATGTTCGAAGCGTCCGTGGTGAGAGTAAAAGATTTTAAAAAATCTGAGTATTGCAACACATACTCATTACATAATATTGTTTTATATTTATTCCCTGAAAGTTTGGCACTTGCTCTTTTTTTTATTTTTAAGCTTGTAGTTTTTCTTTAGAGCAAGTGCCAAACTTGCTGCTGCTGCTGGAATTAAGAGAAATAATCTTTTCTCTTAACGACAAGCTTCCAGTCTCGCTTTTCTCCCCCGGCCGCCATTTTGTTTGCGCGGGTATATAAACCGAAAAACAATCGAACCTAAGTCAGTATGCCCGTATTTCCGCATCATAAATACTTAGGCCCGGGTAATGATTTTGATAGTGGTGATCCCGTAGATGGAGACGATCGAATTACACAAAAGCATGATTCCGCCTATGAAACCGCTATTTCCGCTAAAGATATTTCTGGCGCTGATGAACACGCTGTGAAGTCATTTTGTAACGATTTCAGTACCACTGGAAATTGGCACTCCCTATTAGGTAATTATGTAAATTATTTCAAATGTATATTATAACAAAAACAAATTTAATGCAGTTGCATAATAATGCAGTTAAATATATATTAAATATTCTAGGTGCAACTGGTTTGGCCGTCAAACAACAAGTGGAAAAACGTGTCGGAATTTTGTACCCGGATATGTCTTCACATAAACATAAATATAAACCATTATCATTAAAAAATCGAGGTGACGAAAGAACTCAAGAACAAAAAACAAAACGACAAATAAATCAAGATCTGAATCGTGACAGTATGCAAGATCCTAATCAACCTTCATCTAGTCGCGACGTAAGTGACATTGGCCAAATCGAAAGTAATAATCCCATGGAAACAAATGCTAATGATAATATACAATCTGATTTACCTGCAAATACACCAGATAATAGTGGTGTGACTAATCCACATGGTAATGTGGCGACCTTATATTTCAATAAATCATTAGCAGGTAATGGTATGACTTTTTTTAAAAAGAGTAGACTAATGCATTCGTGGGGATTCGCCTCAAATAAGTTTGCAATAGGACCTCCTGGAGATAAAAAGCATGATTATATAGCATATAACACTTCTTTAGCGTATATACCCGTTGATTGGGTGCCCTTTTATTTATCACCAGCTGAATATTATTCATTACCAATTGGATCTTATATAAAGGAAGTGTACGTAGAAGTAATTCCAAAGGGTGTCCGATGATCATTTGATACAGGAGCTACGTTATCTGGAACAGCGAATTCAATGCACGTAATTTATGGTAAACATGTAATTGGTTTGAATCATAAAATAGAAATGGTAAATAGAGGTGTAAAGCAAGATGACAAAAAACCAATGACTATTGCTAGTCTTTCCGACATTACTAAAATCGAATTAACAGATCGGTTTTATGGATTACTCGGAATTTATAATTCTGAAACTAATGGTACTTTTCCGTCTACATGGGCTGCAAATAGAGCAATACCACATTATGCTTGTGTCGTGGCAACTACAAATAAATCTACTAAAAATACTTATTACAAATATACCGGATGGCCTCGATTGGGTAATATAGTAGATATATATATAATTTAAATGAACATATTAATGTTCCGTGTATTAAATATCATTATAAACCGAAAAATGGAACTTTGAAAAATTTAAAGAATTCGGCTATTGTACCAAATAAAGTAAAAGTAATTACTGGACATACAGAAATGGCTTCTCGAGAAACACAATTCATTTCTGAAGGAAATTACACTCACTTATTGGGAAATAGTAGCCCTTTAAATAAAGATATTGGAGAGTATGAATCAATTGTAGACAAAGCTCATTTATTTACACATCCGAATTTACACGGGGGATTAAAAAGTCAACCGCAAGTTCATGTTGGTATTGAACCAGTACAATCTAATGCACCCAGTGATACAGATCCACAATTTGTTAATGCTAGTGTAGATTATGAAATTAAATGCACGTGTGTTATTGGATTTACTTCGAATTTAATGTACGGTTATGACACATATGGATCAAAAGTAGATTTTAATTCAGGAACGGTTGACACTAATCAACAATACTATTTAATGCAACATCATATTGCCGGTAACTATAGTGCTAATTGGAAAGGTGATTATATAACAACAAGTTAAATTGTTATAGGAAATTATTCATATAACTGGATGGGTAATTATACTACGAAAAATACAAGTAGAAGTAGTAAATGGAAACCAAAACAACTTAGTGATTAAAATATGTTTATTATACATTTACATTACATATTATTATAATATACAATAAAATAATATTGGAGTAAATTATTTTCCCACCACCTCTTCATGTAACTGTTCCCGTAATACCCTTTTTGAATGTCTGAAAACACACATATTTTAGGAAAATATAATATTATAATTTTTCCAAAGCTGATATAATGCCAAAGGATGTATATGTTTTTCAAAATCTAGTAATAACGGTGCACTACACCAATCAAATTTATACATCCGATTATTAAATATATCATTATTTGGAAAAATTTCACAATTTGTAGTTATAATTAAATTATTGGAGTTTTATCAATTTGTACATGTGTTTGATACTTAATATTAGCCATACACGGATCACCTGCGAATAATATTTTACAAGTATCGAAAGCCGCCGGTTCACAATTGGGTTCGCCCCATATTAATATTCTTTTATCCACACAATCTTGCAATGGAAATTGGTTATACTTGTTGAAATTAGATATTTGCCCTTTTACTAAACAGAGTGATGCATAAACTTTCGCGAGTAAAGTTTTACCTGCATTACTAGGTCCACGTATTTATTATTTTTCCTATCTAAAACTTCATATAAAATGTTTAAAAAATAATAAATACTATCGTGATCATAATTATATTGATGTGATAATAGTGAGTGTAATTTAATAGTAGATTCTTCTATGGAATAATAATAATCATAAATGTGACCTGAAGTACAACCAAATAGGGGCGTACATTGTAAGTAAAATTCAATTAATTCATTAATGCTAATTGTAAACGGTTATCTGAACGACCAATTGTTTTCAAAATATCGTTTTCAAGCCATTGTATAGTTTTACAAGAACTTAATAAGGGGCATACCGGGAATTTTTTGAAAAATTGGAGAATTTCCGAGATTTCTTTTTCCGGTTGATTTGAGCGCGATTTTGAATATTTTTTTTGACGTTCGCGATCAGCCGAATGAGGTGTTGATACCGTTCCGGAATCAATGGTGTCACCACGAATTGCACAGATTTCGTCATCTTCATCCATAACTGTTCCTTCGGTACCGTTTTCGCCTCTTTGAACGGAATTAATTTCATCTGCACTAGGAACTTCCCATCGGGTGCCGGCGAGGAAATAGTACAAACATTGTCGGGGGTATAAGAACAAATATACTCCGAGATATTCGAAATATTCTGCAATAAAATACATTATATTATTAATAGTTCATGAGTAATGTAGTGTACTTTACCTCGTCCAATTCCTCCAGTCCAAACAGCTCGTCGTCTTCGGTGTAAGATAGGCAATCCTTGGATGCTGGAACTACGGCAGGTGCCTGCTGTCCATCCACAGTCGTGAACGATGTGGAGATGTTGCCACTCGTCGTTGGGAGCGTGATAAGAGATGATGAACAATTTTCCGAAGTATCGTTTTCGTTGTTAGCGTATTGAATACCGTGTTCCAAGTTTCGGACGGGAAGAATGTCGTGGCAAATTCTCCGTCTAAGGTTACACTGTCGAATGGCGTCCACGAATCGACTGTATCCAGGTTACCGGATTCTATGTTCATCAATTTCTTCAGAGTCTTGAGTAACGGTAGTACTGTCGGTCCTAAAAGAATTATTAACTTCTTCGAACAAGCACTCAAGATCGTCCAGAAAATTTTCGGAGTTGGCCATATTGTTTCGATAATTTCGTATATATCTTTTAGTGTAATTTCAGACATTCTTTTTCCTATAAACAAGATATATTCATCCAAATTAACCCAGTTATGCCTGATTTTTTTTTTTCATTTTTTTTTCCAATTTTGAGTATGTTTGGACTAAAGACACTAGTTTTACACCCCGATGGTAAATTTGTGGAAAAAAAGTTTTTTTCCACTAAAAAATGGGTGTTCGTTTAAAAAACGAACAGTAGGCATGTAGCATATAAAAAAAAGCACTTTTGTAAAAGTTTTATTGTAAGGGTTATTAATAATATTATTATCATTATTGAAAATATTACGATCACCAGCATTCAGAAATTAATTTTGTGTGGGTGTGTGATAGTCAATAAAGCATCTTATGTGTAAAGCGACTTTACACTTGTTGCAAATAACTGAAACTGCTTTATGACACACCCTGCAACGTGATGGTTTTTCTTGGGTGCTGACCAAGTGATCCATTCTATCAAATCTGGAATCAGCATTTTCTAAAGTAGAATGTCTTGATCTCTTATTACTGTTTCCACGCCCGTGAGTTTCAAGAAGTGCCTTAGCCACTCTTCTTCGAAAAGTCAGATGATCTAGCTTTCCGTTTTCCGTCTTTTTATGCAAAACCCATGCATTTTGCATTGCTAAATCTAAAACATGTACAACCAAAGGGAAGTACCATTTTTTCCCCCTGATTCCAGTTCTATATAAACTGATGTTTTGGTCGCTGCGGTCGACACCACCCATGTACTTATTATATACATTTATGTTTTGCGGTTGTTCAAGACTTACACTTTTTTTTTCAGTGCGTGAAAAGCGAGACACTATGAGTTGGTTGTACGGATACGAAGTTTGATACAACGTTGACTATATTATTGTCATTCCAAGTTACAATTACAATGGAGCGTTTATTTGTTGATCTGAAATCCCAACTTCCTCTTTTAGTTTTTTTGAATATTTTGTTGGTAGGTAAAGGACACTTAGCTCTCCTATTTTCGCGGAGATTGGCTGTTGCTTTGATTTGTCTGCGGGTGAGTTCTGCTATCAGTGGAATACTTGTAAAAAAATTATCAAAAAAAAGTTGATACGGTGCATTTACTTTCGAGCAAATCACATCAGCGTAATTCAGAATGACTGATGGACCCAAGCCTAGGTTGTTATACTTTTTCATTTCAGATTTTGCTCCCTGATAGGGTTCAAATCAGACAATGTACCCATAAAAGGTCGTACCGGTCCAAAGTTTGTAACCATAACGAACAGGTTTTCCCTTTATGAATTGTTTTCCCGGATGTCTGCCAAAGTATGGCACCATTGCTTCGTCAATACTATGCTGCTCCACATGCGGTGCATTTTCTAGACATTTTTCATTCATTTTCGCAAATAAAGGTCTAACTTTAGCAAATCGGTCGTTTTTATCCAGATCATCATTATCGCAACAGTGGATATTGGTCATAATATGTTCAAATCGATCTCTGCTTATCGCATTTGAAATAACACTGTTGTGCGAATCCTCCGAGTTTTCCCAGTACATCCGTCTTCTACTGACCGTGCAATATCCACTTACTAATAACACTCCCAAAAAGCATTTCATTTCTGCAACAGTTATGTCTGCTTTTCTGTTTCGCTTTGAAGCATATAAGTTGGTATATCTAACTAACATTGCTATAATTTCATCAAACAATTTGGAGAATAACTGTGGGGGCGAATTTTTGTTAGCCACCGTCGAAGCGGGTACCCATTCAGTGTTAAAATGTTCTGTGCTAAGATCGGATTTTTCCCATTTGTAAACATTTTTTGTAATATTTTTCGACCTAGAAGTTACAAAACGTGATAATGGTAATTCATCAGTCCCATCCCAAGCTTCTTCTTCTCTTTCATCCATTTCTGGTTCTCCTATATTTGCACCTTCTGTATTATCTTCTTCCAAATCATGAAAAATTTCTGCTTCAGCTAGCAATTGTGCGGCTGGCAAATTATTTATCGCCACTTCTTGCTCGTCTCCTGAATCCTCATCCGTAAAATCATCATTCGCATTCGTAGGAGGTAAAATAGCAATATCGACTTCATTGTTAGCCGAGCTACTGGGAATGGCATGGACATCCTCCTCTAATTGTGTTAGAAGTTCGTCGAGAGTTAAACCACTGAAAAAATATATACCTGCCAGTTTCTATAATTTTCCACATTTTCTACTACTGTGTGCCTACTGTACGTTAAATCGTACAGCAAAGTTTTACGCATGCTGCAAAAATGACAGTAAGATATTATTGCGTCATAGTTGTCGCAAAGCTAACCTCAATATATATTTAACCACTATAATATCTTTTATGGCGTTTTGAACTAAACAATAGAAAGTTTCCTTACCCAACAAGTTTCAGATCCACTATAGGCGCCATTGTAAGACAGACAGTTGAGATTAAAAATTATTTACACAAATAAAATCGCTCCAAATCCACACAACAAAATTATGAGTAGTTGAAACAAGCTTACTCGAAATAATAACGCTTGCTCCATCTATCTGCGAGCTAAAGCAATACGAGAAAAAAATTTAGAGTAGGGGTCTGTACAGTGTACGTTTAGCCGTACGGTAGGCATATCTGGGTTAATTAATGTTAGTATAGTAATGCAAGTAAATTATAAGAGAAAATTATAGGGTTATTGGAGGTAAGCCGTATAATCGACGTCTCATATTTATATTGATTAAACATTCTTCACAGTCTCCCAGTGATCGGTATGTTGTAAAACGGCTGCTACACATAGTGCAAGTTCCACTAGCATCGATATTATGTTTAATTACATGATCGACACTTACATTCCAAAAACAATGAGAATGTATATCGACTTTTTCTAGCCAATCGATGGGGTGAACTTTAAAAAAACAAGTAAGACATAAATTTGCCCTGTATTCGGACCCAAATTCACTGACCGTGCCGGTATAAGTTGGTGGTGTAACAATAACATAATCAAAGTTATTTTCTAAAGTGCGTAAATACACAGTAATATACTGCACTTTCTTGCAAGTCCATTGTTTGGAGTCCATCAGATGGACGCGATATTCTTGTTCAGAACAAGGCGCATCATTATTAATGCGCAAACAATTAACGTCAAATACACGAGACATTTTATACAATACTTACAAACAGAACAACTACTTCAAACTAATTCACTTAAGAAAACTCTAATCTTATATACTTACGTTTGCGGTATTGAAACCGAGACAATTTTCTTTTGACCTCGCTGACATTCATGAACTACACCTTAGAGCAGAAAATCTCAAACTGTTTTTCGGTTCGCTATTATTTTCTTATATACTAATTATTCCAAAATGGCGGCCGGGGGAGAAAAGCGAGACTGGAAGCTTGTCGTTAAGAGAAAAGATTCTTTCCAGCAGCAGCAGCAGCAGCAGCAGCAAGTTTGGCACTTGCTCTTTTTTTATTTTTAAGCTTGTAGTTTTTCTTTAGAGCAAGTGCCAAACTTGCTGCTGCTGGAATTAAGAGAAAGAATCTGATTTAAGTCCCTGATGAATTTTCTATAATAGCCGAGTAAACCTAAAAAGCTCTTAATGGCTGTTTGCGTTTCAGGTAATGGATATCTCTTAATAGCGGAGATTTTGTCAGGATTTGGTTTTATGCCTGCCTGCGTAATTACGTGACCTAAATATGCTACCTCTTTTCGGAGAAATTCACATTTATCTAGTGACATCTTTAAATTTGCTTGTCAACCTATCGAAGACAGAAGTTAGTTTTTTTATATGATCCTGAAGGGAAGTCGAATAAACCACGACATCTAAATATACATGACAGGTGTCGTGAGTTAATCCCCTCAAAATGTAATTCATAACTCTCTGGAAGGTAGAGGCGCGTTTTTTTAGGCCAAAGGGCATGCGTAGAAATTCGTAGTGCCCTAGTTCCGTAGAAAAAGCTGTTTTTTGTATGTCGTTTTTTGACATTTCAATTTGGTGATATCCATTTGCCAAGTCTAACGTGGTAAAATATTGTGCTCTACCTAGCTTATCCAATATATCGGTTATATTAGGTAGTGGCAATTTATCATCGATTGTAATTTCGTTTAATCTGAGATAATCGATAACTATCCTATATTTAATATTACCGTGAATGTCCGGTTTTTTTGGGACTACAGCTACAGGTGCTGACCAAGGAGAAAAAGATTCTTGTATTATGTTGTTTTCTAATAGTTTATTAACCTGTTTGTTAATCTCTTCTCGTTGTACCGGTGATTTGCGATAGGGTTTAATATAAACGGTTTGATCAGAGCTTAATTTGATTTCATGTTTTATTCGTTAGTAAACGTAAGTGGTAATTGGTCATGATAAAATAGATCTTTATATTTTACACACAAGTATAAGATTAATTTTTGTTCCTCACTATTTAAATGATTAATCCTCAACTTAGACCTTACATTGTCTAATAATATGTTTTGTAACTGAGTGGAATTTATTTTTAAATTTTCAACAGTTTCCTCTTCCTGATGATAGATTTCGGTTTGAGTATGTTTATCCAATTTTACTGGATAATTGTTAAAGTTTATAATTTTCGTTAGAGCATAATAATCTTTTGCGTTTGTTATTACCGTGGGGATTTCGACGCCTTTTATTATTTCCTGGTGATTAATAAGGACCGGATTTAAATTTCTTGATACTAATACTTTGACTATTTTCCTTTCTCGTGGTCCTAACGATATTCGCGGGTCTTCGCAACACATTGGTATATTACAGTAAGGAGCTCTTAACCATTTATTTCCTATATCTACGACCGCTTCCAGTTGTTAAAGTAACCTAAGCAATATTATACCGTCAATTTTTTCGGAAAAGTCGACCACGTTAAAGCGATGTACTTGGTTGGGTGCGTTGAATGTTGCTAGACTCGTGTTGCTATTTCTATTACGTAATCATAATGTGTAGTATTATGTATTGTAGTCTAAATGGACTATATTTTATAAATTCGGCAAATTGTTCATAAGCGATTTTTGTCGAAATTGATGAGGCTGATGCCCCTGTGTCGATTAAAAACTTAGCATTTAGCTCTGGGATGTTAATATACGGTAGGCGAATGGAATGACTGTGATTAAATTCTAGTCTTTCGATTGGTGGTAAGAGGCTACTTGATAAAAATTTTCATCGTCATTAAGGGTATAATAATTAGATGCACCTTGCACATATTCTTCTGATCGATTTTCTTGATTAGGAGAATCATGTGAAGGTTCTGTTTGGTAGTTTTCTACTGAAAAGTCGAGATTTTCGTAAGTATCATTATTATTGAATTTTCCTATTTGATCGGTGTTATAACTAGAGTACTCCGGATCATATTGTTGGTGTAATTCTTCTACATGGAATTGTGGATATGACTGTCTGTACATAGTGGCACTGTGTGCAGAGGTTGTATCCATGGGTGTAATATTATGGACTTTCGTTTGTTCTACTTGACCAGGTGATTTGGCGAATTTAAAGCTAGGATTTTTTGTGGGCTGTACTTGCTTTTGCAGGGTCTTATAAGAGGGAAATTTATTTTGAGAATTATTTATAAAATTAGATTCCGGTCTAAAATTTGGTCTAGGCATATTATAATTTTGATAGCTAGGTGCTTGTCTAAACGTGTTATAATTGTATAAGCAAGTAATAACAAAAAACACACTTGGTATTGTTTCACAAATAAATTATAAATTATTTGTGAAACAATACTAAGTGTGTTTTTTGTTATTACTTGCTTATATTTCGACATGTTTCACCAAGAGATTTCCATCACTTCATTTAATTATGTGTTATAATTGTTTGGTCTCTTATAGTTTTGTTGAAACGCGGCAGGTTGTGGCCAAATGCCCCTTTTAAAAATTGGTATTTGCTGTTTTATTAAATGATTGCTCACATTTAAACTGCCAGCTTTATTACAAGAGTAGAAACAGTTTTCTGCTTCCATGACATAGGTCATAGCTTGTTGTAAACTGCTAGGTTTCCTTAATCTAATTTCTTGACCTACCGGATAATTTACTAGACCCCTTATATATGCCTGAAGGGCAGTATTATTATACTGCTGGATTTTAAAATTTTGAATGTTAATATCTGTAGTTACCGCTTTTACTTTACTAATTAATAAATTTAATAATTCCTGTATAATAATTATATGGTGTCGTCTCTCCAAGTTCTGGTTTAGCTCCCATTAAGTCTGGTACCAAACAATCTTCTGTCCTTTCATCAGAGAAATATGGCGTTAAACATCCAAGTATTGAATCAAATGTACCATGTTATTAGTACAATTCAAAATTTCTAATGCTTTACCCTTAACTCGTGATAGAATTACTTGTTTTAATAATACGTTCAATGGATTTTTAGGCTCATGCGTGTCCGCATAAGTGACGCATAAAAATGTGCATGCCTGCTTAAATGTGTCTAAAGTATTCGGGTTCCCGTCAAATTCCGGAATCAAAGTTATTATTGCTGAACTTATATCTTTAACCGTGTATGGATGGACATACGGAGTGGCGTTTTGAGGAGTAGGGTTTGGTAACACCGCGGTCTAATTACAGGAGTTGTCATTTTAAAATATCTCCAATTTCCAAAAAAAATAATAAAAGGTTCCGTTTGTTGCAAGAAGAAATAAATAGTACTTACAATATTAGGAGAATGTTCATGAAGTCGGTTCTTCCGTTGAATTCGGACAGCGATTTGAGCGATCCTGTGGGTCTTGATGATTCCTCGAAGTCCAATGGATAATTTCGACTGCGATTTGAGAAGTCTGGTTCTTCGTATGGACTCCTGCGAGGTTTCTTTCTTTCGAATCGTTAATACGAACCGATACTATTTTAATACTTTCGTAAAGAAATCCGTTCTGACTGCGCCAGTTAAATACTTAATAAAACTATTCGAATTTTTAAAAAGTATTTTATTTTGTGAAACACTGTTATCACCTTTTAATAACAACTTCGATTTTAGAAATATTATTATAATAATGTTAATCGATTATACATTTACTATATCACACTTAAAAGGTTCTAGCAGGGAATGCCTTTAACAGCCAAGGAGCTAGTATTTATGCATTCCCTTATCGCTCTAATGATAAGAAGTAATACACATCACATGTACATACATAAAATATATCATATAACTTATATATACATATACATAATGTAACTCGGCGACATATTTGTTTTAAAGGTTGTTTAGAGACCTTTACTAAACGTTAAATAGTCCTAAATAATTTTCGAACGGAAATGCAGAAAAGGTGTGAAGAGGCCCATAATTTTTAACATCGTCACTCAAGTGGCAAAAGTAATGTATACTCGCGGCAAAAAGTTTTGTCGGGGGGTAAGACCAGCTATATGGAAGGTATCACTGGTAAACTCTAGTAATCCGAAAATATTTCCCACTAAATTTTAATAAACCATGAAGGGAGATTGTAATATTTTTGTTTACCCTTGAGAGATATATTAAATTTCCTCAAAAATAAAATACATCGAGCATAATAATGCAATAAATAAGCAAACAAAAAATTACACAAAGAATCTTTTGAAGGAAAATATTTTAAAATGTAAAATAAGAGCAATATCACACTTACCCCGGACGTTTTAATATATGTCTTTTAAAAATGCGAGAAATTACCATACTAATAAAACAAGAAATGCTGAAATAATAATTGATCTTTAGAGAGATGGATGAACTACCTATTAAAAAAATCTTGATTTAAATAATATTCCAAAATTTAAACACCTCTAGCAATTGCGCTGTAAATACCAAGGTAAATACATATTAGGCAAACATGCCCCAGGTAAAAAAGTCTTAGAATGCATATATAATAATATAAAGAATTTTGAGTTTAATTACAATGAAAAACACATTTTTTGTATCTATTTTAAAATAAATAGAATGTATATTACAGAAGAAAAGTAATGACAGATACATACTTGTAAATATCATCAATATAAATAATTACAAATTCTATAAAACCCAGATCTTAATAAAAGCATTCATTCTCGCCCTTGAAAACAAAATAAATTCGGAAAGCCCCAAACATTTGTAGAACAGCAAAAAGATTTCTTTTTAATGTTGACACATCAATGTTATCGTGCGATAAATCATAAATGAGGAATTTTTGAAATATATTTACTTCTATACCATGTGCTTGCCGTCAAGCTGCGGATACAGTTTACTGTAAGATAAAACGACGACACCGAGAGTTTGTATGAGTTAGTACGAGAAAGCAATATTACACGTGTTACATATCATTTTTAATGATGCTTACCTTCATTTGTTAGGATTTTGCCTACATCAGTACCACTCCTGGGAGTTTGAATATTTCCACCTCCACTTAAATTACTTGAGTTAAAAATGTTTTTAGTTGTTGGTGTCACTACAACAATAAGAAAAGATTTAAGTTATTTGAAAATGAATACAAATTCCTGAACAATTCCAAACCCACCTTTATACACCTGTAATATTTTCTCTAAAAGTTGCACTAACTGAAGTCAATGATTCATCGTCGCTATCAATTTCATCAACTCTAGATCTTGCATTAGGGACATCTTAAAACAAATAATTTCATTTATATTGTATAACAATAAACAGGTGTCTATTTCAGTATGCTTTTGTTAATCACATAAGTATATTTTTTAACGAAGTTATTAATAGATTTGATTTTTCTTTTACACCAGAACTTTCATGCTTTCACGTGAGCTCTGAACTTTACTATTTTTCTATGAATGACAATTCAGTAAAGAATAGATGTAGTGTTTCTATTTCAATTTACTATTTTTTTATTAATTAAAAATGACAAAGTGCTACAAGAACATAAAGATGGTCGTGAGAAAGTTACACCCAAGAAGGCAATATTAATGACTGTGGTATTTAAGTAACCAAGAAACGTTTAGGCCGATAACCGACAGATTTAACGTTACGAAAAGTTCAGCACATCGGGTTATAAATAGAAAAAATTATTAATTATTTGGTGCACACATGCAAAATAATAATATAGTAGGAGTCATTGATGGATGCCAAATTCTTATTAAAAGACCTGCAAAAGATGCCCATGTGTACTGTAACAAAAATTCCGATTACAGCATATTATTGCAGGGTGTTTGTGATCATAAGAAACGTTCTATTGATGTTTTCTGTGGTGAAACCTGGTCGTTCCACGACGCACGGCTGCTGAAAAAATCATCATTATATGAAAAAGGAATAAATGTGTTCTGTATGTAGTAAAACTAGATCGATTAGAGACACTGTTCTTTAACACTTTATTAATGCTTATTACATTTTAACTAATCACAAAAAGTAACTGAACTATATATATGGGTGTGTATCTATTCTTGGTTACATGTATATGTATGAGTGTAGCCAGTTAAGCCGCGTAATTCAAAGTCTTCAACATAAGAGTCTTCCCCACGTCAGGTAAATTTTTACATGTATAGATAGTTAATTTACATATAACAACATTAGGTCACATTACAAATTTAACCTGTATGGTGGTTTAACAGTACGTTTGGATCTCCGTAAGGTAGGTGCGTCATCTGAGCAAGTCTCTTGATTAGGTAAGGTATTTTCTCCTATAGGTATCTGTGTTTCACTTTCAGGTAATACAGGTGTTGTTTTCAGACTGATAGATGTAGGAGTTATTATATGTACATAAGACATATCCGTATTTCTGTTAATAGAAATCGGTGTATTTTCGCCCATTTTCCTCATCTGTTCCACATGTCTTTTCCATAATCTACCATCATCTAATTTGACTAAGTATTGCAATTTTCCTATTCGCTTATGAACTCGACCAAATTCCCATTTACAATCATGGATATAATCGCGAACTTGTACTCTCTCACCCTCTTTGAAATTCTGTACCCCTTAAGCGGGTATTACCGAATTTGATACGGTTATTATTGGATATGGTTTGCAAAAATCTAAACGTGAGCGAATTTCTCGTCCGAACATTGCATAAGATGGACTTATGCCTGTTACAGTATGAGGTGTTTTCCTGTAATTTAATAACAATTTCGCTAATTGTTTCTCTCTCTCTCATTCCATTCCCTTTTAATGCCCTTAATGATTGTTTAAGCGTTTGCACATATCTCGCAGCCAAACCATTTGTTGCTGGGTGATATGGTGCACTTAATTTGTGTATTATACCATTCTCTTGTAAAAGACGTTTAAATTGATATCAAAGAAAAGTTTGAGCATTATCTGATACGAGTATTCTAGGGATACCATGCGTTGCAAAAATCTTTCTCAACAATATAATTGATTTTGAGTACTTAAATTATTAACTATATGTATCTCTGGCCAGCGTGTATACGCATCAACTAATATAAAATAGAAAGTATTCATGAATGATCCCGCAAAATCTATGTGTACTCTCTTGAACAGCTCCCCATCCGCGCAATTTTTACAGATATCCTCAATATAATAGGTTATTCCTTGCACAAAGAAAAAGTAGTACATTTGTACAATTAATTTTTTTAAACTAAAGCAAATAAAAGATGATTTTTACTTTTATACTATTTTATTTTTTAAATTGATTAAAACAAAAACATTATGTGTACACAATATAGGTATATTAAAATAAAGGCAGTGCCTCCGCTGCCGGCAACGGCTCCCGAATGAGTAGCCGGCAACGGCGCCCGAAAAAGCTGCCGGCGACGGCTCCCAAATGAGCTGCCGGCAACGGCGCCCGATTAAGCTGCCGGCAACGGCGCCCGATTAAGCTGCCGGCTACGGTGATTTAATGAGTATGTCGGTAAAGATTTTTTCAAGATTTTAAGGTTTTATTAAAAATCAAAATTTTGAGTTATTCCTAATGTATAATACGGTATAATACATATAACGAAAAAATAAAAAACATAAAAACATATAAATTCATTCTAAGTAATAACAATAACACAATAATAAGGTATATAGGTAGTGTATATTATAAAACATGTATAAAATAGACGCCTTTATTTTTTCTTTAATTTTTTTCGTTTAAGGCCAATTACGGTATTGCCATATCCCTTTGGACGTCCACGTTTTTTAATCTTGACTGGCATTTTGAGGTTCTGCAGAATACTGTCATAACTTATTGTAGCACCCTCTTTAATGGATGTGTCAATTTCGATTTGTTGAACTGTAAGACGCAAAAAATTAATATGATTATCAGTATATACCTGTTATAGCAGTTTTTACCAATATTGCTAGACTGAAGATCATCTTCGTAGTGAACATCCCTAATTTCGTGTACTTCATCATCGTGCGTAAATCCAGTACATTCAATTATTACTTCTTTTTCAACTTGGTTTTCTCCATTATTAGTTTGTGGGTTATCGAATTCTTGAATTTTATTAGGAATAGTAGTCATGGCAATTTCACACAGAACTCCATCATTTTCAGTTTCATCTTGACACTGTATTTCCTCTACTTGAGTTTGATTTACATTAGTTGCCAATACACTTTCACATTGTTGCACCTCTTGTTCAGCATAGTTTATTAGAACATTATCAATATGTTGGTTAGAGTAATTGCTACTCTCCGGAAAACTGCCTTTAAAAATGTCCTTTAAATTTTCATCTTGCCCTTCTTCCCATTGTTTTATGATAAACTGAATGATCTTCAATCTCTCACAAAAAATTGGAGTGGATACTTCGCTGCATAATTGAGCCATTTTTTTACCTTGATCATCCATAAGCTTAAATTTGGCATGATTGGTCATATATTTGGGCTTTACACCTTTTAATTGTGTTACTTGTATATCATCTTTATTATAATCAGTCACATACGTATTTTCCGGTCCTAATTTTTGATCTGTTTGTTTTTCATTGATTCCAAATTCATCCAAAATATTTGCACAATACGATCGGCTCCATCTATTTAGGCACAAATTGACATCGAATAAATGCAACGATAGTTTAGATCTACAGTAAAAAATATGCCTACAAGGCAACTGTGTAGATTTTCTGAAGAGACATTCACAGCTCAGTGAGGTTACTTGTATCAAACCCTCAGAAGTTTCTGCCAAAAAAACGTCGTCACCAATGCTGTTGAATTCTTTGTAATTGTATTTTTTGAAAATATTTAGCTGTGTCTCTACTTTTTCAAAGGCAAACGTTGTTAAATATTCCCGATATAAATATTCTGCAGAATTTTTTACGTATGGTTTTGCTAACTTTGTATTTAACATCTGACAGTTCTTCACGTCCTTTCCAACTCGAACACTGTTAATATAAGCAAATAAATGTTTTATGAAGTCTTCCAATGGACTGTATCGGTTTATTACACTTTTTAATTTACTATTGACAGATTCCAGACGATTATTCTTATTATATTCTTTTACAATTTTCGGGACCTTGCTTGCCATTTCATCGTAAATTTTGTTGTAATCTGATTCAGATGAGGCATTTGCAAGTTTCTGTAAATATTCTTTGCTGATCTTCACTTCATCTGCGGTTATACCCATTTTTTTAAATGAAACCTCTCTATTGAATATTTGAAAAACATGAAAAAGGCATATTTGTAGTTTTGCATCTGGGAAATGTTTTTGAAAAACTTTTCGTTCCGTTTTGTCTTTATCCGACATAATAACTTGTACTTTCTTCCAAGCGGGATTTCGATTTTTAAATGTTTCTATAAAAAAATTAATGGAAGGTTCATCTTCATCAACTAGTAAACACACTGCAACTATTTCACTAAAACCACAGCCATCTTCTATCATTATAATATATGTTGCTGTTTTAAGATCAACTAAGCAGTATGTACCATCAATAAACAATATTTCCGGAAACGCCTCCATGTATTTTTTCATTCTTTTGTCTTGAAAATACACTCCTTTAAAAACTTCATGTTCATCCATTAACAATTGAATATCGCTACAGTCATAAATATTCTTGAGCATATTAACACATTCTTGAAAGTTTTTCCTCTCTGAAGTTCTCCTGCTGATGTTAGTTAGGTCTTTAAGTGTAATCTTGTTGCCGGTCTCCGCTCTTATTTTGTCCAACACAACTTTTTTATTTGCACCAGCTTTTAACGATTCACTTGCAAAATTTTTTACATTTGCCGGGAGCTGTAACCTTTGTTGTGAAAGGGTTGTAAAATAAGTTTCAGAAGATGTATGGTTGTGGTTGTCTTTTAATTCCAATACACACAGATATTGTTTGCAAGCAGTAACGCGCAGGAAAATTGTTGCCTCACAATCTTCTTTATACGTCGTACATTTTCTCTTGGAATGTTCATTTTTTGATTTAAAAGGTCTACCACCTTTAACGCACGCTAGTCGCATATGATAATATTTAAGTGTTTTATTAATGTTGACAACGCTTTCGGGGGCTCGTTTTCTTTGATTTTCGATTGTTCTAGCATCTCGTATCCAAAATTCATTATGAACACTTTTCTTGTACTCGGTTAACACACTAATAAACTCTTCATATGAAGAAAACTTGTCTCCGACTTTCATTTTCCACAACTACGCGATAGCTGTTTACTTGTTACCTATACATATTTTGAGGTTATGTACTCCACAGCTGGTACCCCTCACAGTATTTGTTGGGCGCCGTTGCCGGCATCGGAACTAAAATTGCGTGGGCAACCGGCGCCGGCAGCCATTGGTCAATTTTTTGGGCACCGTTGCCGGCAGCGGAGGCACTGCCTAAAATAAAATATATTTTAGTAGGCACTGCAATTCAAATGCTAAAATACTACAAATAGAATGATTACACCTGATTAATATTATTTGAATATCTTATTGCATCATATAATATCTTTAAAATTTGTTCTTCTACTTCATCCATTAGACTGGGATGTATTTTTTTTTCTTTTGGCTGCAATAAATTCTGCAAATTCGTCCCTTTCAATTTTATTTTTATCAATTTTTTTCAATATAGCATCTGCAATTATTTTCATTGTTCCAGTGGCTTGTTGCACAATGCTATTAGAATCATTTGATTGTCTATGTTTTACATTTTTTTACTTGATTTTTGCTTGTTGATTTTCTTCGATTGGGTAATTTTCCATATATATAGATGAATTTTGCAGCGTAGGTATAAGTAAATTGTACCTCAAATTCATGTAAATCACCTTCAGTCTGAAAGAAAAAAATATGCTGTAGAATAGTTACTATATGTGCAGATTAAAAACTAATATGCCAGACTATAAATAACAAACTTTTGTAGGTAGTGTTTATTAAAATACCTGTAAATATAGGTGTGTGATTCGAATGTGTCAAAATTATATAAGTATGCGAGTGCACCTATATTTCAAATTTATTCCTTACCAATGTATCACTTTCTTCATGTAAATGCTGGTTGCTATTACTATCATTTTCTGTAATACTTTGTTGGGTTGGTTGAATAGCATCAATGCCTAAACGTGGGCAACAATGTTCTAAGAGGAAATCCATTTGGTCATAATACCACAAACTTGGTACATGAATCTGTGACAGAATATAAACAATGTAAAATTTGTACAACAGATCACTGTAATACTACCTAATTACTATTTATAATTTAGATACTTACATCATCTTCTCCTGCACCACTTTTTTGAGACTCCTTGTAGTTTATATGTTCATTTAAGAAATTAGTTCTTAGACCATGAAATTTATCTGATATGGACACTCCTGGTTTTATCTTTATCACTATATTTTTAATTGCCTCTATTGCTGTGGCACGAGCATGTTTGTTTTTATACCTTGCATCTTTAACTGCATATAAACAAGGATATTTTTTATATTCCTCTATTAACATAGACACCTGTTCACGTGACCAGGACATCTTTTAATTTATGCGATAAGAACTTACATGCACACACACCTCTAAAACCGGGAATTCATTTTTAGGTTAGTTTGGTTTAGTTAACTTTGTCAATGTCAATTGCAATTTTATCCTCATTTTATTCTATTGCGCAGTTTTTTACGCAGATTTCACACAGAAATTAGAACCAACTCTAAATAATTTAGCCGTTAAATTTCGCATGAAATATTGCAAGCGCTTTTCTGTTTTCCACACTGCTAAATTTCAAAAATAAAATTTACATGAAAATTTTCTGTAAAATTTAGCATCGTCTCATACAGGCCTTAAAACTAGGTGGGTACTGGTTAGCCATGAACAACGGGGTAAGATCGCCAATGGCGAAATTTCCCCAGCCCAACATGACGGCCCAAACGTATCCTGAACATTTGCCAATTAATTGAACATAACCTAAACAACAAACATGCGTTTAGATCTATGCGAAAGACTCCTAAAACGTTCAGTTTCTAAATGATCATCTTAGTCCGGGAGGTAGCGTTGCAAATGAAAAAGTCATAGTAAGCCGGCTGCTGATTTTGATATCGGTAGTTGATCTCCTACAACTAATCAGTCAACCGACCGTCAGCTGCTCAAGTAGCGGTGGGTCTGGTTATGGGGGGCCGTGAAAGTTGTAAAAAAAATTAAAATTTTAGTAATAGTACGCCGCACAGTGTTTCGATCAAACGTAGTTACCTGGTCAAAAGTCATTGGCGAATTTCCGAGAAATGTCAAGCAACTCCTCAATAGACATGATTCCAAGATTTGTTTTTCATTGCATTAAGCGGAAGTGGTAATTAAGATGTGTATGAAAGGAAGAGTGCGTTTGCATTATTCGTTATTCTGCTGTGTTTGCGATAATTTCTTACAGTGCTTTTTATTATTGTGTATAAACATATTTTGGTTATGGATTGTAAAGTTAAAGTTGGGTACTTTTTAATTTTTGAACGAACTACATAAAACATAGATCAGTAATTAGGGGAAAAAAAATTAAATCTTAAAATCACAGTACTTTTATCGATTTGTTGTATTTATAAGTCCAGAAACTATATGCCCCCGGGCTAAAATTTATTTATGTCATAGCTGCTACTTTCTGCTTTCAAAGTATAATTATTTTTAACTGCACATTTTTGTACAACTATTTTTTTTTTATTTTTAAGATTGCGTCTACACTATTTTGAAACTAGAGCTTTTTGAGGAATGGCTGAAACATGAAAAAAGATCAGAACAGCATGTTGTACCAGCTCTTGTCCTCAAGATTTGTTTTTTCGGGTGTCACCGAAGCTTCACCGAGGGAAACAAAAAATGCTCTCAGCAGATTTTCCTCAAAATTATCTGAAAAATAGACGAATTGTGGAAAAAGCCGGGAACGCTCTCTGTTGAAAAATTCATTGTGGATGGTACGAGATTTACGTTTTAATGTTTCCCTTTACCAATCTCAACCATCCACATCAGGATGTTCTAATGCACCTGGGCGGCCTCGCAAGATATTCGATGAGTCGAGCGACAAGACAAAAAGGAGACGCCTTCAGGACTTAATCGCTTCGCGGAGTACATCCGAGTTAATGACTGTCGCGAAATTTTTAGCGCGATTATCTGGTTATAGGGACTTGGCTGCAGTAATTAAACACGCTCACGCTAGTGAATATTCAGAAAAATGCAAGGAAGTAAAAAAAAAGCCATTGACAGGCATCAATCACAGATGTTTAACCATAGAAGAAGCTTTGGCATATTATGTTGACTCAAAGTCAACTAGCCACTCCTATAAACAGACTCGAAAGTGGAACATGAAAGCGGGACATCGTATTTCCTTCTTTTTATAGCATTAGAAAAGCTAAAGCTGCATGTTTTCCTCCTGAGGATCAAATTTTTGTAAATGAAAACCGTGCTGAAATCTAATTTCAGGCGATTTTAGATAAAACAGTTGAACGTTTAGTTACTGCTAAGCGTGAAGTAATAAGCAATTTGTCCCCTGCCTCATCCTTCACCCTTATTAGTAAGTGGGGTTGTGACGGAAGTTCAGGTCACAACACGTACAAACAAAAATTCAGCAATAGTGACGATACTGATGAATTTTTATTTGTGTTTTCACTTGGACCGCTGCAATTACGTAACGAAAGTGGTAACATTGCATGGCAGAATCCTCGACCATCGTCGACTATGTATTGTCGTCCAATTAAATTTATTTTCTACAAAGAAACTACTGAATTTACCGTGTCTGAGACAAATAGAGTTTTGGAGGAAATAAACGGGTTGCTGCCGACAATGTCTAATGTTGATGGTTATGAGGTATCTGTGAGGCATGAATTACTTTTAACAATGATTGACGGTAAAGTGTGCAATGCTTTGACTGGAACTTCTTCGACACGAAAGTGTTATATTTGTGGAGCTACTCCAAAATTAATGAATGATGAGTCCAGGGAGTACGTTGGTAATAAAGATAACCTTGGATTTGGTTTATCAATATTGCACGCCTGGATTCGTTGTTTCGAATGCTTGCTTCATATAAGTTATGGTCTAGAAGTTAAAAAATGGCAGCTGGGAGATTCGGCAGATAAAAGTACTGTGAAGCAACGTTCCGTCAATATTCAGAAACGATTCAAAAATGAGATGGGTTTAATTGTAGACAAACCCAAAGCAGGGTATGGCAACACCAAAGACGGAAATATTGCTCGCAGTTTTTTTGGAAATCCTGAGCTCAGTGCAAAGATTACAGGTTTGGATGTAAACCTTATAAAAAAATTTGACACCTTACTTAGAGCTTTAGCATCGGGCTATGACATCAATATAGACAAATGTATAAATGTAGCACAAGACACGAAAAAATTCTATGAGTCTCTACTCATGGTATTACATGCCTGTTACTGTGCACAAAATTCTTGTGCATAGTGACGAAGAAGCTCAGGAAGCTCGCAATAAAGATTGCAGAAGATTTCAAGAACGTCATACACAGAAGCGATCACGTAAGGCCTCGAATAGCGATTTACTAAATATGTTATTGATCACATCTGATCCTGTAATTAACAGTTTGAAAAAACTTCCTAAAAAACGACCTTCACCTGAAAATATATGTAGAAATATAGCCACTACCAATAAAGATATTATATTACAGGACTATGTTACAGATGATTCATCAGAGGAAGAATTTGATGATAGTGATTAGTTAAGAATTACCTAGTATTAGTAGTAGGTATTTTAAAATGATGTTTATAATTAGGTTTAATTTTGAATTTTCTGGTTACTTTTTTTATCTTTCATAGACACAATAAATTCTTATTTACCCATTAAACGCCTTTTTATTCAATAACACCAGTTAAATATATGTAGAGCTTTACGTTTACAGTTTAGAGTGAACAAAATCTTAAAATCAATATCACAGAATAACCCAGAAGCGACACTTATGGCGGCGCCTTTGATCTTTTATTGGCAAATCTGGGAGACCTTGACAGCCATTTAAATGTAGGTACTAAGCGCGAAATTCAAATTTGCGGAAAGAGAGAAATGAGTTGAAATTTAAAAAAGTTAAAATATGTAAATAAATCCATAATAAATAAGGTATTATTAAAAAAACACTCTTGTTAATGTTTCACAAACGTATATTTTCAAAATGGTCGAAATACGAATTTATAAATGCGACAGAATCGACAATTTTACATTAGGTGTATGCTTTTTATATTTTAATAAACGATTAGCATATTTCAAAGCATAGAACATTCTTAACCTAATAAACAATTTCAATAAATACGATTTTGGAAAGTCAGGACACAAGTTACAAGGAACATCTTTCATACATTCAAAGTATAATGAAGCTAATTAAATAAATCAGAAGCAGATTAGCGTTTTTAAAAAGTACTTTATTTAACAATTACAAAGAAGTGAACTGTTTAATGGTCACAACACAATTAAATTTACATATTACATTTATCATAAAGGAAAACTCATATTATCTCTAGTACGTGACGATTCCCTGTATTGTCGTTGCTCTGTATCTTCCCAGGGTCTCATCTTACTTCCATATAACTCCTCCCCGCTTTAGAACGGTTCATGGCGATCTTCGACAGGAACTGTTGAAATTCTTGGAACTCCAGAATGTTTGTTTTTTACATAAATATAACATTTTACAAGTATTACACTAAATAGTACAAGTAATAATACAATTACAATTACTGAATTATTCTACTTATTACTATTTTTGTTCTGAGCACCGCAATTATCTGAAAATAAGTAGAGAATCTTTACTTCTTTGTCAATAATGTTTTCAAAATAGTGATCTAAGAAGCTGACAGTCTCGTTAGGTGTCTTCTTCCCCGTTACTTCATCGTACATATAGAAGTGGGCTTTGCCATGTTTTGACGAGTGTATACAAAAGTTGTACATCCACAACTGTCGTAAATAAAATGCGTCGCCTGCAGGAACCTTTGGCAAGGGAGCATTTTGTTCGTGATCAAAACAAAGAGTTTCTATATGTGGATTCTCTTGAGCTATCTTTGTTTTCTCTTTTAGGTCATCGAAAAACACTTGTGCTTTAGTTTGATGAAGTTTTTTTTCAGTTTCTAACTTTTTAATTTCATCTTCTGAGAGACGATCTTTATCTTTCAACTGATTCTCTATTCTATCACACACTTGACACGTATCTGACCTAGGATGTCCAAAACTTATATTAAAGTTAGCTTTGAAATAGCGAAAATAAAAATCATATGTAACTTTGGGTTTGTGCTCTTTTCTTTCCTCTGTATACCAATATTTGTAAACATCTGGCTCGTATAACTCTAGGTAGAGCTCATGCATTCTTTTAACATTAAGCTCAGGCGATAAGTAGTACTTCTTTAAATTTCGATGTCTGCTATAATGGGAGGTCCTCCGTGGAAAACTTTTAATATGATTGTCAATTTGCTCCGTTATTTCTGATGCAATACTGTTGGGTCTGTTGTTATGTTTACCTCTCAAATCGCGAGGAGCGGTGGTTGCATTATTGACCCTAATATTCGAAGAAAGCCTTTCAACTCTCTTAGTCGAAATTCCATGGATGGCACAGAATCCCTTCTTGCAGACCTTCTGTTGGAAAGAACCCATTCGAACCTACAAAAGGTGCCACTTTAGTTTATTTAGATAACAAAAAGCCAACACTTCTTACCATATATATATTAGAACACTTTTTTCGGCTGCCTGAACTTCTATTTAGATTTACCGGCTTTTGGGTAATTAGGCCAGTAAGATAAATATCTTGTTGAAACTTATCACCCAATTCGTTAAATTTGTTTAATATAAGTGCACGTGTCTCGCCTGGGACTTTTTCGAAGCACTTGTATTTACAGTGGCAGTCGTTTCCCGCAGTTCTTAAAGGACGAAGCTTATTTCTTGAGTTCATGTGTTTCTTTCCTTCAGCTAGTAATCGTTTTCTAATATTTCTCTTCCACTTTTCTTCGTTTCGTTTTTTCCTTTTCTTCGGAATATTGACCCCATTGTTATCACTATCAGTATCACTCACCTCGCCTTCTGAAGACGATGGCTCGTAATTGTCGCTGGAACCACCACTAAATGGCTCCACTTCACTTTCCAAATCACTTTTATCTCCCATTTTGTAGCAGTAATATTTCAAGAAGTGCACCGGTAATATGTTAGGTTAGGTGCATCTACCGTGTCGTGCATCGATGTGTCTCAGGCGTTTGGTGCAACAACAATGTATGTGTTACAGATACACCCTTCTTGCGGCAAATGAAAGAGGAGGTATGTGTAACTTTGTTCCCCCACTTAAACACATTCCCACAGCAAACTCCTTGTTGCACCAAACGACGCGCTGAATTTTTTTGCACCCAACAACACACATAACTCATTTTGGGCAAAATTTACAGATACCTCCTTGTTGCAGCAGAGTCTTCAATTATAAGCTAAGGTAATTTTTTATCTTTTAATATAATTTAGTTCTTAAACTTTTTCATAAAGTTTTATTGCTTTATGCAAGTGAATCATAATAATTTACTTATTTATATTTATATTTCTTGCATATCGTATTTCATCTTTTTCATACAATTCTATTGCTTTCACATGACTAATTCTCTTAATTGTTCCATCCATCTCTATTATTTGCCTTCATTTCCCTTTTTGACTTAAACAGCGGTCCATTATTTAGAATGTTTAAAGCAATCTTTACGCATTGTATAAAATTAGGTTCCTTTTTATGATACGTAAACCATACATTTTGTGTATCCTTTCTATAAAAGAAATATATTGCTTATATTTATTTTGTCTTTCATTTCATATTTATTTAATAAATTTTTATTCTACATTTTTCACTATTTATTTGAATAATAATAGTTTTTAAATCACTTGCTTGTATATTGATCATGTGTATGCAACTTTGTATACATCCATGTAATTTTTGTTACATATTTTTACTCAATCATATTTAAATACGATTTTTGTCATTTTTTATTTTATTTCAAAACTTAAACTAATTCTTAAAGCTATTCTTATTTTATAAACTTGCGAGTTCACGGCAATATGTTAGGTAGGACATGGTATTGAGGAGATTGTATCATGTTAGTGGCTGGCATCACTACCTTATACCGAGCCAAATTAAATACTCCAAAGATATTGAATATTCCCCAAAATACAACGAAAAACACATATTGCTGTGGTATTTTTCTGCATAAATAAATAAATAAATAAATAAAGAAATCAAACAAATAAAATACCAACAAAAATAAAATACCAGCACATTTATTTAAATAAATATAGGTACATATTTGATATATAAATTATAATTTAATATTTCATCAGATATAAATATAGAACAATCCATTAATTTATATAAATATATATGATTTAAATTATTGCATGACAATAAATTTTTACATTTCTTGTTCTGTGCGAGCCTTTTAAGAACTGGTGTGTTGGTTAAAATTTCAGTTGTCTTCTTTTTCCTCTGACGTTTATTAATAGAAGTTGATGCGGCTGCAGGGTAAGGTTTTACAATAGTAGGAAAAATGAACTGCTTTTCTGGCGTCCTAGGTTGAGAGCTGCTAGAGGATGGAATGTTCTCCAATAGTAGACGTGCTTCACAATAAGAAAGTTCGTCTATGCTGTGACTAATATTCCGGCCTTTGTTTTCTTGGTTTAAAGTCTTGTGGGACCTATCAGTTTCTACTATATCAGTTACAGCTGCTGCCATGAAGTCGGCGTCAACAAAAATATTGTCGTTATAAGGAAATATACCCGTGGCACGGAAACCCGCCATACAATTTCGCTGACTAAAAGCAAGTGGGTAAGAATCTCCCAAAATTTCAGCGATGTCGTAAAAGTGACTCTTTTGCCCGGATTATTGAGTAACCACGCTTGACAACTTTGGTTATAAAACTTTTTTAAGGGGTAATAAACGCTTTTGTCTAATGGCTGAAGCTTATGGCTTGTATGTGGCGGTAGTGTTAACAAAATAATATTATTTATTTTTGCTAATGTAATAACCTCCAATGAGATGTAAGTCTCGTGGTTGTCCATTATCAATAATATTTTTGATTGCGGTGTTGGTTTAGTGTGTTTTATAAAGTAATTCAACCATTGAACAAAAATCTCTGACGTCATCCAGCCTGAAGGTGATGCCGTTGCAATTGTTCCAGGTGGGGCGTTTTTTATCATATGCTCTTTAAAATATTTCCTCGGAAATACCAAGAGCGGTGGTACATGGTTACTAATTGCATTGATACAGCCACACATTGTAACTAAAGTTCCTCTTTCGTTAGATGTTATTTGACCAACTTGTTTTTGGCCTTTTCTAGCTACGACTTTTCCTGTTTGTTGAACTGTGGTAAGAGCCGTTTCATCAACATTATATATCTGGTCCGGTTTCAGATTATGAAGTTGTATAACAGGCTTATTAAATCCCATGGCTCTCCCTAAAGATGTAGCTTCTGCTGACCTTACAGGCAACTCTCCGTGTCTTTTCATAAAGCCGTTAAACCACAACCTTCCTGCTGTACAGTTTGTTTTCCATGACGGCGGTATCTTTTTTTAGTTAGCCATTGCTAAGTCAAACGCTAGCTTCCGGGCACATTTGGGATTCAAACCATGATGAAGTTTGGTCATTGTTTGGAAATATTCACTTAGAATATCTTCTTCTGGAGAGAATATTTGATTCACTCGATAGATCGGAGTTAATCTCGGTGCCCCTTCTAAAAGTGACGAGTTCCAGTCAATTTCGTCTTCTCTGTCCCTGCACTTGCTAACATATCGTCTTAGTGTGGTGCGGAGAATGTTATATATGAGGCTTGCTGCTTTAACAGATAATCCACCGGCTATGATATTGCGAATTGCGTTGCGCATTGTTTCTGATGAAGTTTTTCCTATCTCCACATTGGTGACCTTTTGTCGAAGCATGTTCAATATCTGGAACAAAAACGTGTTAATTGAAATCATAAAAAATCTTTAAATCAATCGATTTTCTAGTTCAGGTACAGTGGCCGTCGTCACTTCTTCATCAAATAAAGTAGTGACCACTGTTCCTGCATTTTACATGGCCACTGTACCGTAAGTAACATGGTTGAACAAAACCAACAAATAAAGAAAATCGCTTTAAAGAATCAAAATATTGTTATACCAATGAATATTATATATATTATGAGCTAGTTATTAAACACAACTTTACAAAAATATTTGTTTATTTATCCAGAAATCATATTTCCACTTACCTGATATATTTACTGCAGCAACACAAAATTAATAACAACACAGCCGCTAAAAACGAGCGCTGTAATTTGAAAGAAAAACTTGTCCAACATATCCAAAGTTGTATAAGTAAGTTTTGCACTAGATGGCAGAACCTAAACTTTCTGGATTGCAGTTTTAGACGCAAATGGCCACTGTTCTTGCGTGGCCACTGTAGCAGACCCTCCCCTACCTATAGTCAGACGATCATGTACTATCCCACTCAACAATAACAAAACTATAAATGCTAAACGTAATCATTTTCCGGTGGTATCTGCATGCGCTATAACGATTCACAAGTCACAAGGAGCAATTTTGTTGCTAAATTTAAGAGATCTGCTTGTCGAGCTGCAGGCGTAGCTATATTAAAAAATAATAGAGATATGTCAACTATCGTCACATCACAGATGGATGTCGCGCTTCGTATTTCGCAATCATGTGGCTTTCATGTATCAGCAATAGGAGAAATTTGTATAGTGAAATGTATAGCAGAAAACGGATTAATAACTGTAATTGAAGCGCTCGGGGCAACAATAATACAAGCCACTTTTTCGTTATTCCGAGTTATGCAGCATTAAAGATTCAAATTAAATCATGAAATCAGAAATTGCTGTAACCAGATATCTAATTAGCCCTTTGTGCAGAATATTATACGCATTCTAGTGTCTCACAAGTTTCATTCTCGTATCTGCAAAAATACAGGGAAAAATAAAATAAAACCAAAAAAAATGTGGCTTATAGTGTTTTATTCAAAAAAATACTAATAAAAAAATAGATAAAGTGACAAATTCTTCTTCATAAAAAATTACGTTATTTTATTCCAGTTCATCGTCAGATAGAGCGTCTACCTCACCATCACCATCTATATTTTCGGGTTCATCATTGTCATCTAGGTTTTGAGCAAGCTCATTTGTGGTAGTTACTGTGATAATATCAAGGTAAAACTTCTGATTAACTGGTGGAATAATAATAATAATAATAATAATTTTATTAGTCCAGTTAATCAAACATTGATATTAGACACGTCAACATTGCAATATAGTTATCATAGTTTCCCATAATTATAAAATTGATCCAATGTGTAAAAGGCATTGTTTATCAAGAACATTTTAAGGGATGACTTAAACATAGAAACATTAACAATATTCTTAATTGTAATTGGTAGACTATTATAAATTTTTGTACAATTAAATTTCACATTTTTTTCAAATAAAGTTGTCAAGTGACCACAGTATCTAGTATTGTAATTATGATTTAAAGAGTTAAAACTAAAATAATGTTTATTTGTTTTGACAAACATACTGCACAGTAGTATATAAATTGATGTCAAGGTGAGCAACTTATTGTATATAAATGTAGGTTTACAGGTTTCCATCTGTGGCAAACTAAAAATTAATCGTATAATTCTTTTCTGCAGTATGAAAAGGCGACTATTTAGAGCTGGGCGACCCCAGATAATTATGTTGTAATTCAAATGGCAATATACCAATGCATGATATACCTGAAGGAGACCCGATGTGTCGAGCATATTTTTTAATCGGTTAATAGCAAAATAGGCTGAATTCAGTTTGTTAATTACCCACTCCACATGCTCATCCCACGAGAGCCGAGGGTCGATATATAGCCCCAGAAATTTACAATTTTTGTTGTGATCTGCAGGGGCATAATCCGGGATCTTTCTGTTATAAAAATAAATACATTCAGTCTTAGTCTCATTTAAAATCAGTCTATTGAGTCTACACCAATTCTTCATTTCAGAGGTTACAGTGGCTATGTTAACTTTGAGCTGTTCAGGGCTCGACGCGGAGACCACAATGGACGTGTCGTCAGCATAGCAAATTAATTCACCTGTTGACAAGTGGTGTTGGAGGTCATTCATGTACAGTATAAAAATCAAGTGCTACCGGACCTACGTCGCACTAAGGTAAAAGACTAAATTAAAGTAAAGAAACGGAGAATCACAATAGGGGTTGATTTAACTGGATAACGCAGGGCCGAGCTAACTCAGTCGCAGACGGCGTGATGGTTCAGGAAAATAAGAACACCTAAAAGTAGAGCGTCGGTCGGCAACGACGCTAGCGACGTTGTCCGGGCACCAGGACACTATGCTACCTTACAGATAACCTACCTGCGCCTCCTACGAGCTTCCACTGGCTGTGTCCCTCCAGCGGGTTACCTATTGAACACCCTGTATATTCGTAGCACCTAATCTTATGTACGTGCTTGTCACAATAAGATTTGAGATATGCAGAGGTAAAAGAAATAAAAGAAAAGGTATTACGTAATGTAACAAAATTTAATTAAATCTTAACGTGTTGAATGGTTTTTTTTAAAATTAAATTATGAAGTTAGGTATTACAAAAGGATAGCAAACGTTGTCAGAATTTAAATAAAATATGATGCTTTGAAAACTAGACAGTTGATAATAAATAAACAGAGCGTTAGGTACATTAAAAGAAAAATTGAAAGAAAATATCAAGTCTTAACACTTTAACATAATCTCTGCGTTTCAGCAGTAGATGGTTGGTAGCAGAAACGTTTCATCACCTCACATTATGTAACTACAAGTGATATCATGGACACGCCACAACGGCAGTGTTAATACAATAGAGTAAATATGTATTTATAAACGCAAGAAAATTAGTATCTCAGTATAAAGACTTAGTCTAAAATTGTGAAAAATTCGCTAAATACCAACAACAGGTATGAATACAAGAAATAAATTAAATTAAATGAAGGATATTTAATAGCAAAGTCAAATAATTAAAGGTAGAATTAGAAAAGAAATTTTATAATTTACAAAAAAAAAACACTGAGCTTCCCGAACCAAAATTTGCTCTTACTGAAATGATTGTATCTAGCTCAGAAAAATTAATTGAACAACGTGAAAGACAAATTTACTAACTTACGACATCAAACGTGCAAAATTATTATCAAAAATTAGATTAAAAATTCAACACATTATGAGACACACAATAATTTTAACGGTAATGAAAATCACTAGGTATATTACTAATTTAAATAAAATCTCTACAAGAGATATAGGGATATGATAAAGAATTTACCAAAATTAGTTTTAATTAAATATACGTCACAAAATAGGGCTACAAAATTACGGTAGTGACATAATCAAAATTTTAGTTATACTGAATATTACATAAAAAAAAAACAAGTAAGAATAACGGTAATTTTAATTAGGACTAAATTGTGACCTCGCAGTAAACTAAGTGGTGCGAAAGATATTAAAGCCACTCAAAATTCTTAGGTCAAATTTTAGGCGAGAAAATGTCCAGCACTCTGGCGTAAAGACGTCGAAAATCAGACGTAAAATATGATGTAAAATTACAACATTAGTTGCACTTATCTGGCAAAATGGACGCCGGGTATCTCAGCGGAATCCCAAAATGGCGGTGACTCCCTTGATGGAAAAATTCCACTACAGCAGTCGGCCTGGATGTTAAGGTGCAACTACTGAAGCATCGATAAAATCACCGCGCTCTTCGATGGCAATGCGGGGCGATAACACCAGAAATATGGCTTCGGAGGGCTTTTGTGCCCATCAAAAGAATCTTAACGGCTTCTGAGGGCTTTTGTGCCCCTCAAAAGAATCCTATTAAAATTTAGAGAAGAAAAGAACCAAAGATAAAATCCCGAAAATTTAACACAGAGTTTCAAACACTTACCCCAATATGTAAAAATGGAGATTCCGCGATAACGACTCACAAGTCACTTCAGGATGCAAAATTTAAATACGAAAGACCCACACGTGGCCATACGTGAATTTTTTTAGATAACGGTACAACGAAAGAAATTCACGTTAATAACCCAAAATTAAGGTAACGGTAATTACTGCTTTCTCCAATTTAAAAGCCGCATACGCGAAAATATCTTCATAGATAATGTACCTAAGTACTAAAGGAAGAAAAGCAATTTGCACACACTGTTCTTACGCAAGATGTGACTATCAAGTGAAGTCGAAACGGGAAATCTCTTCCTTCACAATTGCGCGTTCGCTACACGCATCTTTTTCAAAACCCTAACGACACGAAAATACCTCAAAATGGAAGGCGGGAGCATTCAAACAAAATAACAGACACAAGTCTAAGTCTGACCATAAAGGGAGTTAACACTGTGACTTATAATTAAACGCAAACATGAACATGACTTAGACGAAAAGAAAATAAGCGAAATACCCAACAATTGTACGAAGAAAAATATAAAGCCGGCAGTACGATAAGAAATTCTCATACTAAACAGTTGGTACACGTGTCGCGCACAATCAGCTGAGCGACATAACCAAGATTTGACAGACAGCAACAAAACAAACCTTCACACGTAGTTTCCATTTTATTATCCGAAAAAAACAGAATTTCTGCAGGTAACTAACGAAATATCCAAGCTCTAATTAAACGCTGCAGAAGACGGTTAAAAGAACCGATCCAAAACTTATGTTTCAGAGTACTAGCGACCCTTATCTTCCACTGGGGTTTCAAGGAAGAATTACAGAAGCTTCTAATACTTAGAATAACGATGATAGGGTAACAAGCGATCTGCAAACAATTAAAAGTATGCTCACCGTTCCAAGCATTTCCCCATTTTAATACCTCTTACATTTTTAGTGACATAAACACGAAGGCCGAATATAATTCAGACGTGCTAGAGGGTCTATGTCCAGGGAAACATATAAATACAGGCGGCAGTCAATACAATGAGGCCGTCTGATGTGCATGTCAAGAATGTAAAGACACACATAAATGCACTACGTAGAGAACGGAAGTAATGAATAAGTAAATATTGATAACCCTGAAACAGGTGTAAAAAGTAACTGCAAATGCAGAAAATTCGCAACTACAGGTAGGGTAAAATAAGCTAGAGATAAGAGAATTAGAATTAGTTACATAGATACAGAGGTTTTCACAAAAATAGGGTGTAATTGCCCGATAATACACAAAACCAATCTGTCAATTTCTCAGTACGTGATTTAGGGCTCTGAAGGCTCACAAGTAGGTTTAGTACACACGCAGGTATACGGCAGGCAGTCATTGCAGCCGGTGAAACAAACAATGTACAGGGTACGCCCAAAAAGTTACGGCCTTATACAAAATCCACGTATTTAGACACAGACACAAAATCTTTCGGGAACCAAAACAAAAGTAAATTTTACAGCGTAACAAATTCCCCCTCTTTCCAGCGAAAAGAAATTGATCGCAGAGCAATTTCTTGCACCGAGAACATAAGCTGACGGGATAAAGACGGTGAAAAGGGTAAGCGAGAGCTCTAAAACGGACGTTGTCCACTACACGAACGCACATATCCACACTCAGTCACAGTAACACCAAGCAGCTTGGCCATAACCACCACGTGGCCCTTCGGCATTCGGCCGGTACGGGAAAGTAACGAAAAATAAAAAAACAAGGGTGTCGAGATTCTGCACAGACGCGCCCCGAGACCTGTCCAACCGACAGCCCAGCACTATTGGTAGCATCACGGGGGAAAAGGGTGTAGACGGGTTAGATATCGGTGTGCCCGGCCGGCGGTGATCCTTACGACGGTCGAAGGCACAGGAATGAGGAGTGGGCACTACCAATAGGCCAAGATGCGGGAAAGGCAACCCCCGAGACGACACTCTGCAGACACGCGACGGTAAAAGAGACCCTTGGGTAAGGCCCTCGGAATCTCGAAACAAACAAAACTAAAAGGTCAACTAAGAACGGGTTTATTACTACAGATACGGGATACAAAGCGGAATAAGGAAAAGGTAAATAAAGGTAGGGTAGAGCTCAGAATGGTGCAACTGCTCAGAGGTACGGATATGCCGTTACGACAACCATAACATCCGGTAACAACAAAACGAGAGAAGATCGCCAAACAAAAATAGATAATAGGGAGCAAAAGTTTAAAGTCTGGACCGGCGTTGACCCGACTAAAATGCTGAAGGCAACGATAAACCATAAAGGCTGAAGTCATATCCGATTCCTGGAAGTAACATTTTGAACGTAAGAAAAGCAAGAAGGTCGCCGGGACACGACCCTTAGAAGGCTGAGGATTATCACACAAAAGGGACCATCACTCTTTATACCTCCTCAAATAAGAAAGTCAAATCCGGTAGTTAAGCAACATTAGTTAGCTTAAAAGGTAGTCATGTCCGATAAGATAAAGGAAATGTAGTGTGGACTCCCCTAGCAAGGTTGCCACTCCATATATGCAAAGACACGGAAGATCCGAAACATACGGAAGCGATAAAGATACGGGAAGATAAATGCATAGACGGAATCACAGATACAAGCTGTGCAATGGGGCCGGTAATCACACTAACGAAAGGTCGATAAAAGAAAATTGTTTGTCCTAAGGTGGTAGAGGAACAATAGAAGTCAGGGTCCCTTTAGAAGCCTTTTACTTCACGCAGGTTCACGGTAGGAGAATTCTTCCAGCCCTCGCTACAGGCCGTAAATGTAACGGTAGATATAACTAACGAAAAGACAAAATCGAGATAAGCGATAATTTAGGCAGTTGAACGCGTGAGAAGATAGATCTTAATCATCACTCGGCTGAGGTTTCAGTAGATTTGCATGCCACGCCCCGGGCAGCAATTTACCTTCGCAAGTTTTGAGTTCATAAATGTCAGTAGAGATACGTTTACTAATTTGAAAGGGCCCAACATATTTGTCAGCCAATTTGGCGGTATAGAACTTGGCGGCATCTGAAAGAACGAAATTTTTACGCCAGACCAACTGGTTTTCCAGAAATTCTTCCCGTCGATGACGAGTATCGTAGCGCGCCTTAGCACGCTCATATGCTTTCTGCAAGCGGGATTTGACGTCACGATAAAGCTTAGAAAATCCTTCGGAACGTTCTATTAGTTTTTCCGGATCGCGGACCTCGACAAGTGGAGTTCCTTCAGAGATAGGAGCATCGGAAATTCTTTCTCCAGTGAGATTCATTTCACGACCGAAGTTAATGAAGTAGGGAGTATGTCCGGTGACTTCGTGTCTAGCGGTGCGCAAAGCGCAAGTGACTTTGGGAAGATAGACGTCCCATTCGCGATGATTGTCAGAGACGTACGAGATCAACATGGTTTTGATAACCCTATTCACGCGTTCCACGGGATTCGCTTGAGGATGGTAATTTGCAGTATAGCATGGACGTACTTTATATTCTTTTAACATCGAACGGTAGTCGTTAGAACGAAACTGCACGCCATTATCGGAAATTACAGAACGAGGTACGCCAAAAATCAGAAACACATCTTCTTCGAGATGTCGGATAATAGTCTTGGAAGATGCTTTACGTAACGGGAAAGTCAGAACAAACTTACTGAAGATGTCAGAGACCACTAAAATGTAATTAAAACCTCGTTTGGACCTCGGAAGAGGACCAACAATGTCGATACTGAGTACTTCCCATGGTTTAGTAACTCTAGAATGTCCACCCATACGACCAACAGGAGCTCTTTGAAGAGGTTTCGCCCTATTGCAATTAGGACAGGCTCTGATGTGACGAATCACATCTCCTAACATCTTGGGCCAATAGTAGTGTTGCAATATGCGGGCGAGAGTCTTCGCAATGCCCAGATGACCACTTGTGGGCTCGTTGTGACATTCTAACAAGACCTCTTGTCGTTGTTCCTTAGGAACATAGATCTTCCATGAATCGGAATCCTCAGAGGGAAAGGTACTATTAGGCGGTACGTAACATCGAAGTATCCCACCGATAAGTTGAAATTGAGGGTACTTCTCGGGATGTCTCTTAATTTGCTCTAAGATACGAACGTAACATTTGTCTTGGCTTTTAGGATTGACTTGAACGATATCCAACTTGGGAACTGAACGGGAGAGAGTGTCCGGAACGACATTGAATTTTCCTTTACGGTGGATGATAGTAAAGTCATACTGCTGAAGACGTACGGCCCACCGAGCCAATCTACCCGACGGAGAATTAAGGGAGTTCAGCCAGCAGAGAGAGTAATGATCCGTTATCACCGTAAAGTGCGAGCATTCGATATATGGGCGAAGCTTTTCTATAGCCCAGAGGACGGCAAGGCACTCCTTCTCAACCGTAGAGAATTTACGTTCGGCAGGTGTTAAAGAACGACTAAGGTAACTGATTACTTTCTCCTGTCCATCTATGTCTTGAGTCAATACGGCTCCAAGACCATAATCACTAGCATCAGCTTGAATGATGAATTCATATTGGAAGTCAGGACATGTCAAAATCGGAGAGGAACCCAAGCGTTCACGCAAAGATGTCCAGGCTTCTTCACAAGCTAACGTCCAAACGAAGGGACGATTTTTCCGTAACAAATCGGTAAGCGGAGAGATAACAGTAGAAAAATTAGGGACGAAACGTCGATACCATGAAGCCATACCTACTAAGCGTCTGACTTCAGAAACATTTTTGGGAGTGGCAATTCCGATGATAGCCTTAACTTTGTCAGGGTCGACCATCAACCCACGACGATTAACCACATATCCCAGGTACTTCAATTCGTCACGGCAAAACTGACATTTGTCTCTATTAAGCGTTAAGCCAGCGTCACGCAGGCGAGATAAAACTTGCTCTAACATAGTCAGGTGTTTTTCAAAGGTAGGAGTGACAATTATGATATCATCCAGATATACGAAAACGTAGGGTTCTAATTCAGGACCCAAAACTCTATCAATAAAACGCTGCCAGGAGGCAGGTGCGTTGTGGAGACCATACGGAAGACGACAAAATTGAAACAGACCTCGATTCGGCACAGTGAAAGCTGTATACTGACGGGAAGACTCGGCAACAGGAATCTGCCAATACGCACTTTTTATATCGAGAGACGTAAGATATTTAGCGTCTCGTAGTTTATCTAAGGTATTTGAAACATAGGGAAGGGGGTAGGCGTCTCTCTCAGTGACCTGATTGAGCTTACGATAATCGACGCAAAATCGAAAAGTCTTATCCTTTTTAGGCACGAGAAGAATGGGTGAAGACCAACCACTCTGAGACCTCTCAACGACACCGAGAGCCAACATCTTCTCTAATTCGGCGTCGACTACTTTTTGCACCGCCGGAGATATCGGATAGTAGCGTTGCTTAATCGGAGGGCTACTGGTGATGATAGTGTGCTCTACACCTTTGGCACAACCTAACACCTCCTTATCGACGTTAGGAAAATTTTGGTTGATGATAGCCTCAAGCTGACGTTGGCGCTCATCAGATAACACCTGTGGTTCGACATCGACAGAAGACACGTTGGGTGCGTCTGAGAATACCCAATCGCCACAGCGCATGTTTATGACGATTCCCATATCTCGTCAGAAGTCTGCGCCCAAAATAAGTTGATGCGGAAGTTCAGGTACCACCAAAACGTCAAAGACCTTAGAACGATTCCTAACATTGATAGGCAGGGCAGCTTCTCCTGATATCCGGCATCGTGAACCGTTGGCAACAGTGCAAAAGGACATAGAGGATTTAAGCGGGACAAAACCCTTTAAAACGGACCAACCTGCTTCACCTAAAATAGTGCGTGATGAACCTGAGTCCAAAAGACCGAGAAACTCTTTACCAAAGATTTGAACTTTAAGATAGGGGCGTTCATCTCCTATGGCTTGCGCGAGAATAAAATCCAACCGAGCTCTAATTTGACGATAGGCCGCTGTGTATACTGTACGCACGGGACGGCCACTTAGTGCGCACGTCGGGCGTTTCCCGAACACTGCGGACAAGAAGATACTATGGTCTCTGGACGACCACAACGATAACAAAAGCGTTTACGAGGTAAAGCACATTGGGAGTATCGATGACCTGTCTGACGACAATTCCAACATGTGACAGGATTTGCTGAAACGGGTGCCACACGGACACGAGGGCGGTTAGAAACGGGAGTAACGGGTGTCTCACGACTTCGAAAAGAACTTGGGATTGGATCGGCATTGACATAAGCCAAATCCGGTTCGAGTGTTTTAGCACGCAAGGGAGGCGGTACATAAGCTTCAGCAGAGGCCTTGCGGGCTTCGAGAACTTTCCCATATTTAAGGAGTTCTGCGATAGAATTGACTTCAGTTAAACCCAATTGCGTCTGATAGAAAGGTAAAATATTACGTTGCAAGATTCGTAACTGAGTTTTTTCGGGGACTGAATCAGAAAGACGAGAAAAGAGATTTTTCATAACCGATACGTATAATCCAATGGGTTCATTAGGACCTTGAGTCCGTTGCTTAATTTCGTCCATAAGACGGTCGTCGTAATCTACGGCTTGAAACTCTTCCCGTAGACCGGCAGCTAACTCTGCCCAATTAGAGTAAAGATGACGATTAGCCCGATACCACACCAAAGCACGATCCTTAAATAGGTCTATTGCGGAATTGAACAACAACTGGTCCGAGGAATTACGAGCGATTTTAAGCTCAGCTACACGCTCCAGAAAGGCACTAACTGAGAAGTTCTTCTGCCCTGAAAATGTAATATTCCAAGAGGCAACGGGAACGGGTTTAGGAGAGAAACTAGCGAAAGTCGAGTGAACTGGACCAGTAAAAGCGTTAACCGGGAGTCGAATAAGGTCATCCTCCTCACTAAACTCCTCTTCACTCCCTTGAGGACCCGAGTTACCGGCAGTGGGTGACTGCAACAAACTAAAAGTTGAGGCGCGTTCAAGGGTGCGAGCCTTATCGCGGATGCGATCTTCTAGTTTAGCAACGCGACTCCTAAACGCATGGTGTTCTTTCACCTCCTCTGGCGTTTGTGGGACGGAGTTCTGAATGCGGCTCATTACGAAAGCAAGGGCGGTAGAAATTTTTTTGAAATTCGGAAGACTCACGATTCCCTATGAACTGATCGATGAGCCCTTCGATAACCGTAAGCTTATCCTTAATGGCCGCGGCGTCTTCCGCATATGTGAATGGATACGTAAGCTTAGTATCCGACGGATAAGACCTAGCATACCCTAGCAGACGTCGATACATTCGTCGCATTTCGTCCAAAGTAGATGGCACCTCGGCACCCAGAACAGTCAGTAAATACTCAAGGTCTTCCTTCAAAAGACGATTAATCTCAACTTTAGGAGCCATGGCGAAAGTTAATTCAGCAGAAGGTCGAAAAGAAAGAAATATAAAAAGAAATGGCGGTACCGGGATCAGCAAGCAAAGACTCGAGTCCTAAGACACACAAATAAATTCTGGAAGACAAGGTAGTTCAGAACCTAAGGTAAAATTATAACGTGAGGTTATAACTTTTCCCCAAAAAAAAGGAAGAAAAGAAATATAAACAGTCAGAATTAGATTAGGTGAGGGAGTAGACGGAAATACAAAAAAACTGAACGGTAAGGGAAACTTAACGTCCACTTACCCACCTAAAACGAGAAACGGGCTTAAATCGAGAAAATTCAAAATTTATTCCTGACGATGGTCAGGACCGAAACGTCGATACAAAACAAGTAGCTTCTCCAAAGTATAGCACCACTGTGCGGTACGACGAAATGTTAGTGGCAGAAATACTTAAAGATAAGGAAAATATTCCGGAAGATGGAGAAAACTTGTCCGAAACGTTGGGCAACGACACGTTGTCACGTCAAAGCAACCAAAACCAAGGAATTGGAAAAGACGAGAAATTTCCCTGAAGATGGTGAAAACTAGGTCGAAACGTTCGGTGTCAGCTTATGAGTCGATGGATGACACACAAGAGAAAAAGAAAATTTGAGGGCGACGAAAACTTAGCCGAAACGTTAGGTGCGAAATGTTGTTCGTTAGGCCCACAACGATGGCATCAAATTGTTAAGGAGGTAGCGAAAACTTCGTTGGAGCGTTGGGTAACAAAGGAAAATTTTATTCCGGAAGATGGCGAAAAGAGGGCAGAAACGTTGGCCAACAATTTGTTAATACGATTTCCAAAAGAAAGTTCTAAAGCGTAAGTGCACCAAATTTGTACGGGAGGGGGAGAAAACTTGTCTAAAGGTTAGGGGCAGGAAAAGAAATTTTGAAAATGGCGGAAAATTGGCCGAAACTTGGTTGGCACAAAGATAATAATAAAAAAAATATTGAAGATGGCGGAAAGTTGGCCGAAACGTTGGTGCCAAAATTTGTTACCTTATTTCCAGAAGGAAAAGCCAGACGTTAAGGCACTAAAATTTGTTCACTTCTACTAGAACGAAAGGCCCCAAAATGTTAGAGCGCCAAATTTTTCCCTTATTACCAGAAAGAAAGGCAGGCCCCACGTTGGGCGCCAAATTTTGCTACCGGACCTACGTCGCACTAAGGTAAAAGACTAAATTAAAGTAAAGAAACGGAGAATCACAATAGGGGTTGATTTAACTGGATAACGCAGGGCCGAGCTAACTCAGTCGCAGACGGCGTGACGGTTCAGGAAAATAAGAACACCTAAAAGTAGAGCGTCGGTCGGCAACGACGCTAGCGACGTTGTCCGGGCACCAGGACACTATGCTACCTTACAGATAACCTACCTGCGCCTCCTACGAGCTTCCACTGGCTGTGTCCCTCCAGCGGGTTACCTATTGAACACCCTGTATATTCGTAGCACCTAATCTTATGTACGTGCTTGTCACAATAAGATTTGAGATATGCAGAGGTAAAAGAAATAAAAGAAAAGGTATTACGTAATGTAACAAAATTTAATTAAATCTTAACGTGTTGAATGGTTTTTTTTAAAATTAAATTATGAAGTTAGGTATTACAAAAGGATAGCAAACGTTGTCAGAATTTAAATAAAATATGATGCTTTGAAAACTAGACAGTTGATAATAAATAAACAGAGCGTTAGGTACATTAAAAGAAAAATTGAAAGAAAATATCAAGTCTTAACACTTTAACATAATCTCTGCGTTTCAGCAGTAGATGGTTGGTAGCAGAAACGTTTCATCACCTCACATTATGTAACTACAAGTGATATCATGGACACGCCACAACGGCAGTGTTAATACAATAGAGTAAATATGTATTTATAAACGCAAGAAAATTAGTATCTCAGTATAAAGACTTAGTCTAAAATTGTGAAAAATTCGCTAAATACCAACAACAGGTATGAATACAAGAAATAAATTAAATTAAATGAAGGATATTTAATAGCAAAGTCAAATAATTAAAGGTAGAATTAGAAAAGAAATTTTATAATTTACAAAAAAAAAACACTGAGCTTCCCGAACCAAAATTTGCTCTTACTGAAATGATTGTATCTAGCTCAGAAAAATTAATTGAACAACGTGAAAGACAAATTTACTAACTTACGACATCAAACGTGCAAAATTATTATCAAAAATTAGATTAAAAATTCAACACATTATGAGACACAATAATTTTAACGGTAATGAAAATCACTAGGTATATTACTAATTTAAATAAAATCTCTACAAGAGATATAGGGATATGATAAAGAATTTACCAAAATTAGTTTTAATTAAATATACGTCACAAAATAGGGCTACAAAATTACGGTAGTGACATAATCAAAATTTTAGTTATACTGAATATTACATAAAAAAAAACAAGTAAGAATAACGGTAATTTTAATTAGGACTAAATTGTGACCTCGCAGTAAACTAAGTGGTGCGAAAGATATTAAAGCCACTCAAAATTCTTAGGTCAAATTTTAGGCGAGAAAATGTCCAGCACTCTGGCGTAAAGACGTCGAAAATCAGACGTAAAATATGATGTAAAATTACAACATTAGTTGCACTTATCTGGCAAAATGGACGCCGGGTATCTCAGCGGAATCCCAAAATGGCGGTGACTCCCTTGATGGAAAAATTCCACTACAGCAGTCGGCCTGGATGTTAAGGTGCAACTACTGAAGCATCGATAAAATCACCGCGCTCTTCGATGGCAATGCGGGGCGATAACACCAGAAATATGGCTTCGGAGGGCTTTTGTGCCCATCAAAAGAATCCTAACGGCTTCTGAGGGCTTTTGTGCCCCTCAAAAGAATCCTATTAAAATTTAGAGAAGAAAAGAACCAAAGATAAAATCCCGAAAATTTAACACAGAGTTTCAAACACTTACCCCAATATGTAAAAATGGAGATTCCGCGATAACGACTCACAAGTCACTTCAGGATGCAAAATTTAAATACGAAAGACCCACACGGCCATACGTGAATTTTTTTAGATAACGGTACAACGAAAGAAATTCACGTTAATAACCCAAAATTAAGGTAACGGTAATTACTGCTTTCTCCAATTTAAAAGCCGCATACGCGAAAATATCTTCATAGATAATGTACCTAAGTACTAAAGGAAGAAAAGCAATTTGCACACACTGTTCTTACGCAAGATGTGACTATCAAGTGAAGTCGAAACGGGAAATCTCTTCCTTCACAATTGCGCGTTCGCTACACGCATCTTTTTCAAAACCCTAACGACACGAAAATACCTCAAAATGGAAGGCGGGAGCATTCAAACAAAATAACAGACACAAGTCTAAGTCTGACCATAAAGGGAGTTAACACTGTGACTTATAATTAAACGCAAACATGAACATGACTTAGACGAAAAGAAAATAAGCGAAATACCCAACAATTGTACGAAGAAAAATATAAAGCCGGCAGTACGATAAGAAATTCTCATACTAAACAGTTGGTACACGTGTCGCGCACAATCAGCTGAGCGACATAACCAAGATTTGACAGACAGCAACAAAACAAACCTTCACACGTAGTTTCCATTTTATTATCCGAAAAAAAACAGAATTTCTGCAGGTAACTAACGAAATATCCAAGCTCTAATTAAACGCTGCAGAAGACGGTTAAAAGAACCGATCCAAAACTTATGTTTCAGAGTACTAGCGACCCTTATCTTCCACTGGGGTTTCAAGGAAGAATTACAGAAGCTTCTAATACTTAGAATAACGATGATAGGGTAACAAGCGATCTGCAAACAATTAAAAGTATGCTCACCGTTCCAAGCATTTCCCCATTTTAATACCTCTTACATTTTTAGTGACATAAACACGAAGGCCGAATATAATTCAGACGTGCTAGAGGGTCTATGTCCAGGGAAACATATAAATACAGGCGGCAGTCAATACAATGAGGCCGTCTGATGTGCATGTCAAGAATGTAAAGACACACATAAATGCACTACGTAGAGAACGGAAGTAATGAATAAGTAAATATTGATAACCCTGAAACAGGTGTAAAAAGTAACTGCAAATGCAGAAAATTCGCAACTACAGGTAGGGTAAAATAAGCTAGAGATAAGAGAATTAGAATTAGTTACATAGATACAGAGGTTTTCACAAAAATAGGGTGTAATTGCCCGATAATACACAAAACCAATCTGTCAATTTCTCAGTACGTGATTTAGGGCTCTGAAGGCTCACAAGTAGGTTTAGTACACACGCAGGTATACGGCAGGCAGTCATTGCAGCCGGTGAAACAAACAATGTACAGGGTACGCCCAAAAAGTTACGGCCTTATACAAAATCCACGTATTTAGACACAGACACAAAATCTTTCGGGAACCAAAACAAAAGTAAATTTTACAGCGTAACACAAGGGTCCCAGTATCGAGCCCTGGGCAACCCCAGCATCAGTCTTATAATCTTTGGAGCGAGCACCATTACACTTCACGTAAAATTTCCTGTCTGTCAGGAATGATGTCAGAACATCCAATACACTGCCCCGAATGCCTAGTTTTTCAAGTTTATGTCTGGCGAAACCCCTATCAACTGTGTCAAACGCACGTGACATGTCAAACATGAGTCCGGCTACAAATAGTTTTTCATCCAGTTGCTTACTCACATGTCCCAGAAATCTGAAGGCCGCGGTTTCTGTTGAATAGGATGCCCTGAAACCATGCTGAGACGGTGATAATATATCGTACTTTTCAATAAAACCCTTTAAACGGTTATGTAATACTGTTTCGAAAACCTTCGAAATAACGCTAACAACTGCTATAGGACGATAGTTCTCAATGTTTACTCTATCATTTTTCTTATATACCGGAATAACAACGGTTTTTTTTAATATGGTTGGGTATTTTCCCGCACTTATTGCCCTATTAATCAAGTGTGCCATAGGGGCGGCTAAGTCTTCACATGTATCCTTTATCATGCTGATTGACAATTGATCGCTCCCTACACTGGTTTTGTTCTTTAGATTTCCTATGATACTTGTTATTTCGGCGATATCTGTGTCTAAGAACACCATTGTGTTAGGAACACCTGGAACACACGTACATGAATCCGACAAATCATTCCCGAACTGTTTGTCAAGGGCGTCCTGCACTACGCCCGAGAAGTAGCGACCGAATACTTCCACTATTTGTTCTGGCTTAGTAATTGTTTCGTGATCGACTATAATTTTATCGATGCCATATGTTTTCTTTCTATTAAGCGTATCGTTCACAAGTTTCCATATACATTTTACCTTGTTTTGAGCACCATCGATGTGATTTTTATAATAATTTGCTTTTGTCGCCTCAATCAAACTTTTGTATGCCTTCCTTTTGGTATTGTACTGTTCATTAATATTGGCAGAGTCACAGTGTGATTTTAACCAATATAGGTCGTTCAGTTGTTGTTTCATTAGTCTTAATTCATCAGTGATCCATGGCACTGTTTTGTTGTCGGTAATGTGTTTGATGTTTTGTGTTCTGTGCTTGTCAACTATAGTCTGTAGTTCAGTTACAAATTCTTCAAATGCCGTGTCGGCATCAGGCACATTATAGATGCGTTGCCAGTCCGTGTTTCGGAGATCATGTTTTATTGATATCAAATCTTCGGTTCTTATTGTTTGCACTGAATTCTGTTTGGGGCTTGCCTCAGGAGTCACGGTACCCAGTCCCCGCCATGCATAATCTAACCCCTGGGCCCTATGGTCAGAGATATGCGGTTCGATGATGCGCATTGTCCACTCATTATTAGGGATGTTAGATACCATATAGTCGAGTGCGGTACTAGATGTGTGATTATTTTTGTTTGTAACTACTCTTGTGGGTTTTATATCTTTTGTTTGTAAACCATATGATTTAAATATATCTAATAAGCATCCTCTCTCTTTGGAAGCAACCAACATGTTAACGTTTAGGTCTCCGCATAAAATAATAAGTTGTAATTGTAATGTATTTCAGTAGCTTTTTTAAATCTTCTATCTTGTTTGGTTTTAATGTAATTGGGCCATTGTATTTTCTCTTTAATGTGTCCGTTACGATTGTGCCTGTAGTAACTTTGCATCCACGTTTCCCAACATTAACTTTTTGGAAGTTAGCATTAAGGCTGTGCTTGATAAACATCGTATTTGGATGCTCGCTTTCGAATCTAAAACATCTGGCCTTGGTAAAGTTAACAGGTTGCTTGTCTTCTGTAACGTTCTTTTTTGAAAATTGTATGGAATCAAAAGTAAAAAAGTCGTTCTGTTCCATAACTATAACTTCAAATGGATTAGATCGCTTACATTTAGCGACTGCATCATACCATTGTTCTGGGGAGTACACCTGCTACAAATATTTCTTATGTTTCTCAATTTTCGCAAAATCTCTGTCGCAGGGTAAATGAGTATGTCCTGAAACCAGAAATCTATGTTCTATTGCTTTGTACTTTTTTTCGCGCACTAATTGAAGCCATAAACTCATAAACGTCCAGTTCTTGTTTTGCCCCCCACAGTTGTCGGTGTATATTATAAGTTCTTCAGATCCAGTAGTATTCTTAGACTTGATGTACTTTAGCACAATGCTGGCAATATCATCACTTCCTCTTTTGGCAACTGTTTCGGTCCACATGAGCATATTACCCTTACCAGTGACGCAATCATGTATTCCCAGATTGTAAGTCCAAGCTTTTCTCAAATAAAACGCTGGACCTACAGTAAGACACGGTGTTGGTAAAGTTTGCTGCAAATCAAAGCAGAAGACATGTTTATTACTATTTTCCTTTGCAGATAATGTTTCCTTTCTTAAATCATCCTGCATGGCTTGAGCTTTTCTTTGATGAAGTTCAAGGTTAAGTTCTAGTTCTTTGGAATCCAGATTTTTGGCTTTTTTGTCTTGTATGGAAATATTCAACGAATCGCATGTGGAGCAGGTGTCGCTCTTTAGCAGTTTAAACCCTATGTTGTAATCATTACAAAAAATTCGGCGGTATCTATCTGCTGTTACAGGTGTTACGTCTTTCTCTTTGCACCAGTCTATATAAAAATCTTTATAAAGACTGTTTATGTTTATATCATGGTCTAGATACACTCTACTGAGATTCTTTTTTCTACTGTAGTGGCTAACATATTTAGGAAAAGCACGAATGTGGTCATGGACTGACTGTACGCGATCAGCTGGTACTTTATTTACCCTGTTTCGGTGTTTTCCTCTGCCATCGGATTTAGGAGTAGATCTTTCCTCCGAAATTTGTTTACTAATATGTTGTATTCGACTTGCGGAGTTTTGTAACCCATGAATAGAAAGATATTCTATTTTACAAATCTGGATGTCAACACCATTTACTTTGACAAAGTATTGGCAGGTCACTTTTCTGGCAGATTCTGTTCTTTTAGTTTTTTTCTTATACGATCGTTTTTTCAATGCAGACTTAATACTACCAAATAGATAAGCATTTTGTTTTTCATAGGCACCCATTTCCCAAAAGGAATTAAAAATTGCATTTTCAGTACCTTGTAACAAAGATCTGCAATTTTTTTTGCAGTTGCATGGAGGTCCTAAAGCTCTTGATTCCATTTGCTTCCCCTTTGAGTTAATATAACTGTATCCAAAATTTCTTTTAGTTTTTGATTTAACTTTTTTTCTCAAATCGGTGTTTATTTTTCTGCATCTAGAAGGACCAGGCTTTTCTGGTGTGACTAAATTCCCCCTAGAAACTTGCTGGTGATTTTCGGTAACACTGTCATCATCCGAATGTTCGTCCGTCCCCTACAACATAAAGCAAACTTGTGATAAAACATGAAAAACAATGCAATATGTAGTTAAAGCAAAAACAGTATAAGCCACATAGCTAATTTAATTAGATATAAATATTTGTTCTAATTTAAATTTCGTACAAATATAATAGTCGTTATCTAAATACTTGCTTTTATATTATGCATTTTGCTTATCATCACTGAACGAGAGAATTATTGACAGAAAAATATGTATTGATACTTAGTATTAAAACCATGTAAGCCACCTTGTAATTAGAGAAAAACCGCATAAGCCACAAAATTATTTACTTACCGCTAAATCATTATCAGATGTTTCCTTGGATTCACTGCTTTTGGGGTCATAACATGGGTCCTTTACACTGTCGTCTGAGTCAAAGTCTTTATCACTATCACTCATATTAACGCTATTTTCAGGTAATTTTCTTTTGCGTGACACTTGTTGCGCGTCGGCCATCTTGATATTTGTGTGGCTTGTATGGTTCTTGCTACAGATTTGACTATAATTTCGGCGTATGCAACAACAGTGTTATGGTATACTACTGCCATCTGTTGAAATATTTTTGCAATAATTATTATGTGGCTTAAGTAGTTCTTACACATTGCTGCAACACATCAAACCCAGTTTTGCAAACTGTGTGGCTTGTATTGTTGTTGCCCCGAGCGCTTCAATTGTAGCTATATATATCTCACCGAATCAAAGCATACAAAAAATCATCGAATTCATTCAACCAATTTTGAATCCTCTATTTTAGCGACACATTTTTATAAATTCAGTTGAAGCTTAAAATTTGCTAAACTGGCTGACTATTGGCGCATTTACCCTACTTATTATTTCTTCGCATTTTGACGGCCGCAAACCGGTTTAGATTACAATCACCTATTCAATGCAGATTTAGAATAGAAAGAAGTATATATATATATATATATATATGTAACGTAAATATTCTGAACAGAGTTGGAATATTGTTAGCAATCTAAACCATTTATCGGCCAGGGTGGCCGACAGAAGATCAATAGGTCTGTCTTTAGATGAACCAGTTATGCTGCCATTACATATTTTCTTACAAGACAAAAAAATTTCAATATTTCAAATATTAAATATCTCACTTTATCAATAATATGTATTATATATGCGCTCTATTTTATTGAAATATATATCAAAATGGCCGACAGATGGTGGCGGCCTGGCCAACAGGTACGTTCACCTTACAAAAAAATTAAATTTTACAGGTTTTTTTAATTATTCGACAGCTGCGTGTTGTAACATGTAAATCGTTATCAAATGTTTCGTTGCCACAAGCAAGATCTATCTTAAGCCCGTTTTACATTATTATAATTTTCGTACTAAATTTGATAATAAGTTTAGTATTGAATAATTATGATAGTGTAATGCAAAATTGTTATGAAAATTAGTATGAAAATAGAACTTGTCCTATTTTTCATGCCAATTTGTAATGCACGCATGCGTATAGCTACACATATCAGCTGAGCTGACAGAAATAATTTAACTTATCTTGCTGTAGTTGTTTTTTGCAGTATTTGGAATGGTAAGTTAGTATCAAACTTAATATAATTATTGTTTGCTATATAAATAGACGGGCAATTAATATGTGGTAATTGCCGGCTGTAATCTCATTCGGAGTGCTAAATAATTAGTAATTGTAATTAAATTGCTTGCTTATATTATATACTTTCTTAACATTTATTGAGCTTATTAAAATAAAAATTTAGAATTCGCCGTGGTCTTACGAACAAATTGAAGTGCTGATAACGGAATATGAAAAGCATAACTGTTTATGGGAAGTGAAGAATCCGTACTACCACAACCGTGGTAAAAGGAGTGAAGCTATCCAAAAAATTCTTGAAGTTGTAAACAAAGTAAAACCAAATACAACTGAAGAAGCTTTGACAAAGAAATGGGTTGGTATTAGAAATACTTATGCTACAGAAAGGAAAAAGGTTTTGGAAAGCAACAAGAAGAGTGGCTCTGGAACAGAAGAGGTAAAATAGTTGTTATTAAATAAATAAAGTGGATAGTATTGTTAGTTTTTTAGAAATATGAGCCATCCTTGAAATACTATAAGTTATTGGAATTTTTAAGTGATCAAATAACTTGTAGAAAATCCAAAACAAATATACAAAATGAAGAACCAATAGGTGTTGAAATTCCGGAAGTAGAAGAGGGAGAATATGATGTAATGCCGGATGGGATGCTGTCTCCTTCCTCAAGTACCTCAACCGAATTAAATGTTAGTACAAATATTCCATTTCGAAAAAAACAAAAAACGGATGCAAGTGCTGAAGCAGTGTCGTGTTTTAGAGATATTGCTAAAGCAACAGCAACTTTAACAAATGCTAAAAGCACTGAAAATGAAACATTTGGTGATTATGTTGTTCAAGCAATTGATTTTTTAAAAAGTAAGAAAAAACAATTAATTTTAAAACGTGAAATTATGAATTTAATATATAATGCTCAATATGAAGAGTTAGAATAAATAAATGTACTTTTTAATATAATGTTTTTTTTTATTGTGAATACAAAGATTAAAAATTATATAAACACTTTTCTTGCCATCCGACTGCCCCATTTGTATCGAAATAATTACAAAATGCGTCTCGAATATTTTATGATTCAGTTGATGATCTGTTAGGACCTTGACTGTTATTTACACTGTTGAGACTATCATTGTTCCTAGACTGCAATAACTCTAGTTCATCAGTGACATATGTTGTACCTTTGTTTAATAAGAAATTATGCAGTGCGCAAGTAGCTAACGTTATTATTTCTACTTTATCTGCAGATAAGTTGATTGTAGTCAATAAAATTCTAAAACGATTGGACAGGATACCAAAAGCATTTTCTATAGTTCTCCTTGCTCTAGCAAGGCGGTAATTAAAAATCCTTCTTGTTCTATGTAATCCCCGGCTTGAATATGGTTTCATTATTCGGTTTGTTAGAGGGAATGCATCGTCTGCTACAAAAACATATGGCAGAGGTGATGATTGTCCAGGCAACATTCTATGATGAGATAACTGCATTTTATCATTAACAATTAATTCTCTTAGTTTTGAATTGCGAAAAACGCCACCATCACTGATTCTACCATTCACTCCTACATCAATATAGGTAAACTTGTAATCAGCAGTACAGGCAGCCAGTAAAACAATGCTATGATGGCCTTTATAATTATAGTAATAAGAACCTTCAGTTCGTGGTACTCTGAAGTTAACATGTTTGCCATCGATGGCTCCTACACATAATGGAAAATTCCAAAGTGTTTCATAAGTTTCAGCTATGGTGATCCATTCTGCCACAGTACTTGGTATCTACAATTACTACTTGATATATTTTAACCCAAACATGTGCTGTAATACAAACTTTCAAATAATCAGCTTTTAATGCATCAAATATTGCTTTACAAACTGTAGGTATAAATAAGCTAATTGTACTTTCGTGGATTCGACATGAGTACATGAGCGACCTATAAGTCTCCCCGGTAGCTAGAAATCGTAAGGTTACTGCAAGCCTAAAACATTATACAAGATATTGTGAACAATTTTAACCTTATACGATACCTACTTAGCTCTAGCAGATATACATTCTCTTAGGTGTGTATCCTGTTTTGATATATTTTCATATATTTTTGCAAGTAATTCATCAAAAACATGATCGGGCATTCTCAAAAAATTACGAAAAGAATTTGGATCCTCATTTTTTAATTCATTTTCAACCATTGTTAATAAGCCTTTTCCTTGATTCCTTCGAAGCAACCACTTCTCACTCCAAATTTTTCTGTTTCTCTTCTTCTTTTCTTTATTTATTATAAATATGTCTGCATATACTGCAGTTGCAAGTAATAATGCTCCCGAAGCTGCCCTTGCTCTCCGTTTTACTTTTCCCATATCACTGATCACTGATTTTTAACTATACGTAAATGCTTGATTGTATTACGAAACATGCAGAGATATGACAGGATTAAAAATAGTTATGTGAAGTGATGCAAATACATCTATGAAGGAAGTGCGCATGTTTCCATGCCAAAACCGTTAGTATAGTATAAAGTGGTAAATAAATATCCTATAAGAATCTTTAATAAATACTTGGATAAAGATTTGATATCATTTTTGTATCTAATTTTAGTGCTAAAATTGTAATAATGTAAAACGGGCTTTAGTTTGTAGTTTAGGTTCTAATTTAACACTAACTAATCCTTCATTCTACGAGCAAACAGAAACAGGAGGGAACCTATCCTATATTAATACCTATTGAATTGAATTAATTTCGTAAAATGCGATCTACTTTTTTCTGCAGGGGATACATTTAATTCGCAGGAATTGAAACTGGTCGTGAAACAATGGGATATTAAACATGTCACGTCCGTATTATCCAAAAAATAACGGCTTAGTTGAGAGAATGGTAGGAACAGTAAAAGCTTTATTTAATAAATGTGACGAAAGTAATTCAGATCCAAACACTGTTATATTACAATACAGAAATATACCACAAGATACAATTATTAATGTATTGTTGTCTTAGAATGAAGCTACCTGTAAATGAGAAGTTTTTTTTTTTTTTTTAAATTAATTGGCCTGCGGGATCAACGCTCATTTGCCAACTAATAAGATAATATCCAGCATTGTTCATTTTTTAACTACAACCTCTCTATGCTTGAAAAGTGACAGTCGGAGCGAATATTCTACGTTACTCTGTCAGGAGTTATAAGGATGGTTTTTTTTAAAAGACGGAATCACGGATTGCTGTAAGTTTGCGGTAGACAGGAATTAACTTATTAATTAATTATTATTAGATCAGGATTTTAGTCTTGGTCAGGAATTTGACTAGTTGCATATCCATTTTGCTACTGTTGAGGCTTAACAGTGCGCGTTGACGTTTGTAGGCATCGGTATGTTCTCCTCCACCAGAAATTCAAACAATTCACCAATATTACTTCTGTGCGGGGTACATGCCAGAATTAAATGATTCAAGTTATCTTCCTCGCCACAAGAACATGCAGATGAATCGACTAGACTCAGGCATGGCCAACATACGGCCCGCGTAATGAATTTATGCGGCCCGCGATTAATTTTTCAATATTAGCTATTTATCTTCCAATAATTGGCTGATTTCTTTTTTATTACATGTAATGTTTTTATTGTCTCTCTGGCTTCCAAATAATATTTTAAAACTGTAAATTTGTTTACGAAATAAAGCTCATTTCAATAATTGGTCGAATGGATTCGCGATACTTCTTTATCTCTATACTCGATATGAACTGTTTGACGGCGATGTTAGCCGATGTGTCGACGTTCAGCGGCGACGGCCTCTATAGCGGCCTGAGCACAAATCGCTGGCTCATTGACTACGAGTGGCGGCTGTGGCCGCTGCATAGAAATTCCACCTTGAAACCCCCACTCGTTTAGGCGGAAGCCGCCAGTCATTGTAGCATAGACAATAGTTGCGGTTGATGACTGAAAACGTGTACATCCTGTTTGTGAAACGAAATAATTGTTTTATTTGCTATATAACTCCTTCAAGTTCATTCTATAAATTAAATATTATTTCGATTGATTGCGATACAGTTTGGATATTTATACGGTATGTAATTATAATTTCATTAAAGTAATATTGTAAATTAAAAAAACTTTTTCACCCTAGGGATGGCTTCCAGAAAACGAAAAATTGATCTTGAATGCCGTATATTTAATGATGAATGGAAGTGGAAATATTTTTTTACTATGTACAATAATAAGGCGCAATTCGGGTTTAGCCGTTTTAAAAGAATATAACTTGAGAAGACATTTTGAAACGAAACATGAAAGTTACGCACAACATTTAAATGAAGAAAGCCGAAAAAAACAAGCTGTAGATCTGGTAGAAAAATTGACCCGGCGGCAAAATATATTTACACAGCAAAATCGATTACAAGAATCTGCTACTGAAGCAAGTTTACTAGTAGCAAAACGGATTGCTCAATGCGGAAAACCTTTTGCTGAAGGAGAATTTGTAAAAAAGTGCATGTTGGATGTTTGTGATGTATTGTGTCCAGAAGTTAAACATAAATTTGAAAATATAAGCCTGTCTCGACAAACTATTGCCAGAAGAATAGAAGATATGAATGTTCATTTAAATGATCAGTTACTGAATAATTTAGAATCGGCCCATTTTTATGCAATAGCTCTTGATGAAAGTTGCGATGCAAATGATACTGCTCAGTTATTAATTTTTATCAGAGCTATCACTGCAGATTTTCAAGTTTCGGAAGAACTTTTGTCTATTGTTCCTATGAAAGACACAACAAAAGGAGAAGATCTTTTCCGAGAGGTCGAGAAATGTTTTTTGAAATACAATATTGACTGGAAAAAATTAGTGAATGTAACAACAGATTTCTGAAATTGATCCAAATCATAAAATTATTTCCATACACTGCATCATTCATCAACACGCATTATGCAAAAACATTTTAAAAATCGATCATGTTACAAACGCAGTTATGAAATTAGTGAATTTCGTTCGATCAAAAGGGTTAAAACAGGCAATTTATTGGACTCCTTGAAGAACTAAATACCAGTTATTTAGATGTACCATATCACAATAAAATCCGTTGGTTAAGCTTGGGAAAAGTGTTAAGACGTGTGTGGGATCTTCAAGAAGAAATAAAAATATTTTTAACGCTTAAAGAAAATGAGGATTTTCCTGAATTATCAGAACCAAATTGGATTTGTGATTTAGCATTTTCTTTGGATATTCTCACACATTTTAACGAATTTAACGTATGTTTACAGGGGAAAAATTTGTATGCTCATGATTTAATACAAAAGTTAAAATCTTTTGAAATGAAGCTTAGTCTTTTTTCTAGAAATCTGGCTGAATGCAAATTTGATCATTTTCCAACGTTAAAGGCCGTATCTTTAAATATTTCAAGAGAAAACATGTAGATGACGTTCCTGTTGATATACAATTAGAAATAATTAATTTACAATGTGATGAATTATTACATGAGAAATATCGAGAAGAGCAAGAAAATTTGTGCAATTTTTATAAGCAATGAATGATGGAACTTACGGAAATTTAAAACAGCTTGCAAAGATACATTTAGTAATCTTCAGTTCAACTTATATTTGTGAACAAACTTTTTCATTAATGAATCTAAATAAAAATACAACATGATCAAGATTGAATGATTAAAATTTGGAAGCTGTGTTAAGAATAGCTACTACAAGTATAGAGCCAGATATTAAGCAAATAGAAGGCGATGCAAAGCGCCTCAACAAGTTACATTAATTATTATGTTACTTTGTTATACTAAATTACTTACATTTATTCATAAACAAATTCAATAATAAAATTTTGTTTGCTTAAACGAATCGTTTCTGTTTTTTTTAAATTTTTTACATTTTACATTATTTAATTTTAATATTTCGTCCGGCCCGTGAAAAAAGTTTTCTTTCCAATCCGGCCCGGGGGCAGAAACTGTTGGCCACCCCTGGACTAGACGTATCCTGTGTAAATGCGCTGAATATTTCCCATGGCCGAACTTCAATCTCGCTATTGTGCGACCAAACCGAGGAAGACTTTGGCCTGAATACCAAGAGTTGGCATTAACGTTTGGGTGAATTTGGGCATATTGCGTCATTCTGTTCTTCCATATCTCCTTCCACTGTGCATTCCACTCTTGTGTTAAAAGAAATTACTTCGCTATCTGTGTTAGCGCTGGTCTGCAAAGGATAGCATTGTAATTTGTCCCATCATTGATACTTTCTTTGGCTAACTTATCTACTATTTCATTAGTCTGTTTTCCACAGTGACTTTTGACCCAATAAAGTTCTATCTGTACTGCCTTCTTTTGTAAATTAATTATGACCTGTATAATCTCTATTATTATCGGATGCATGTGGTTGGGATGCTTCTTATGTTCAATTGATCTTAGAACACTTGCTGAATCAGACATGATAACCAGGTATTTAGATGTTGTAGAGCCTCCATATTTTAAAGCTTCGAGAATGGCCACCGCCTCTGCGGTAAATATGCTCGCCGCACGGTCTAGTTTCAGTTTTCGTATGAAAATTCTGTTCGGATTTTGATCATACACAGCGCAGCCGCAGCCATTTGCACTTTTAGATCCATCAGTTTATCTATTTTCTGTATTTATAAGTGACATTGTAACAGAAATTGAATTTGTATATTTTCATCACCTGATGAAGCCACAGTGTGGTGAAACATATTGCCGTGAACTCGCAAGTTCATAAAATAAGAATAGCTTTAAGAATTAGTTTAAGTTTTGAAATAAAATAAAAATGACAAAAATCGTATTTAAATATGAAAGAGTAAAAATATGCAACAAAAATTACATGGATGTATATAAAGTTGCATACACATGGTCAATACACAATACAAGTAATTCAAAAGTCAGTATTATTCAAGTAAATAATGAGAAAATACAAAATAAAGTTTATTAAATAAATATGAAACAAAAGACAAAATAAAATTTATTAAATAAATATGAAATAAAAGACAAAATAAATATAAGTAATATATTTCTTTTGTAGAAAGAATACACAAAATGTATGGTTCATATATCATGAAAAAGATGAAAGACGATATGTAAGAAACATAAATATGACTGAATAAATCATTATGATTTACATGCATAAAGCAATAAAACTTTATGAAAGAGTTTAAGAACTAAATTATATTAAAAGATAAAAATTACCTTAGCTTATAACTAGAGACTAAGAAAAGGATATAAAAATATGTAAAACGTAAACCCGATCAACAATAACATTGGTATAAAAAGGTAGCTGATAGCATAAATAAAAAGTGTATGTGTTTATGATTTGTTTGCAACACAATGCTTCAGAGACTGGAAACAGACGTGTACAGTTTCATGACCTACAAAAGACAATAAAATATAAAACTTGTGTAAAGTTTATTGCAGATAGACATTTTACCGATGGAAAGATCATGGATAGAAAACAGAGGTGCAGTAGACAAACAAGCGTGTCTTCCAGGTGCAGGCAGTGTGGGAAGAAAAATAATCGTTATCTCCAACGTGTTTCCCATCTTACCAAGTCACAATCCAGCTACAAGAAAAGTGAAATTGACATTAATGAATGGAAAGAAAAAAAATGTATTGAACAATGAACAAGGCAATAGGTTCATTGATGAATACAATGAAGGATGGTATTAACAACAAGAATAAACCTACCGTCGGAAATGCTGTGCGAGGCAGTGGAGGGACTTTTGAATTGGAAATTTGTATTGACGTTTGGTAAATAGTGAACTGTCAGAACAATATGTGTATGTGTGTGTGTATCAAGACGGCAGCATGTGGGCAGCGATTTCACTGGAACGTATATTCCAATGCCAACCTAAAATATGGACTAGAGGGCGCAATAGTCAACGTAGAGTTTTTTTTGCCGGTATAAATTCGAAAAACAAGATTCGACAAGAGACTTCTGATTTCGACTCCGAAAGAATAAGACGCTTTAAAAAAAAAATTTGTTACATTGTAGAATAGTAGTTTTCATTATTTCTTTATCACGTTTATTCATAATAATTCTTCTTTTATTAATATATATAAAAATTCACTTGAAACGTTCAATATGGACATTCAAAATGAACATTTTGATGAAATATTTAAAGATAGCAAGTAAGTTTTTTTTTTGAAAAGAAGTTATCTAAATTGTTAGACAGACATTGGTTTTTACGTGCAAATGATTAATCAATGTAATGTTGGACAATATGGATAAGCAAATATTATCCTGTAAGGTTTCTTTTAATTCATAAAGTTGGAATTACAACAAAAAATAGGACTAATGGTGTTGGGCATTTGAAGAGATGCTACGTGCGAATGAGCATTTTCTTCATGGTATTGTCTAGGCATCATTAATCTTTTTCAAGTTTGGTTAATAATTAATTAAAAGTTTCATAAGGCAAAGATTAAAAGCTAGATACAACACGTGCAAATGGTTGTCTAAGCCAATTAATTGAAGCCAATATATAAATAAAATTACATCGATAAGTATCACTATCAATGTACAATAAAAGTTTACATTTATTTATTTACAGGATAAATATTTATTTTGTTTAGCATAATAAATAAATAAATAAAAGATTTACATACATTACAACCGACATTAGGTATATATGATATGAGCATTTTCAATTATGTATTTTGTTTAGAGCATAAAGGTATATATAAAAATTATTTTGAATCTATAAATTACAAAAATAAAAGGTGTATGATCATGTTAAATAGACATTCTGTTTTTTTTTAAAACAAAACTATTACCTCATCCCTATTATAAGTAAGTAAAAGACACCAGTGAAGGAGAAGGAACCACATACATTGCCAGAATCCACAATAGTTATTAGGTTACATGCTTCAACAATATGAATTAAATATAAAACCAATTATAAGTTTTTGGTGTAAAAAGAATAAATTTAGAACACAGCATATACAAATGACTATACCCACAAATATATGCTATCACAGCATATTAATAATGGCGCCCAACGTGGGGCAATGTATTCCTTTTGTTGTTTATTAATCATATAAATAATAACGCCCAACATAGAGATGCAATGTATTACTTTTCTAATTGTTTAAAAGAAAAAAAAAGATATATAATTAATGTCGCTTAACATAGTGGAGCATTGTATTCATTTTCTCGTTTGTTAATAATTATTTACACAACGCTCAACGTTATGAAGCAGTGCAAATTTTGTTTTTTTTTATGATTGAAAAAAAAATAATAATTTATTTTGTCCAAACAATTGGTACGAAGTTTGTTTCATTTTCTTATTCGTTAACAAACAAAATAGTTATTCAGTGTCCAATTTAGAGACAGAATACTTTTGATTTTTATTTACTGGTGAATTTCTCTTATTTAGAAAGGGATAAAGAAGGAGGAATAGTATTTAATTAGATAAGTTTGTTATTAATTCATAAGTTAATAAAAAGATAAAAAAAAAAATATGGCAGAAAAAGATAAGAATAATAGTGAAGGTTCACAATTCACACAGTACAGGGACAATCGTCCGGTATCTTCTGATTCAGAGTCAGAAAAGCCTGAATCACAGGATCGAACACTTGAAGGTAGCATACAAGCAGAAAGCATCAGTGGCGTAGCTGGTGAACAAAAACTTGAGAATCTTTTTAATAAACTATTCAGCAGAATAGAAGAAAACGATAGGAATATGAACAAGAAATTTGAGGAGAATAATCGAAGATTAGTAGAAAATAATTTAAGTATAAATAAAAAATTAGAACAAAATAATCAAAGATTAGAAAAAATCAATGCTAAAATAGACGCAGGTTTCGCAGAGTTAAGAAAGGAAACTTTAGAGCTAAATGCAAAAGTAGAATTGAAGTTAGAACAGTCAGTTGCAACTTTAAATAAACAAATAAATATTAATGAAAAGAAATGTGAAGGTAAAGGCACATCCTTAATAAAAGAAATCAACGAAAGGTCTGCCAAAACACAAGCTAGTTTTAATAAGGTAGATGAGAAAATAAATTCTCTTGAAAATAAAGTTATAGGGAATAATGTAGAATGTCAAGAACAAATACAAGGACTTTCACACCAAGTGGAAGATTGCAAAATAAAATATGGTGTTTGTACTGACACAATGTTGACTTTACAAAGCAAAACTTTAACCTTTGAAAACACTATCAAACGGTTAGAAAACAAAGTACACGGGGTCAGTATACCTAGTGTATCTTTGACACAAATACCTGGTAGCGCGGAGAATATACCAAAATTCTCAGGATTTTATAAAGATAATCCAATGGCGTTTATGCGAACCATCAAAACGTATATGAGGGGAATATCTGATGAGATGTCAAAGCTACATTTCATAAGAGGTTGTTTGAAGAATTATGCACTTCAGTGGTATGACATGATAATAGATGAAGTAGTAAACTTCAAAGAATTTGAGATTCGTTTTGTGAGACAGTACTGGGGACAGACTCAGCAGAGGAGAATTAGACACGATTTAGTATTTGGCAAATACAGAGCTGGAACTTCTCGAGAAAACTATATCATACGAAAATATTCTTTTCTCAAATACATTCAACCAACCATTGAAGAGAGCGATATTGTCTCACAGCTAGCAGCACACTTTGACCACAACGTTACACAGGCAGTAGCACTTCAAGGAATTGATAACATCGAAGGATTACTGGAACTGGTCAAGAGATTGGACGATGTGGATGAAAAAGGAAACAACAATAATTATGGAAACATCAAAAATACAAGCAATCCACCTAGAAATTACAACAACAACAATAATGGAAATAATCCGCATACAAACAATACACCTCGATACAACCAAAATAAACAGTACAACAATAATGGGTACAATCAAAACCAGGGCAAGCAGAATTATGGAAACAACCCATATACATATAATAAGCCAAGCTATGGGAACAATCCATATTCAAACAATAAGACAAGAAATTATGAAAATGAGAGGAAGACTGAACAGAATTATAGGAAGGAAGAAAGAAACCCTGAGAGGGAAAGAAGAGTGAATAATGTTCAAATAAGTGAAGAGAAGAAAGAAATAAATACGAAGGAAAAGACAGAATCAAAAGATGCAATACCCAAGGATTCAAGACAACTACCGATAAACAAAGAATGGGTAAATTCTACCTACTCAAACGCGACTGCGTTGGATTTTTAGAAAGGCCAGTCAAGAAGAAAAAGAAGATACAAAACGTATACAACTTCGACGATCTAAAGAAAATCACGACGGAATTACCACACATAACAGTAAAAATAGGGAATGAAGAAATAGAAGCATTATTAGACACAGGAGCGCAATTATCATTATTAGATAGTAGTATTATAGACAAAGACATAGAAAAATTAGGATATTATATGCCTATAAGAAAGGTAAATTTAATAAATGCAAATAAGAAACATATCATTACTATAGATAAAGTTTTTTGTATAAATGTTAGAATAGGTAGTTTAAAATTATTAACAGAATTCGTAATAGTGCCTAATTTGAACAGCAACTGTATTTTGGGGATAGAAGTCAATACGGTACAAAAATAAATATGGAAAACAAAACATTTCATATTAAAAATTCAATAATCGCTTGGTGTAAGGAAACACAGGAAGGTGAGATATTAATTAATAATTTATATATAAATAATGCTGAACAAAATCTCACAAATAAAATGGATAGTGGTTTATTAGACAATAAAAGTGCACATCCTGTGAAGCATCGTCAAAGTGAGAACTTCACGCAATATAGGGATGGTACGAATTTAAATTGCGATAAACAATACATAAGCCATGTGAGCAATCTTGTCAGTAAATATAAAGGATTATTTGATAATAAACCTGGTTTAGCAAAAGGCTATGAACACAGGCTCAAAGTAGATGAAACACAACCTTTTAAAGTCAAAAATTATCCTGTCCCCCATAAATACAGAGAACAAGTCAAATTAGAAATTAAAGAAATGTTAAAAAACAAAATTATAGAAAGAACAGAATCAACATTTATAAATCCAATAGTAGTGGTAGTAAAGAAAAACACAGGTAATCAGAAAGAAACAAAATTACGCTTATGTCTTGATGCAAGGGGCCTTAACTGAAGGACCTCCCCTAATTTTGAAGCTCCGCAGAGTATAGAGACCTTATTAACAAGGTGTACTGATGCAAGGTGGTTCACAAAAATAGATCTGAAAAGTTCTTTTTGGCTGGTACCATTACACAAGGACTCAAGGAAGTATTGTTCCTTTATGTTCAATTCATTAGTCTATTCGTATAGAGTCGTTCCGTTTGGCCTATCAACAGCGACAGCCGCTTTGGTCAGAGCCATGCAACAAATTTTAGATCCACATGAGGAGTATGTTTCTCACTATGTGGATGACATACTAATATTTAATAAAGATTTAGAGAGTCACAAAGAATCGGTAGAAAAGGTTTTAAATGCGTTAGCAGAAAACGATTTAAAAGTTAACATTGAAAAATGTGAATTTTATAAAAATAAAATAAATTATCTAGGGTATATAATAGATGGTAAGACAATCACTATAGAAAAAGAAAAATTGGAAGCAATAAGAAAGTATCCCAGACCAAAGAACATAAAAATGCTCAGAGGATTCTTGGGAATGATAAATTATTATAAACATTTCATTCCGAAAATATCTGATCAAACTTACATGCTTTTCAGAATGATAAAGAAAGGAGTAAAATTTAAATGGACTCCTGAATCTCTCAAAGCATTTGAAGAAGTAAAAGAAAATTTTTGCAAAGCATTAATGGTAAATTTGCCTGATTTTAATGAAGAATTTATTTTACGATGCGATGCGTCAAATAATGCAATAGCTGCAGAGTTACTACAGATAAGAAATGGTGTGGAAAGGCCAATCTGTTTCTTATCAAGGATTTTGAAGGGATACGAATTAAACTACACGATTTCAGAAAAAGAAGTTTTGTCTTTGGTTCATGCAGTATCCAAATTAAAATACTATTTACTAGGAAATAGCTTCTTGGTTGAGACGGATCATTTGTCATTAATTTTCCTTATGAAGACTAGATTCAACAACTCAAGAATATATAGATGGTCACTTCTATTGTCGGAATATTCATTTAGAATAAATAGTCTAATTCCAAAGACTACTTTTAAAACATTTTATGTTTTGTACTACCTGTCTACCACTAAACCACAGCATATTTTATATCACTTGAAAGCTAAAAATTATGCCAATATGGCACTGTAATAAAAAATAGGTGTTACTATTTAAAAAAACGAGTACCTGTCATTTGAAAATGAAAATTTTTTTTTTTCTATTTTCTTTAGTAATTTCAACGTGAAATACATGTTTCCTTCGCCAATGCGTGTAAATGTGAAAAATACGTTTCTTAATTGTTTTCAAAGCTAACTTTGATGGTTGTTACATTTCGACAATCGTTGCGAAGCAGTTTCACTTTAATGGATAAATTTAACAGATACCGCCATCTTTGACAGAAATGTCAAAAGTTAACCTGCACTAGATGGCAAATTTTCAGAAGAAACAGAATATGAACAGAAATAATAAATGTTGTATTTAAAAATTCAAAATTAACGTCACTTCCGGTTTGACCGGAAGTGCTATAGAAAAACTGAGTGTACCTGAAGAAGCCCACCAATCACTCATATATACGGTCCGAATTTCAAAGTTTTATTTTAACTAATAAATAAATGGCGTGCTGATACATGATCTCGTTGACACCCGGTATATAAAAATTATTTTGAATCTATAAATTACAAAAATAAAAGGTGTATGATCATGTTAAATAGACATTCTGTTTTTTTTTTAAAACAAAACTATTACCTCATCCCTATTATAAGTAAGTAAAAGACACCAGTGAAGGAGAAGGAACCACATACATTGCCAGAATCCACAATAGTTATTAGGTACATGCTTCAACAATATGAATTAAATATAAAACCAATTATAAGTTTTTGGTGTAAAAAGAATAAATTTAGAACACAGCATATACAAATGACTATACCCACAAATATATGCTATCACAGCAATATATAGTGTCTACATTAAATATTTTTGAATCTAAAATTTGTGTTTTTTACTTATTAATTAAATTGTAGTTTGAGAATCGTAATCTCATTCTCTGTAATCGTGGTGTTATAGACGACAACTCTTTCTTAAGAATTGATTACAGGGTGTGTGATCAGTATTTACTTAAAGCGTGGAGTACAATGAGCGCGAAACTAACGCGCTTTAGACGCTGAATAACTGTCAAAAATACGGTGATCAATAGAAAGTGGTTACAATATACGCATAGCCAGCGCGTATACGTCCATTGTAGACTGTTCATCATAACCTTAAAATCCCACTACTTAATTTGTCAAACTAAGTGAGTGATGTCTGAATTTGATTTTTTTTTGTATTTTTATTTGCTAGTTTGTGATATAAATTTACAATATTCACCACGAAGACGTTGGTGGGTGAGACCAGCAAACCGTTCAAGGGACAAGAATGGCTATTTTATTAACAACTATTTAAAAATAAAAGCAATAGACCCAGAAGATTTTTTCAAACATACAAGAATGTCACGTAATGTATATGATAAGTTGTTAAATTTATTACAAGAGGAATTAAGTAAACATTCTATAAGGAAGCCTATCGATTTTGAGTGTCGCCTAGCTTTAAATTTATCATGAGTCTGTTTAAAAAACAAGTAAAATGTATATCTTTATTGAAAATTTCATTTTAATAATTGTAGGTATTTGTCACAAGGTATTAATAATAATAATTCATTTTATTTCTTAGTACTTCAGACATTGTATGTAGCACGGTACAAAAAAAAAGTAAAAGAAATACGTCACATACAATACAATATAAAGTTATTTAAAATAATTTATAAAATCTTGAACACTATAACAACAAATATGAAGGAGAGAGTCTCTCAATTTTTTTTTAAAAAGTCGTAATGCGGGACATGTTCTTATTTCATTTGGCAAAGCATTAAATAATTTACAGCCCACAAAAGGGTTAGTCATCAATTCTTAGCTTGGAGCTTCAAAATGGGTGAAGCTAGTGTTAGAAAAATAATTTTAGAAACGTGTGAAATAATCTGGAAAGTGTTATGTCCTTTATATTTGCGTCCCATAGCTGTAGAAGATTATGAAAATATTAGTCAACAATTTTGGTCACAATGGAACATGCCTCATTGTGTAGGTTCCATTGATGGTAAATACATTAACATTAAGTGTCCACCAAATTCAGGTTCTCTATACTATGACCATAAAGGTAATTATAGTATTGTCATGTTAGCAGCCTGCAATGCAGATTATAGTTTTACTTATGTAGATGTTGGTGCATATGGTAGCCAAAATGATGGAGGTAATGATGAACACTTTCATGTGACTTGTCAAAGTTTATGCCTTTGTTTGTCTTTTTAGGTATCCTTTCTGTGTCCAAGTTTGGACAGGCTTTGTTGAGAAACACTTTACCTCTACCATGTGATAAAAAATTACCCAATAGTCAACGTAAATTTCCTTATTACTTTGTGGGTGATTCAGCTTTCGCATTAAAGAATAATATTATGCGTCCATACCCAGGAAAATTATTGGATGACAAAAAGAATATTTAATATCGTCTCTCAAGAGCCCGTAGGATTATTGAAAATTGTTTTGGAATACTAGTTGCTAGATGGAGAATTCTTCAAAACAATATACAAGCTTCACCAAATAATGCAATGAAAATTGTACTAGCTTGCATTGCTTTACATAACTATATAAAATTAAATACAGTTACACAAAATTAATATTGTTAATATTATTATACTGATTGGGAAGACGCAGAAGGTGTATTACATCCAGGGGAGTGGAGAGATGAGTTACCAGCGCCTCTACGGAGTGTTAGATTAGGATCCAATAACGCTACAATAAATGCCTTTCAACTACGTGACTTATTATCACATTATTTTTTGGAAGAAGGTGCAATTCCCTTCCAATATAATCGAGCTTAAACACAATGGACTAAAATCTATTTTAATGGAATTCAATTGTTGTATTTAATTAATTAATTATGTGTATTTATTGTTGCCACCTAATCCTAATATAATATATATGATTCATTCGAACTGTGCTGAAACACAATCAGCTAAGTATTTTAAAACGACAGCTTTTGCATTATTTTTCTCTTCATTAATAATGGCTCCTATAAAAGCAACCACACTCTGCCCAAATAATTCATCTTCAGTTGGTTGTTTTTGAGGGTGAAATGAATTATGGCACATCTCCTTAAAAGAAGTAGCTTGCTGCCATAAAGCGTGCATTAACATCTTCTAATGACTTCCTTTTTTGAGCCTTTCTACCTGTAGTCGCCTGTTGATATGACTGACTCCTTGTACTAGATGAGTTGCAACTACTACTGGTGCTAGGTCTTGAATCAAATCCTTCTGATTGGCCTTCTTCCTGTATATGTATTTTGTGTTCGCTGCTACACTCACTAGCACACGAGTTTTGGTCATTGCGTACTCGCGTAAAACTATTATTACTACTAGATTGTGTATAGTTTGTAACAGTTCCAAAACAATAAAGAATTGGCAATTAAAATAGAACACCCTTGCATATTCAAATCTACTTCTTATTAGGTTCACAGTGATCTCTGAGGAAGCTCAGGGAATCAAATAAATCCCAGTTGTGAATTTCCATTTCCTACTACAATCCTCAGCTGCAAATGATTCGTTAAAGTTGAAGTATAGGCAAAACCACCATTTCATATTACCTCTTAGAAGCAGTTTTTTGCAATTTCTTCCCATACTAATGTTTTTTTAACAGTATTTTTAAAATCCCGCTCTTTTTTATTAACAGGTTAGCTGCCAGCAAAATTCATGAAATTACCTGCCAAGTTGAAAAAAATGTGAACTGTAGCTTCCTAAATAGAGTGGAATTATGAATTACAATAAATTTTTAAATCATAAGTGTATTTTTCTCAAAATTGATTAAGCCGTCGTATACGTCCGCCCCGGCATGGGCGACCTAAGGAGGGCGCCCGTGCCGAGCGGTCGGGAAAGCGGGCGTTTCGTGCGCGTACCGACTTCTAAGCGTTGGACGTCTTCTATGTTTGTATTGCGTCTTATATCTTATGAAACTGTTGACGGGTTCAAAGATGAGTGAGCGAACAAAAAAATTGTACAAATGGCATTAGACAATAAGGAATCATCAGGTAAGTGTATAAAATTATGTTTTTCTACAGCCGTCACACTGTGTCACGGAATTTGGAATTATTTATTGAAAAACGAGTAAATATAAGTTACTTTTGCAATATAATCCTTTTACAGATGTTCAAGACATATCTGATGATTGCAGTTCTTTTGATTCTGATCTTGACCCTTTGTTTTTATCTTCAAGTGACGAAGAAATTTTGTACAGTTCCGATGGTGCGGAAGAAACTGAAAAAACCAAATTTGTATGACATTTCGAAGAAATAAAAGAAAGCAACATTTTTCAAAAGTTCCAAGACAATATATTGTCGTAACCCTGAGTGTAACAAAATACCTAAGTAAAATCAAACTATAAAATTATCATTCACTCATAATATCCCTTAATTACACCCTGAGTTATACATTTTACTTCTTATTACGTCACACGTTGGGTAAGCCAATAAATTATAGTAGAATGTTTTCTATATAATACCTTACTTGTATATAAGTTAAATATTTATATGCCCTAACTAACTCAGTCGTTAAAATTTATAATACTTGAATATTCTTTTCTAAATAAAAAAAAAACAAATACACTTCTTTATCCGGTACTTCTAATATCGTAAATCTTATATTTACTATAAACAAATTTATTTCTTTATTATTTGTACTTTCATATTCTCATTACTAATAAAAAAACTTAGTCCGGACCTGTCTCTTTTATATTATCTAAGAAAGATTATTGTCCAAGTACTTTTCACTATATAAGTTGGTAATCCGCAACTAAAACGATATTACCGCTACACATATGAACTAACTTTGATAAATCTACTAAATATTTTATTCAATCGATACAAAAATCTTTATATTCAGTTTAATTTCAAGTCTACACCATTTATTATCTCACAGTATGGTAAGTTAATTTTGAACTGTTACTATATCTTCCCTATACATTAATCTGTATGTTTACTTTTATTTTTAGGAGGTCAAACAACCATGAATGCAGAATGTTTACCTATCAAATACATCTACGTAAATGAAAATCAAAAAATGGCTGAGTAACATAAATATAATGTATTGCAGAGAAATAACATACAATAAACATGTATTAGAAGAAAATGCCAGTATTTTAACAATTACTTATTCAAACTTGTCCAATATCTAGGTACTTATATATGGTTATGATAAGAATTGAAGATATAACCCTATTATATTTTTAAAGGTAGGTTTATTTAACGCATGTACTAAAACTTTTAAAATGTATACCATTGATTTCTAATACAAATAGTACTATGTAGCCGTTATTTATGATTTAGTATTTAATTTCTGATACATTTAGTCATTTAATTTTTTAATCTATTATGTGCCAATTCATTGAATAAAAGAGATTTTCATATAAATAGTAACAATTAAATGATACAACCTTATTTTACATATGTGTAACTTCTTGACAAGGAATTTCTATCTGATCTCTTTTCTCTTTTTAGTCTCGGTTGAACTGGAATCCTCGGTGATGTTTTACCTCTTCAATGGAACAGCTGTTTGTGCCTCGTAAAGATGATTTCTTGTGCTGGAATTATGAAGAATAGACCTATCTCGTTCGGATTTTCCCTCCGGCTGTATTTGAATAGTGTTGCAATTTAAATGTAATTCCGTCCAGGAAGTTCTTCAATAAATAAAACCGCCTTGATAGATAAACTTGCTAGGGATCCACTTCGGTACGGATATCTTACAGAATATGCACCTCAGATGAGCCTATTATACTATGATTTCGTCCCAGGAATCCTTCGATAAATAAATCCCCTCTATAGTTAAACTTGTAATGGAACTACTTCGCTTCAGGAATTCTTCGATACATTTAATCCTTTTGTGGTAAGTAAATCTAATTTAGATTTTATGCTTTTAATCACTATAATCTCCTTCTCTTCTTTATTCACTTGATACTGCCTACGTTAATACGATATTTCACTAATGCTTCGTTTTGGTCATAAATTATGTACCAATATATTAAATTTATAATTTAATACACACAATATGTATTTCTTTTACTTCAAATCACGTAATTTCGGCTAAAATCTATTCTCACCGAAATTATTATACATCTCTTCTCCTAATTTTTTTTAAGAAGCCTCCCTCTTATTTACTCTGATTACCTTAGTGATAATTTATCTATTTGAATTGGCCAATCTCTATTAAACACCTCTTATTTATATTCAAAATACATTCTATTATTTTAATATTCTCTTGTATGCCTTTCTATATTTCAATACTCATATTTTAACAATTTTAACCATGAATTTATAAATGTATTTAAGTATTCAAAACAATTTTAAAACATACTATATCAAAAATTCTGTAAATGTCAAAATCTGTCAACCATTGACTTTTCCTCTACTTAAATTATGGCGGGAGCTTTTTATCTATTTTGACGTTACCTTTAAACAAAGTTTCCCTTTTAAAATCAATTCTCATCATTTAAGACAATTGAACAAGTTTTTACAATTTTATATTACATAACAAACACTCAATTTATATCAAAATCTCTATTTTACAGGTTTTGGTATCATTTGCTGAACTATGGACCTTAACCAAAGGACTTTACTACAATATCAATTCAATAATTGTAAATATTAATACTAGGATAATAAACACTATTCTTCATAATACTATTTCTATTTATAAGTTTCTTAAACTTTTAACATCAAAATACATTTCATATCATAACCAAATATAAATATTGATGGTTGGTACCTAGTACTACCTCAATATATCGAAAAAAACTAAAAAAAATAAGAATTCTGATCTGGTGAACCAACCCTGTTGCTCAAAATCAACTGAGGTCGTTATATTGGAGGGAACCGAAACACTTGAAGCTTGTGAAGATGAGCGAATTAATTCAGAACAAGTATTTGACGGGATTCTTGAAGATGAGGCGTTTGAAAACGGAAACATCGAAAATTTCGAAAATGCAGTACCTGACCAAGCCGAAATTCGTAATGAAAATCCAGATCAAATATGGCAATTGCCTGTTGGAAATCATAATGTTTTTGATTATTCTGCAGGTGGTTTACATGCCAATTACGCTGCAACTCTTGTAAACGATTTGTCAGCATACAATTGTTTTCGAACTTTTGTCGATGATCACGTAATAAATGAAATGGTCAATCAAACAAATCTATATGCAACTCAAGTCCTAGATGAGGCAGATGATATAAGTAAGGGATCAAGGCTACACGGATGGGTGCCAACTGATAAAAAAGAAATGCTCCAGTTTATTGGAATTGTGGCATATATGGGTTTGGTGAAGATGCCTTCAATAGCAAAATATTGGAGTAACGACGATCTCTTCAAAAATAGTATTATTCCAAAAATTATGCCAAGGAACAGATTTCAGTTGCTCCTGCGAATATGGCACTTTTCTGATAATGCAAATTGTCCAGAAGGTGACCGTTTGCATAAAGTCCAGCCTTTCCTAGACATATTGGTTGAAAACTTTCAAGCAGTATACACTCCTGGTCGTACCTTCTGCATCGATGAGTCTATAATACCATTCCAGGGTCGTTTACTGTTCAAACAATATATACCACAGAAAACACATAAATACGGAGTTAAACTATTTAAATTGTGCAGTGATAATGGCTACACATGGAACATAAAAATTTACGCCGGGAAAGAAAGAAATGAAGGTGTTGCTTCCGTTTCAACAAACATTGTCATCAATATGTCGCAAAATCTTTTAAATTCAGGTAGAACCATTATAGCTGATAATTATTACAGCAGCCTCGAACTGGCTAATCTATTGCTTGATTAGCAAACACATTACATTGGAACCCTACGAGCTAATCGACGTGGAAATCCCAAAGAAGTTCTCGAGAAGAAATTGAAAAAAGGGCAAGTTTTTGGATTAGAAAATGAACGAGGAATTTGTATACTAAAGTGGCAAGACAAAATAGATGTGCTGTTTCTGTCTACCAAACACACCACCGAAACTGTAACAGTGCAGCGCAGAAATGGTGTCGTGGAAAAGCCGCGGGCCGTAATGGAATATAATGAGGCCAAATCATCTATTGACCAATCTGACCAGATGGCAAGCTACCATTCCCCGTCGAGAAAATCTATCAAATGGTATAGAAAACTAGCAATAGAATTTCTTTTGGGAACTTGTATGGTCAACGCCCATATCGTTTATAATCAACATGCCAATAAAAAAATTCAAATTACCAACTTTCGAGAAGAGGTTGTAAGAGCTCTTCTCAGTGGAAAGGACACAAATTTAGAAGACGATGCAGATGAAAAACCTCGAGTGGAAACACCTACGAGAAGAAATATTCAAACTCATACATTTCTCAAAAAGGAAGGTCTCTTTGATAAAGTGAGAAAATATTGTAAGGGCTGCTATGCCAAAAAAAATCGTGGAGAAATAAACAAAAACCATGTAAAAAAGGTTGTCACATATTGTAGCATGTGTGAGGGGCAACCTCATTTTTGTCTAGATTGTTTCAATCTAGCACATTCAAAGTAAATGAACATATTATTTTATACCAAATGAATTGTTTATTTGTTTTATTGTATTAGGTACGTTATATTTGATATAAAAACCTTTATTTTTAATAAAATGTTATCAAAAAAGTTGATGTCATTTTTACCGTGTACCGTCAGATATCCAAAAATTCGTACAATTTCGATAGCCCTCCGTGCCACAGCGGTCGGATATAATGATCAGAGCGTTCCTACATACAACCGCTCGCGTGTGAGAAATTCATATACAATACGATGTTTCAGCGGTCGAATACGACCGATGACCGCCATGGCAGCCAACCTGTTAAAAAGAAAAGGGTATTTTTTCACTTCCTCAATTAACTTTTCATTTAACGATAGCTGTCACAAACATTATTTTAAAAGTCAAGATGAGACCATAAAAAATGTAATAACACAAACTAATGCTGCAATCTTGGATCTCAATTGTATTTAAACACACGGATGTGAAGTTAGGTGACTTTACGTTCGGCGCGTAAAATTTACAAGTTGACCAACTTTCAAGGTTATTTGCGAAACACTACCCAAAGGGAGCGTTCATTGTACGCAGCGCCATTATCCGACCACGGGTTTAAATTACGTTCGCGTCTAGAGCGCGTTAGTTTCGCGCTCATTGTACTCCACGCTTTAACATCCAAACCATAAATGAAATCATGAAATTTTTGTATAGCAAACACTATAGCCAACATTTCTTTCTCTATTTGGGCGTATCTTTGTTCTGCGGAGATCAAACATCTTGATGCAAATTCTATGGGATGCTCATTTTGCAAAAGACAAGCACCCAGTACATCTTTATATGCATCCGTCTCAATGTCTATTGGCTTAGTTGAATCAAAACATGACAGAACAGGTGCGGTCGTCACAAATGCTTTAAGCTCAGTAGTGTTTTATCATGTTCTTTAATCCATAGCCACTTCGTATCCTCCCTAGTTAATGATCGCAAAGGTGCTGTTATTTCGGACAAATTTGGAATAAATTTACCAAGATATTTTAGCATTCCTCAATAAGTCTCAATAATTCAAACTTTTTCTGTCCAAATCTTCTCTGAATGTTTCTCATTGTTTGCCCTATTTATAATTTCACCGAAGCTACATAAAATTAATCAGTATCACTTCCTTGGCTTTCGTCTGTTGTGACATCATGCACTATCCTCTTTTTCTCCTTTTTGGTGATTGCTTCTTTATGCTTTGTTACAGTTTTGATAAATACACTAGCAAAATGATCTCTACCTTGGCATTTTGCACACGTCATGCCAAAAACTGGACATTTATCTCTTACATGTTTATAACCATAATTTTCAGCTTTGCCTCTGGCTTATACGTATTTGTTCTGTTTTACTGTATTTACAACTGCTACATTTTGTAAAACTTTTAACTGTAATTTACTGATCTCAGATGCTATACAATAATATATTGCTTTGTTTAAGGTTAAACTTGGTTCTCTTAGTAATCGTTCTTGGATCACTTTATTATTTACTCCCATGAGAATTATATCTCTTACTATGTCTTCTTGTTGGGTCTACTCTATTGTTTATACCGCCTTATCTAACTCAGTTAAGAAATTATCAAACGTTTGACCTCCGCTTCGTGTAATGCTGTGAAATTTGCAACGTTTTTCTTAGGGGTGCAATAAACTTCCTTTTAATTGTCGTTAGAATCTTTTATTCATCTTCTGTGAAGGTAAATGCATTGCAAAGCATGGTTTAGAGCATTACAATGCATTTACCTTCACAGAAGATGAAGAAAAGATTCTGACGACAATTAAAAGGAAGTTTCACCAACAAAACTTAAAAACACTGCTACCTGTTTGGCTTCTGGCTTTGTTGATAACTCTGTTGCTGTGCTGAACAGATCAAACTTTTGGTTAAATCTTCTCTAGTTCTCAGAAATATTCGCATCTTGCGACAAGGGCTCGGGGGGCCTAAACTAAGTTTCCATACTTTTGCTGCAACTAATCGTACCTGTCTAACACCATGTATTATATTAAGTTACACAGCAAGTCTAGTGCCTTCTAATTGGCTGGCATAAATAAGAAAAACTACAAGCGTTCTTATTATTTACAAGCTTCTTTATCTTATATACATGTCACATTACAAAACCCCTGCAAGTTACATGGTTGCACATGTCTGTGTGTGCGTCTCTATGGCTGCCAACTTAACAACTATATCACACACACTGTACATGCATGACTGGTAACAAGGTGTGTAACAGGTGTGTAGTCATGTTGGTGCTTTGCTATTCGCAGTAGAATTTGTCAATAAAATAAAAGGAATTCATTTCATGTACTGATGTAAGGGCTTTATGGACTGCACCATCCATGTCGACTTTTGTGGCTATTATTTCTGTTGGGCAAATGAATTGGGGGAAATCTCTAACTTATAAGAAAAAAGAAATTCCTCCTATGACAATGGACGAGATATAAATAATGCTGAGTAAATTTCACGAGGAACAATGTTGTTTGTTGCGAATTGTAGAGCCATTTGCAACAGAAATATCACGGAGAATTATTGTAAAGGCTACGCTCTAGTAGTTTGGAGATATTTAATGAAGATAATCTGAATATGAATTATTCCGAACTACTACAATTATCAACAACTATTACACTTACTATATGTGACGAAGATATCGCCAATACTGAAAAAGCTACCAGCTAAAATAAAAATTGGTAGCACCAAAGAGCTGGTAGAATAACTGCAACAAAATTTAAGGCGGCAGAACCAATAAGAAATTGCCATCTTTATCGTTGGTTAAAACAATATGTTACCCGATAAAAATGGCATTTCATACAAAGGCAATTGCACGGGATATATCTCATGAGCATGTAGCAGTGAAAAAATAAGTAGAATGTATGGAAGAACAAACCCATGAATTATGAATGAAGTGGGCTTACTATTAAGTAAAAAGCTTTCTCAAGTAGATGTCTCACCAGATCGATTAGTGTATTGTGCATGTTGTGCTGGAGGTTGCCTTGAAGTAAAGTGTCCCTATATGCTACATACTCTTCATGTACGAGATATAAATGCATACATGAAATTTAAAAATGCATGTTTGATAAATGAAAATAATAGTGTTGCGTTTTCGGGTTCGCAATAAACAACTCGTGCAAATGTTTTGAAACAGTCTGTATATTTACACACTTAAAAACTAATCAATATAAAAATATAAAATAAATGTATCACACTTAAAACTACTACGAATAAATTAACACACGTATTTATTTCTATTACTACTATTTATATCTGTAATATTTATGTATTTATTGCACTATAATAAAAACTGCACCGCTTATATTTATTTTAATCTGTTCAGTAAATACCGCACGATGACCACTGAATGAATGTCTGAATTACTCATCCCAGCTGTTTTTATATCTGCATGCGAAGATCTCGAATATAATGGAAAAACACTGGCTTTCTTCGGGAAATGTACGAGAGACATTCGAGTCCTTTTTATGCGCTTACGTCGTACTGCGTGGAGATGATTTATGGCTATTTACATTTCGTTTTTATATCGTCGCGTTTTTGCTCTCTTTTTCTGAACTTGTTTCGTTAGATTGCCCCCTTCTTAAAAACTGCGTTTCGTCCCGGAACACGCTATTCCATGTTCTTATTGTTGGCGGATGACGGAATCTACATTGGGACCCACGGGTGCAACCAGTTGTCTTGCGAAAATGGCAATCCACCGTCTTAGGTTGTATAACGGGCTGATTGGGCCGATAGCTGCATACGACTATTTCCATACCAGTTGCCGAAACACCACCTCCAGCATGTTTCTTACGATTCTCCATTCAAATCGGTCTAATCCAACTTGCATGTTTATAAAGGTATTATTGGTGGTGATATATTTATAAGAGCACTCAATACAACCACCATTTTATTATCCAAAGTATTTAATGTTTCAGTATTATCCTTTTTTAACATTGATATTGGAATGGAACCATTTAAAACCCTAAATTTATTTTTAACTATTCCAATTATCTTTTCTATGTGTACTCGTATTGTTGCAATATGTCTACTTTCTTTTATTTCTAAAGGATGCAGCTGTGTTTTCCTTTAGTGAACTCAGGGATAATCAAATTAGCTTGCAGACTTCCTTTATTAAAAATCCCCTGTCTGTTAAAGGGGATGCTTTAACAGACAGGGGATATTTAATAAAGGAAGTCTGCAAGCTGTTTCGTTAGTGCAAAAGAAAATGCCTAGATTATAGCTAACTAATTTCTAATGTAAATATTCTCATTATTTAGTAGGACATTTTCTTTTCCGTAGCATATTTAATTTCCGTAAATTCGTAAATTGTTGAAGTTCATTTCTATCTGTAAATTATTCCGTAAATTTTGAAGATTGTCTTAAGCTTTCTGTTTAAAATATATATGCATTATATGGAAAATTTCGGGCCATACGTCACAGTGTGTGTACGTGACCAATGCCTGGTATACGCCGCCAAATATATCGACTGTTCACGTAATCCAGGGGTGATGTATGTGGTTTTTGGCCTCTGACGTGTGCATTCCGTAGCTATATAAATCGAACATTTTTGCGTAGAAATTCACTTGTTCCACAGCTCTAACTTGAGGTTCTGACAATTGATCCTTTATTTCCGCCTCAAAATACCTTAACTATATGTTCGGGGTATGAGAGAGAACCGACTTAACCTTTAAACCCTACCCGGGGTACTGGAGTACCCCACCAAAACTCATTTTTACAATAATTCGTTGAATTGAAAACTAGACACGCCCACTCTCCCTCTAGCTTTCTAAATAACCGTTAGGCAGTACAGTGCACATTTCGTTTACTTGCTCTCAACACATTGTGCTGTATAGTCGTGTTGGGGTACTCGTGTACCCCAGGGTAGTGACAGTGCAACATTGTAATATTTCCTGTGTTGATCATTGTTTGTATTTATAGTAAGTTATTACATACTACAGCGAAGCTAAATATATTCCACACAAGTTTTATAGGATACTATGTAAGTTTTCAAGTAATTTTTGTCTAACTTACTTTAAGTTTTTAGTAAAATCATGGATAATCCAACATCTCAACCGAGTACGAGTAAGGACGCCACGAAGTGGAAACCTAAGTATCTGACACAGTGTGACCTTGAAGCTGCTATGAAAAAAATTATAGAAGAAGGATCCAGCGACGACGCATGCCTCGAGGAGCTCTCAGACAGTGAAGAGAATGAAGTTATAGATAATCCTTTCGAACGAGTAGAGAGTGAACAAGAACTAACAGAACAACTATTCAATAATGACCCAGAAGGCGAGCCCGAAGAAATAATAGAAGAGCCGGAAGAAGTGGAAAGTCAGTCTATTACTGATAAGGAAAGTGATTTAGGCTGCTATTTATAGTCGATTCTTAAGCAATTGCTTGTGCCAAGCAATTGCTTAACACCAGTTATCTGTTTTATAAACAATACTTGGCAATAAGTTGAACTTAACTCGTTGCTTATCACGGTCTTGTCCAAGTCTTCGCTCTAGATGACTTGACCATTGCTTAACAAGATTTTAAACGGTAAGTTTTTAACTAAAAATAATGAAATACCACATGAAAGTTTTGTTTAGCAAATACAATGTTATAGAATTGAAGAATTCACTGTAGTCATGGCTTATGCGCAAGATGAATTGGATGACTTTTTAGATTATGCCAATAGAGTGGAAGAAGAAAATATGCGATTACCAAAAAGGTACATCAGAGACAGTGAGAATCCAATGGAATGGTTTCCTTCAGAAGATTTTCGCCGGCGCTATAGATTCACTAAAGATATAGTAGCAAACTTAATTTTGCCATTGATAAGAGAACGATTACAAAAAGAAAGCAATCGTGGCTTAGCAATCTCGCCATTAATGCAGCTACTAATTTGTTTGAGGTTCTATGCTACAGGAACATTTCAAGTAATCAAATACTTCATATAAAACTTTATATTCTATTAATATATTTCTTATAGGCAGTTTACGGGGACTTAAATGGTGTAAGCCAAGCCACTGTAAGTTTAGTAGTGAAAAGAGTATCCACTTTACTTGCAGAAAAAGTACGTGAATATATTCATTTTCCACTGGATCCTAATGCACAAAGAATGAATATTGCAAAATTTTATGAAATTGCTGCATTTCCTCGTGTTTGTGGGTGTGTTGATGGGACACAGATTAAAATATTAAATCCTGGGGGAAATAATGGAGAAGTGTATAGGAACAGAAAAGGGTACTTCTCATTGAACGTTCAGGTATTACAAGTTCGTTTCTGTAAATTGAATTGTATATTATACACATGTATATGTAGGTTGTAGCTGGTCCAAACTTTGAGATATTAGATATAGTTGTACGACATCCAGGGTCCACACACGATAGTGTTATATTTGACCGCAGTGGCTTGAGAGTAAGAATGGAAAGAAGAGAAACAATTGGTCTCTTACTAGGCGATAATGCATACCCATGTAGGCATTATTTATTAACACCTATTATTCAGCCAAGTTAGTATTATTAGATACATATATAAACTGTACTTGTATGTAGTAGTGCAACAATTGTTAACTATTATTTTTAGCTGGAGAAGCGGAAAATCGATATAATTTCTCGCATGTCAGGACAAGAAACATAGTGGAGAGAACTTTTGGCATATGGAAAAGAAAGTTTCCCTGCTTAAACAGAGGTTTAGGCCTTAAATTAGAAACTACTGTAGCAGTGATTTGTGCCACGGCTGTCCTGCATAATATTGCCATTAGGCAAAATGATGCAGAATTGTGTAACGAGGAGATGGAGGTGGAAAGAGAGATTAATTTAGGAAATGTTCCTAACATGGATGAAGCAAATGGATTGCAATTTAAGAGACGATTTGTACAACAATATTTTGTAAATTAAAACAATTATTACTTTTATAAAAATTAAAAAAACCTCTCTTTGTAAAAATATTTGCCTTTTATTTTCACAGCCACGTTTACACATTAATATCAAAACAAAAACAATAATTCAGTACAACAAAAAACAATAATTCTATAATAAAAAAAATCCAGAGTAATTAATATCTCAATAACAAAAATAAATAATTAATATCTCAAACAACAAAAAATAAACTTAATTTCTCCATAATAAATAAAATTTGTTTCTAAAGTAAATGAAACTCAACAGATACGAAGACAGCTCATGGCAGATTTTGTCGGCATCTCTCAAGCTTCAGCAATGCTGCTTCTTTTTCATACTTCATACGAAGTGCATTATCTTCTGCCACTTGCAGTTCAAACTTTGCAGCAGACACTCGAATTGCATGCAATTCAGCTTGCTGTGCAATTGCCTCCTCCAGTTTTTGCCTCCGCAACATTTCTTCCAATTTCAGTTTCTCTCTTCCAGTTTTGGGCTTGATTGAAGCTAACAACAAAGTAGAACCATTATAAAATGTAAGTTACAAAATTAATAAAAAAAATTGTAAACTTACTTGATCTTTCTTGATTCTGACTTGTTTCATTATGTGGAACTTCCAACACCGGTATGTTTGCTGTACTTTCATCTAAAAAATTATTAGTACATTTGCATTTATAGGCTGTATTAATAACAAAACACTCCTTTTCAATGTCAAGAATAAATAATATGTACCTATTTCTGGCTCATTTGAATATTCCACTGTCACTTCATTTTCTTTATTATCTACAATAGAAAACATATTACTTTTGATCTCACTTTGATGTATAAATATTACTTTCTTCTTCAAATATGGCTGTACTATCATAAGTATTTGTAAATTCAAAATCTATGTTTGCAGAGTCGGTATCAACCAATTCTAGTATTGGATCACTTTCAAAATCTGATGGCGATCCACCACCCGTACTTAATAAACAGTGTCTTCTTGCTGTATTCTCTTTCCTTTTTCTAAAAGTTTCTTTAATTAGATACTACGTACAATATAAACAAAATAAAAAAATACAGGTGCTTTATATTAGCCCATAACTTTTTCAGTTGTACTACTTCTCTCTTCACATTCACTTCTGGTTGACTATTATATTTTGCGGTTAAAATATTCCATGCTGTGTTTTTGTCTTTTACCGTATATGCATCAGTCTTCTTATTATCAATAGGCGTTTTCTTTTGCACCCAGTGATCGAATCAAACCGATCGTAACAAAGTTATCATGATTAGGTAATCGTACAGGAGCAAAAGAACGTTAACTAAGTTCACGTTATTCGTTTCCTCTGTTTACTGACTGAAACATAACCTAGAAAATAGATAATTAAATATAATAATAATATAATAATATAAATAATTATAATGGAAGATAAAATAATACACATGTTTAATCCAGAGACCAACATTACATATCAAGTACGACTGGACGAAGACAATTATAAACGAGCTGTGAGGGGTATGTTTATTACAGAAAAAATTTATTAAGTTTGTGAAAAATTAAATTTTTTTAGACGTGCAGTTTGCTCAGTCTCTATTGTTACATGCAGAAAGCACAGCAGAAAGCAATAATAGCAATGTCACTGAACCTGATAATTATGACAAATTGGTTGCCGTCCGTACATCAATTGACTCTGCTGAAGGTAAGCTAAATAACTATGTGAAATATCTGCATGTATATTCCTATAGGCCCTAATTTTATGTTGTAAAACTAGGACTGGCCATACACTATAAATTTGTAATAGTAATAACTTTTTTTGTAAAATTGTAGACTGTATACCTTGTGATATTGAAGATAATTTGCCTTCAAACAGTAACAAAACTACTTTAACTACATCACATCCGGACTTCTGGTCAAATGATGAAACTCTTTTACTGATCACTATATATGGTGAACACAAAGATGACTTTTTAAAGGCAAAAAGACGTAAAGAAATCTGGACGATGATTTCAGAAAGAATGGCAACCTATGGATACAACGTAAGTAGCACTCTATACCTATTTATATAAGAGATGTAATATCTTACTGATTAGTAAAAAATATTTTAGAGGTCACCAGCAAAAATAGAAAGAAAATGGTTGAATCTCATGCTGGTATACAGAAAAATTAAAGATAACGCAACGCCCAAAAAAACTGGCAGGTGTGCGATGACATATAAATATTTTGAAAGAATTGATGAAATATTAGGTGACAAACCTAGTAATAAAACGGATTCTTCTGTGGTGTTGGCTGTTGGGGCAAGTGGTTCTGAAATATCTGTAGACTGTCAAAATGAAGAACACCTAGAAAATGCATCATCTTCCACTTCAACCATACAGACTGACAATTCAGAATCACAAACAGTATCAGAGGATTCGGAACAATCTGCCCTCCCAACTGTAAAGAAGAGGAAAACATTAGCTACATTAACCAGAGAGTATCAGGAGATGAAGAAGACATATTTGACCTCGAAGGAAGAAGCTAAACAGAAGCGTCATGATGAACATATTAAATTGGAAGAGAGAAAATTCGCTTTAGAAGAGAGAAAAATTAATGTATTAGAAAAATTGTTGAAGCATATAAACTAAGTAGAATTTTTCATAAGTTGGATTTATTTTGTTTATAGAAATTAAAATTAAAATACTTATTTAACGAATAAAATATTTATTTCTATTGTGAATACATATCATTAAACAAATTCTGTCTTGTATTGCCATTTTCCATAATAATTGTTTCCGAAATATCATCAGAAAAAGGGTCCTCACTATAATATTCGTCACATGTATCATTTGCTGACATACAGATATTATGTAATACACAAGCTATTAAAATTACCTTCACAACAAAACTTAAGTTAAAATTCTCAAGCTTTTGTAGTTTTCTAAATCGTCCTTTTAATTGACCAAACGCATTTTCAATCACAATTCTTGTTGCACTGTGACGATAATTAAAATCCTTTTCATTGTTGATGAGGTGCCCATTATCTTTGAATGGTGGCACTAGCCATTCTAGTGATGGATATGCCGAATCACCAAGCAAGTAGTATTTATTATAAAATAAATCAACAATTCGTTCAGCTGCTTTCTTGTATATAGGAGATTTCCTTAATACTCTTGCATCATGCATGGATCCAGGTTGCCCCACATATACATCTATGAATTCCATTTTTGAATTTACTACACCCTGAAGAATTACACTGTGGTAAGATTTTCGATTATAGTAGTCTTCTTGATGTCTGCTTGGTCGATTAATTTTCACATGGCTACCATCTATTGCCCCAATAACATTTTTAATGCCTTTCTTCTTTTGAAATAATTTGTTTTCCAATAAAGCTTGCCTGTCGGTGGGCCATTTTATATATATATGGGCTTTCTTAATTAAAAAATTCATAAATTGTAATATGGTATTGTATGTGCAACTAATAGTGACACCAAATCTATCAGCTACTTGACGAAATGTTTCCATGTTTGAGATATACCAGATCGACATAAGGACACATTTTTCTGTTGATACTTTTGGCCATCCGCCCTTCGACAAATTATCCTTCTCATTTCCATAAAGTTCTATGAAATAACACTTATAAACAAAAAAACCTTCTTTATACAAAGTATACACTTACCAATCAAGGTGGCAACAGTTGTGCGTTTCATTCTAAAATGTGTTCTAAAATCTGTATTTGAGTAATTGTGAACTACATGCTCTACATAGTTTTTTACACGAACATGTCTCTCTCGTTCATTTCTTACTTCTTCGTCACTTGAAGTACTATCTGAACTTGAAATACAGATACAATTTGCAGTAGAGTAGGACGTAGTAAGTTCAGTCTTAAAATCAAAATTGGTTAAATTAGTAACAACAAAGTGAATTTTACTTACAATAATAGCCTTTTTCAATTCTAAATTCATAATGCGGTTGGAATGCGTTATAATTTCACGTACCTTGGTCACCCCCTTGGTCAAAATTGACGGACGTTGACGGATTTTAGGTTATAATTATATGATTCGATCAATCCAATCATCAAAAATGAGTGATTCAAAGGGGAAAGGGGTTTACCGATCGTGATCGCGTTTATGGTTAGGGTGGGGATTAATCACTGATCGAAAGAACAGCGAATGATTGCAAATACCCTGGTTTGATTCGATCACTGGGTGCAAAAGAAAACGCCTAATAATGCTATGTGATTTTATTAAATTGATTAATAACATTTTTTCACTCAGCGTATATGGAATATGTTTTTTAGCTGACATCCTAAAATAAGCTATTATTTATATAACTATAAACCATATATTTACTCATATAACTTACTCTACAACAAGAAAAAAACAACTTCGATTCTAAATTCGTTTTAAAAATTATCACAATATAAATAGCGTTAATAAAAATCGATTCCAAAGCTAAATTACAATAAGAAATGCATAACATTAAAATTGTAAACAAATTGAAATAAATTTATAAATATTTATGAAGCTGCAGTTTTACTTGTGACAACTGCTTAAAATAAATTACCCTATAAAAATTCAAATTTGTGATTCTTATTACATTCTCGGCCGAAAATTGTCGAAGATCGCTTTATAAAACACAAAATGTACTTATCAAATTCTTGACGATAAGTACGTCTTGGTTAAGAGTTATTGGTACACCTGTCAGGCTTTACGGAAAAAATAAGTACAGGTGGACTGGAGAAAAGCCAACACGCACCCGACGTGCCAAAAAAATTTTTGTTATTCATTTAGCAGGAAATAGAGGAGAAGCTCGGTATGTGAAATCTAGTCTTGAAGCATTCTCTTTGTTTTTTACTGATGACATACTAGAGCAAAGAGTGGGATTTACAAATGCCGAAATAGAAAAGCAGCGTGAACGATATAAAGATGACTGAAACGACAAGGAAGGAGCAGAGTGTGGGAATACATCCGTAAGACCAAGTTTTACAAAATACACCAACATAAATGAATTAAAAGCATTATTTGGTCTATATTTGTTAGCGGGAGTATTGAACATGAACCATGTTACTGTCAAGGAACTATTTGATAAATATTCTGGTGTAACATACTTTCGAGCAACGATGCTTCAAGCTCGATTTGAATTGCTTACTAACTGTTTAGAATGGCGTATAGATTTAAATGTGCCGAGAAGCAGGTCAAATGTGTGCGCAATCGCACGACCATGATGAACATTATATGAGTGTATTTGTCTAAATAAGATTAGATATTATTGACTTGTTATCTTCATGCAAATTAACTGTTTCTTTCTGTTTGTAACCGATTTTATTCCAAATTACTGTACATATGCGTGACAAAAGTATATTAGTAAAAACATGTAACTAAAATTATGTAAATAAATGTATGTATATTTAGATAGATATAGATATATTTGAAAATACCAGTGGCGTACAAATAGTTAGAAATACAAACATTCACACCGAAATACAATAATACATAGCACTTAACGTATAGTCAGTTTCCAACACAGGTGTATACACACATAAATGGCAAAATAAAAAACAACAAACAAACAAACAGACTGTTACCCAGTCTCAACGCCCGGAACGTGTGCCTTCGTCAAAAAACTCATCAAGTGAGTAAAGGACCTGTTTCGCCAAATATTTTTTTATGGCTATTCGGAAACTGGCAAGCGAATCGTACCTTCCCACAATCGGAAGAGAGTTATATATTTTAACGCTTATCGGTATATGCGAATTATAATATTTACTGGATCTTGCAAATTCGCAACGTATATAATTAGAATTTCTCGTCGAGTAATTATGAGCATCAGCATTGGTTTGGAACTTATTGTAATTGTTAAATACATACAAGGCTGCTCCTAAAATATATAGATTATAGGCTGTTGGTATACCTAGCTCTAGAAAGGAAGCTCTACATGTCTGCATTGGTAATAAATCTTTAATAATCCGAATTGCCTTCTTTTGCAACAATAACATTGATTGTAGGTGTCTATTTGAACCCCACAGAATTAGACCATGGTTTAGATGTGAATTAAAATGGGCAAAATATATGATTCTGAGGGTCGTAATGTCACAAGGCTTCTTCATTCTTCTTAATATGTATAGAGCTTTATTTAGTTTGGACGTAACACCATCAATATGCGAATCCCAGTTTAATTTATTGTTAATTGTTAATCCCAGCAATTTACATTCCGATGCAGAATCGAAGGCTACGCCCTCCACCTCAAATGCCTCACCCGTATTATCCTCCTCAAAGATTAGTATTTTGGTCTTTTCAATGTTAAGTACTAATTTGTTTATAGATAGCCAATATAATAGTTCTTTCAAAGTTTTTTTGATATTATGAACAAGATTATCATGATTATCCCCGGTAACAACGAGTGTTGTGTCGTCTGCATATAGTGTTATATTCCCAGATACGTACGATGGAAGGTCACTAATATACGTAAGAAAAAGTAGGGGCCCCAGAATCGAGCCCTGGGGCACTCCTACACTGGTTTCAACAATTTTGGACTGATGTGACCGTATGAATTGATCATTGTGTAGATGTTTTATTTCAATAAATTGTGTTCGCCGGTCCAAATATGACCTCAGCAGCCCACAAGCTATTCCTCTTACCCCAAATCTATAAAGCTTGTCCATTAGAATACTGTGATCAACTAGATCAAATGTTTTTGTTAGGTCACACGCAATGCAGGCAACATGTTGCTTTTGATTTAAATTGCGTAGAATTTCGTCGACAATATTTGTTAGGGCCGTAATTAGTAGATTTATTATTTACGTACCCATGTTGGTGTGAGATAATAATGTTACTGTTTGTCAGGTACGCAGTAAGTTGCCTTTTTAGAACAGTTTCAAAAACCTTGGACAATGCAGGTAATATCGAAATGGGTCTATAATTATTCGGTTGATGCTTTTCTCCCCATTTGTATATATATAAAAGCATTAGAAAAAGTACCCCCTGCAATAAATGTATTAATAACATCTTGAAGAGGCAAAACAATAACATTCGCGACACATTTTAGAACGCTCACTGGGACATCATCGTTTTCAGTGGCTGGTGTATTATTTAATTTTTTGATTACCCCAATTACTTCCTCGGGAGTTACTGGATTTATAAACATAGAACTTGCTACCGCTACAGACCGTGCCTCAAAGTTTTGCGCATCTGGGGCTTTAATATCTGGCCGTTTCGCTGAGTTCTCGAACCAATCGTTAAAAATTTCGCAAATGTCCTCAGGATCTGTTGATAAAATCCCACTTACCGCATTCATTATTTTTAGATTGGTAAAAGGTAAACGTTGTTTAATCTCGCGATTAACAATATTTCATGTTGACCTAACCACATTATTGAAATTTGGTACTGTTGCACGAATATATATGTTTTTTGCAGCTTTAATAGCTTTTTTTAATATAAAACAATATCCTTTGTAGTAAGCAATTAGAATCTCATTGGGAAAATCCCGTACAAGCGCGTAAAGCTCCCGCTTCGTACGGCACGATTTCCGTAAACCACGAGTCATCCAGAACTTCCCTCCATCAAGTTTGTGTTTCTTATATGGAAAACACTCATTTACGTGCCTCTGAATAATGTCATAAAATATATTAAGCTTAGTTTCTGGACTCGATTCCGTCAGTAAATCCCCCCAATTCACCTCACTCATAGTCTCAACGAAATTGCCAAAACTCTCCCGAGTGTAAGAACGTTTCATTTCAAAATTATTCTTCCTTTGAAAGTTGCAATCAATTGAAATAGTTAGATAGTTGTGATCTGATAAATGTATACCTTCATTTTCAACTGTATATCTATAATTACTTCGTATGAGTATGTTATCTATGCATGTTTTTGACATGTCTGTAAATCGCGTAGGAGAGGAAACGGTAAAAGTTAAATTATGCGATTTTGCTAGATTTAGATAAGTTTTAGTGACATTGGTTGACTCCAAAACATTTATATTAAAATCCCCACACAATACCAAATTCTGACACTTTTCGTGGTAATTAAGAACATATTCTAATTTTTCAAAAAAAAGGCTAATATCGGAAGTTGGAGATCTATAAAATGATAATAGTGTCAGGGAAGGCTTATCTATCTGAATGGCGCACTATTCGAAATGATATTCGCAAGGCACATCTGGCAAAGATACGCTAGATATCGATAAACCTCGTTTTATTAAAAATTAATGATCCACCCTACTTACTAACCTCTCTAGCAAAAAAACTACCTATATAATATCGCGAAAAAGTTAAACATGAAATCTGATTCGAATCAAGCCAGTGTTCAGTTACGCATGCCAGGTCTACCTCATTATCCATTAAAAAAAGTTCAAATTCGTCAACCTTACCCAGCAAGCTCCGAACGTTCAGACTGAGTACCCTCAATAATCCTCGTCGTTGCACGCCACAAAAAATTCTTCCTGATCTTCATTCGCCCGCCTCCGTATCGCCTGCTTCGAATTCGTCTTTTTCGGTAGATCTTCCGCTGTACGAGTTGTCGTTGTAGTCTTTACTGTTTCTGTCCATTCGTCCTTGCACTGGTTCCGCTACGCACTTATTGGATGAACCCTGTGTCACGTTTGCCGCGTTGAAAGTTTTAACTGTTGTTATTCTATCGCACTCTCTTTTATTAATTTTATTATTGCTGTTATTACCGGCTAGTTCCAAGGATGCCATGAACATATTTGGCATGGGGTCATGCGACATATTCACTGTTGTTAGATGTTGATAGTTAATGTGTTTTTTTAGTCTTGGATTATTAAATTGATAACTGGTATCAAACAAATAGACTGATGAATCGCATCGATTAATTTAATCTTTCCGGTTCGATTCAAATGAATACCTGTCTTACCAAAGTCGCGTGCGTTGAGTAATTTCCTAGTATTGATGTTGTCCCATTGTTTATTAGGTTCACAGATGAATATAGAGTATTATTTACATCATTTATGAACCTGTTTAGAACCGGTCTCCCATTAACAGGAGGAACATATAAAAGTATAACATTTGTGTGTTCTAATTCATCAAATGTTAGCACGCTTGATTCCATTGAAAGTTTACGCCCATTTAGCGCATCATTGGCACCGGCACATATCTATCTTTTAAAATACCACTTAAATTTCTCCCGTGACTATCCGCAAGAAACAACATTTTATTTTTATTGGCACTAGGTTTTGTTTTGTCTAAATTTTTAACTAAATCATATGTCACTGAATCGTTTAGTCGTTGAGTATTCGGAGTCCTTGCGGTGGTCCTAATTTGCTGAGCACTAGTGTATTTAATTTTATCACAACCGCATTTACATGTGCAAACGTCCATTTGTGTTTTTGAACTCGATGTATAATATTGATTTATGTTAGATTTTACATCCTTTCCCTCTTTTTTTAACCCTTTCATGGGCAAATTTTTCTGTTAGCATTTTAACAGTTTTTTCTTTGGATATATAATAATACATTGCCACCAGTAAATGCATTTCAGTTGTTGTCTAATAGTTTTGTTTACCATAGGTCATAAACACACAGGTGGGAAGTCTTATTCCCACGGATACTTCATAAGATACTCATGTAACAATATAACTTTTGTTATTACTCAAGAAATAAAAACAACTATGTAAATAATCACTTTTATTGAAAAAAATATACATGAAAATGTTACTTAGAATGAAATATTCTGAAACAAGGATCGACACATAATGGGACATCGCATGTAGTGCACATGTACTTCGTCCTTTTCTCGACAACCTTTCTGCTACAGCATCTGCATCTTCTGTATGTTCCACCCAGTTCTGGAAGATGTTTTCCCACTCCAACTAATCGCACACCTTCAGGAACACTATATGTCGCTTTGCTAAGAAACTTATTGGTCGCCCTCGACGTTTCTTTGAACTAAAATTGCCGATAAGTTGCTTTGCCAGAGACAGTCGAAATGACAACTGATCCTGTGGATTTCTCTTGTTCTGCTTATACAAAAGGTATCCATTTACAATGGCTAGGTCTATTAGATAGTACAGTATTCTATGCCACCATTTTAGAGAACGTCTCCCGATAGCATATCGTTCTCGATATTGGTCGAAACGATCTACTCCTCCCATTACTGTATTATATTCTGCTACAACAACTGGACAAGGAACATTTTCTTTGCGTCCTGTTTTATTCTTTCTCTGAACAGTTGTTGTTTCACGAGGATTGTGTACTGTTAATAAGAATGATACCGGTTTGTTGTCCATCCAGCGAACGGCTGCAAGTGGTCCACTAGTTTGGAATTGAAATTCCCCCCTTCGAAGCTTTTCGTTCTTCTTGATAAACAATGGCAAGTTTTTTCTATTGGTGCGCACTGTTCCACAAGAATAAATGCCTTTATTTTTTTAGATGTAATGATAATGCTGGGCTACTAAAAAAATTGTCGTATGCTAAAACACATGACTTGTTTTTCACATCTTCGCTTAGTTTCATTACTACCCTCTCACCAAGCGTGCTATTGTCGGTATTTACAACTGTACTTTTACCTGTATACACTTCAAATTTTAAAATATACCCTACAGTAGAATCAGCTAAGCACCACACCTTGTATCCACGCTTCACTGGCTTCATTGGCATGTACTGCTTGAATGATGAACGCCCTTTGAATGGAATCATCGATTCATCAACTGACAAATACGATGAAGGACTCAGCAATTCTGAGCATCTTTGATTCAGTCTATCAATTATTGGGCGCAATTTATGTAACTTATCATGCTGAGGATCATTACGATCCGTATTATTTTCATTATTGGCATGCATATTTTCTACAATTTTTTTGTAACGCTTTGTAGTCATAACCTGAGAAATGGATTGTACACCTAAAGCAGGATCAGAACTCCAAAAGTTCCTGAAATGAGGCAACTGATGTATTCCCATTAGTACATGCATACCTATAAATGCTCTTGTTTCACCACTAGTTACATCAGTCCAATTTTTAGCCTGCTTTTGTGCTGCATATCTATTGGTTTCTAAAATAATAGTGTCAATAATTTCACTATCAAATACTGCATCAAAATAATGAATTTCTTTGTTGGCTTCACCCAAAAGTTCACTGTTGATTACAGCATTCTGCCTAAAATTATCTGCAATCGCTTCAAAGTAATTGGTTTCATCGCCCCAGTCGAACGTGTCCGATACATTTTGATCGGCATCGGTTATAACTGCAGGTGGTGGAGGCATTTCTATCTCATTTTGATATCCATCACCTATACCCTCAACTACGCCTGTAGTTGTGTTTTCAAGGCCTGCCAGTTCTTCTTCAGCACCCTCGTCAGCTTCGACTTCGGATTCTATATCATCATCGGGTAAAGAAAAGAAATACTCTAAAGTTTGCTCAGCATGTTTAGGGTTGTCAGGTCCCACTTTTGAGCCATCTGACAAATAAAAATGACAAATAAATTTCATAATACTAGTAATAAAAGACTAGTTACTATAAATATATGTGCTAGATAATGAGCCGTGGGATATATTCTTCCCACATATATAATTGGACTTACCGTAATAATATAAACAAAATCTTCCCTTCTATCCACATATATATAAAAAAGAATGTTCAATCAACATGAAAACCAATTTTAAAAACTTATCAAGCGCGAATAATAGAAACTACAAACCAAAAACTTGAATTTGTCCACAAACTGTCAGTTCACAAACACAAGAAAACCAGCTGACTTAATTGTAAGTAAAACAGGTTCCTAATGCAAGTAGTAAAATTGCAAATCACTTTATATTGTATCTTCTGAATGTTTTACTAGATGGCAGCACATATTTCCAGTGGGAATGTCTTTTCCCAACAACATTTCTTTAGCAATTTAGCTACTGGGAAACCGTCTTCCCACCGCCCACGAAAGGGTTAAGTCAGGAATAATACGCTTTAATTTGCTTATTGTCGCTCCGTAAAATTTACGCGTTTTATATTTTGCAACACTTTTAATTTTTACGTTACCAACAATCTCGTTATATTAATAGAGTTGTTCTTGTTGTCTTCATATATTTCGCTTGAATGTAACACGCTTCTTAGTTTCTTTACCAGGACAGATTTTTTACCGGTGTCGTTGAGTCCGCGTTTTTGTAGCTCATCTTGCTGTTCCTTTACTCGCAAGGATATTATTTTTCGTCGACCACAATTACTGTTTCCACTCATTTTAAAGCCTAACCACTTAAGCGATCCGTCCAAAATTTATATTAATAAATACTACACATTAAAGTACATTGGTATAGTTTTCAAAATTGATACTTTGGTTTATTCTACTTATATTTACGTTTTCGAGGAGACGGTAACTTCAACGTGCGCACATCGGCACCATTTTATATGAACATTTATCGAAAGGCACGTGTTGATTTTCTTTCTAAATTTTCAAAAAACACTTTAATTAAGCTAGAAGTGTATTTACCGTTTATGAATCCTGTTGATACTCTGACTAAGCGAGCCGATGAAACACAATTAACACTTCAATCACTGGTTTCACCAATTAGCAATCAGAAGAGAAGGTTAATTAAATTTTGACGACTTGACAGTTGAGGTTCGCAAGCGTGGCGCTGCAGTGCCTGCCCGCAGAGTTAGGCAGGAGTCTCATAGGATAAACAACGATCGAGCACCACCAATAAACATCGACTAGTATCTACCAACATTTTCTACTTAGGTCTCACATCAACAAGCGCCATGAATTAGATTTTAAAATTGCCGCCAGTTGCACTACAGAAGAGTTTTGACGTGACTGCACCTGACGTTTCTTTATAACCTATGTTTAACAATTCCTTTAGCCGTTTTAAACTTTGAATTGTAATTCTTAATTGTACTCAATAAATTGTACAATCAGTAGGTTGTTGAGCTAGAATGATTGACTCATCTGAATCTGATGCTAGTTCAGATAATGATTTACCTCTCATTTATTATTGGTACAACAAGAAATATAAAAACAAGGGTACGCCAAATATTTCTTGACAGAGAACAACTTGGAGAGTTTCATCACTTAGTTCCACAACTTCTAAATGACATTGAAAAGTTTTATAGCTATTATAGAATGAATAATGAATGTTACCAACTATTAATTTCAAAGGTTAAACCGTTGTTTTCTATTGGTCACACAAACTACCGAGCCACAATATCCTTTGAAGAAAGACTAACTGTAACGTTAAGGTGGGTAGCACACTGACTTTTGTTTACGCATTCATTTGAAAAATGTAAATTTTTACAGATACCTTGCAACGGGAGAATCCTACCATTCCTTGTCTTTTAGATTTAGAATTAGTCACAATAGAATCAGCATTATAATTAATGAAATGCTATCACTTATATATGAAGCACTATGCGACATATATTTGGTGTTTCCAAACAAAGAAAGATTTAAGAAAATCAGTAAAGAATTCTTCATTAAGAAAAAGTTCCCCAATTGCTTGGGAGCTATAGATGGTAAACATATTCGCATACGAAAACCTTTTAATGCTGGTTCATTATATTACAATTACAAGCAATATCACTCAATTGTTTTATTAGCCGCAGTTGATGTAAATTATAAATTTATTATGATCGATGTTGGCAGTTACGGAAAAAACAGTGATGGTCGAATTCTGGAACATTCAGAATTTGGAAAATTACTCTTTCAAAATAAATTAGATCTACCTGAAAATACAGCCCTTGATGAAACATCAAGTGAAAGAACACCATTTGTTTTTGTAGGCGATGAGGCATTTCGTTTATCAAATAATTTAATGAAGCCCTATCCTAGACGAGAATTGGATCTGCGAAAACGTAGATACAATTATCGATTGTCATATACTCGCCAAACAGTTGAATGCACATTTGGTATTTTGGCATCAAAATTTAGAATATTTGAAAATTGTATTCCAGTTTACCCAGAAAAAGTAGATAAAATAATAAAAGCTGCTTGTGTTTTACACAATATGATTAGAGTTGAGGAAAATGAACCATTTGACGAACAAGCTCGCAATGAAATTCCATGTGGTGCATTTCAGCCTCTTCAAATATTTGGAAGATCTAACGTCAATCAATCTACTAGAACAGCTAGAGTAATTCGTGAAAAATTTTGTGATTATTTTTCTGGATGTGGATCAGTTGAATGGCAAGATGCAAGACTATACTTAAATGATGAACAGTAAATTAATATTGTGTGTATTTTTGAAAATTATATATTTTAATTAAATATAATTTTTATAATAAAGTATAAGAAAGATTCATATTATATTACATTGTTAAATTATTACTTAGTTTTTGTTGTAAATTATAAAGCATTTCTATTTTAAATTGTCTCTGTTGTTCTGAAGATAACCTATCCATATCTTCTAATAAGCTCATGACAAATAACTCATTTGATGTCCTTTTCTTATTTTCGACTTTTTTTCTAGATTGCAAGTACTCGATAAATACATCATCTACTGGAGTCCTTTTTTTTCCCTTGTTACTTGCAGTGGCAGACCTAAATGAGTGAGCTGATTCTGGTGTCGCAGCTCTATCGGCATAATCATCATCATTAGTTTCTGTTACATGTTCTTCAGGGATGAGGTCACCATTTTCTGAAAAGAAGTATTGATAAGAAACTACTTATTGTTAAGATGAAAAGTTTGTACCTACCATCAACAACATATACAGCTTTTGCAGCACTATTTTCTCCGGGTTCATAAATCGACTTTAAATTCGAATATGTCGCTCTTTCTGTTAAATGTTCTTCCAAAAAACTTAAGGAATATACCAATTTTTTTGAAATCTGCGAACCGCTTCCAGAAGGTAGTTTTTCCCCTCGCCGTGTTCTATATTCAGACCTTAGTATTTGCCACTTTTTCTTGAGTTGTTTTTCTGTAATAACAAGCAACATACAGAATTTGAAAATATAAGCACATTTTCGTTAATTCTATGATATGACACAGGCATTTTGCTTTTATAAAACATGTTACTAAAGGAAAGTTCATAAAGGATTTATAAAAACTTCAGTAAAAGAAGGATTAGCATGCAATTAAATATAAACATGTTATACAAAAATATAAGTACGGAGTATATGTTTTCAGAAGTATACTTACCGTTCTTTGTTGGGAAGTATACCTTTATTTCACTCCACAATTTTTCAATAGTGTTAACATTGGAATATCCCGCACAACTTTGATCGTACAGTTCTCGTCGATCTCTTACTAAATTTATTAATAAATCTATTTCGTCCGGTTGCCATACACAATTTTCATTTGACATTATTAATATTTTATTTCGATTTGGCTTCTGCTTTCGTTTGTAGAATTGTAGGTTATGTTATAAAGATTATACATCAAACATGTGATTGAAAAATGGAATTGACATTGCGCTTGCGCGTAGTCGACGATCATCAACCAAAATTGGAACATGTTCGAAATTATGAACTGGTGGATAGCGATTGATTGTAAGCGATAGACGTCGCTCAATCCAGTGGGACCATTTTCATTATGTTACTTATGTTCTAATTTTGGTTGATGTTCATCGATGTTGATTAATCGTTCAGTGAGACTCCTGTCTTAGAAACGCGGTCATTCTATGGGGAGCGTTCATCTATTTGGAGCGCTCCTATAGCACTTTGCTGTTTTACTAAATCCGCTTAGCCGAATAATTACCTCAATTAATAGTAAAGTAATTTCGACCACTGATAACCTTAATACCGCACCTAAAGACGTCACAATAGACAGCGATACTAATTCTCGCCCAAGTATATCGCCTACAAGCGACAGCATCGAAAGTCTCGCCTTAGACAGAAACATTATTGCTTGCGTATTTACTCATGTATAAGAGCGATATAGAAAAAGGGGAGTTATGGCGGTAATAAAATATTTCAAATGTAAGCCTAAAAGAAAACGGCGGGCATGTGTTTACCAAATGGCAAAATTATATGATAGATAGTAGAAATCTAAAGATATTCGAAAATGTCGAGGTATTCATTTGTAAATAGCACATGATCCTGGTAAGTAACAAGAGAGCTATGTCAATTTATGGTGCATTATATGTGTATTGTAGAATTATATTCTTTTTTACTTTTATTTGTAGCAGTTTTCGGTATCATAATTAAACAAGTAAATTAAGTAATCAATGAAGGTCAATCAAGACCATTGGAATGCATTCCTAGATTTTCCAGAAGAGTATCCTGTGGCATCGTGTCACTGAACAATTAGATAGTTTATGATAAGGTACTAAAACTATATATAGAAGGGTGGAGAAAGGTAAAACATTACATTTAATATTCATGATGATGTTTTAAATAATCTTATAATTTGCTGAAACTGCAATCGCAAGTTCAAACTATTTTATTATTTTCCAATTTATTAATATGGAATATATCAGAGCAACAGTAAGCAGTATTAACCCTTAGCTACTACCCCCGGGTCAAAATGACCCAACGATATGTCCATGTGTGTAAGATCTCGTGAACCGCGAGGATGGGGACGCTCGCCGCTTCAGTAAGTAGGGTATTATGGAGAGTTCTGGCTCCCCCCCCACCACCATTACTCCCTCCCACCACTCAATCCACCACCACTCCCCCACCCAATCCTACCACTCAATCCCACCACTCCCCCACCACTAATTTTAGTTCCGAACGCGGCCACCGTGTATTTGCAGATGGCGCTGCGGTCGGCGCGCAAATTTAAATTTAAATTAATATACAGGATGTCTCAAAATTTTAAAAAATAAATACATATACAGTATGATACTTTGTGACGTATGAATCATACAGGGTGTTTCAAAAAATTAGAAAAGTAAGATGGCGAATCCAAGATGGCCGCCAAAATTTTTAAAATTAATGCAGGGTGTTTCAAAAACTAGAAAAGTAAGATGGCGAATCCAAGATGGCCGTCAAAATTATAAAAATACATATACAGCATGACACTTGTGACGTAGCGGTTAAATATTAATATACAGGGCGTTTCAAAAGTAAGGATTTAGAAAAAGCAAGATGGCGAATTCAAGATGGCCACCACTAGAAAAAACATAACGAATATAGCCGAAGCTAGACGTGGCTGGGGTGCCCTAAATTTAATGAACACATGTTTGAAAGCGTATATGACGTCAATTGCAATCATGTGTGCAACTTATCTTGTTTTCGCGCGATCATTGTAAAAATATGAATTTTAATTAGCCTACTTACCGCATTAATAAACAATCGTACGGCACCACACACAATGCAATACTGAAATTATTTTAAACGCGGCCACCTAGGCTTTTGAGATGGCGCTGTTGTCGGCACGCAAATTTAATAAATAACATTTACATACAACATACATTTTTCTAATTTAAGATACAGCATGGTTTCTGATGACATAACTATGAACATATCAAAGTGTTGGGACATAAAAGATTAGCTTCTTTAGACAAAATTTATTTTTATATACAAATACAATTAAATTTATCATCAAGTATCACATTTATAGAGTAATCAATCACCACTATTTTCACACCAATTACAATTAGCAATGTCGCCTAGTTTCATTACTTCATAGTCATAATGAAGAGTATCAAAAGAAGTATGTAGCACTTCTAACATTAGAAAAGCGTTTAATGAATTTGAATGATCCTCTATTAATTTAACAATATTGCTATATAGATCACCACTTAAATTTATACATGATTTCAACAATGTATTATAAAATATCTGAAACTCACTATCTGCGAAAAATGATAATTTACATTTAATTAGTGGTTGCAACTTATACAAATTATTATATGTATCCCTTGATAACACCATCTGCTGATTTCGACTACTTATTCGTATAACACTAATAGTTTTATATGTCGATGATTCGATTCGGTGGTTAGGACTGCAACCTTCAGTTTTGTAAAATTCCTCCCATTCCTCCAATGTGAAGAATATACAGTTTGTCGGGGAACGAAGCTGAATGATGGGGACGTATCCAGCTGCTGGACTAAGGCCGATGTTGAGCCACCTGGAACCACTTTTGTTTAGAAAGTATGATGACTGTCCAATTAGTTGTTTTTCCTTAACGATGTTGGCATCAATCATTTTAAGAGAGTCATCAATAAATTCATTATGTTTCTGGAAAGAAGTAAAAAAATTATAGAATTATTACTTTAGATGTAATTGTTTTAGATCTTACTAGCTTCCATTTTAATGTTTATGAGAAATTAAGTGCACAACTGAACTGACACTTAGACAACTGAGACCGGTTTACGTTGAAGAGTATTATATCAAATAGTAAAGATAGTGGGGATACTTACTCAATTTGAAGCGGCAGAACAGCTCCATCCGAGGCATGCGCAGGGGACCAGCTAAGGAGGTGGTAGATCGATCTTATAGTGTCCCCAGGCCAGAGTGTGGATACCATCCCCATTAATAAAGCGTTTATCATCGTGAGGTGATAAGGCTAGTTTATTTCACGCTAAATAAATTCTGTTTCTTTAATAATAAATTTTGTTCGAATAAACAGCCGCGATAATCCGCCAAACTGATTTCATCCCGGACTACAGTCTTTTTTACACCTTTCGCTTTTTTAATTTCCCTACCCTCAACCGCTAGGGCATACATTTTCGCGCGCAATCCAACAAACTCACTCATTATATTACCCGCATTTTCATCTTTAAATAAACCTAAAACAGCCTTGTTTTGAGGTGCTATGTTGTAGACATTGTTGGCCGAAAAGTTCGATGTATCGAATTTTGAAATATTTTTCTTAATGTCGCCGTATATATCATTACTCTCCACTTTTAAAATAAAACTGTCTGTATCCATATAACATAGACACACCTTTTCTGCATACTCGCGCTTCAAAAAATTATAATAAAAGTCATACATTAAATATTTTGAAAGCTCCAAGACGGAGAAGCCAATATAAATACGTTTATTATATACAACTTTTAACTTCTCCATCTGGATAGCTACAAAGTTTTCCGAAAAGATGCTAATACTCTTAAAATTTGGTTTCGCGATTAAACTACCAGCCCCGCGACTTTTACCATGGTCCTCCCAATGTGTGACCAATTTGACATCTACTCGCTTATCAACATTCTCCATGGTTTTACCATATACAGAGTTGTTCATAAGCTTGTAGAAGTCTTTTTCAAAATCATTTTTAGCTTGCTGACGTAAGCTGGTGTTTAGATCGATATAATTTTGAAGCCAGTTTGACTGGGTAAATTTTAAAACGCGATGAATTTTGGTGATTTTCAGGCCGAAATGTAACGCTTGCTTTAATGTTCTATAGTGTATGACATATTTCCCCTTATTTTGCAAATTAGCGATCAGCTTTTTATTTTGAAATTTAGATGTGGGAGGTACCATGTTTTCGGAGAGAAAAGGTAAGTCGTTATGCTCATCATGCAAAGTTACAGGATACTCGACATCTACTTCCAAAAAATAACCAATCTGTGAATCATCAGCGACCCCAGAGATATTTAAATTGTCAATTTCATCTTGACTAACCCAACTAAACCCGCCGAATGGTAGATACTGCGATATTGCCCACCCATACAAATTGTTGGCGTCCCAATAAGCTAAATATGAACTCGGAGCACTCGCATCATAATTGGTCATATATTTATTATTTGCTGTAGCGTGCCGCAAAGATACCTGACACAACCCACCCCTGATACTCCGCTTAACAAAATGATGCATATCGATGTCAGTGAGTAGCTCCAGTTCAATTTTGGTATGCTTCAACATAGCATCCCAAGACAGGCCAGGGCTGGTGTAATATTGTGCCGGATCCAAACTATATGTATCACGACAAATTGTTCTAAAGTTTTCCAAAATATCAGCCAAAAGTAAAACATCGGTTTTTAAATATAAATTCGAATATTCTAATAAATTCTTACATCCAAATGTAGTCCAAACAGTTTGTGCATGTTGATACTCCGCAACCGAAATATCATCATTAGTTAATGAATTGAAAAAATCGCGCTTTGCCGGTAAGGCCGGTTCTTGCAATCGCCCAAAGGTATCTATATATTGGTAAGGGAAAATACCCTTCTTTCTAATTAATTCGAATTCTGAATCTACTGGGAACGCGCGTCTAACATTTAAGAAATCTTGCGAATCTAAATTTTTCGCGAGCTTATCGATAGAAGACGCCATGAACCGAAAACTATCTAAAAACCGTAGATTTATATAAACATTTTGTTTCTCGCCCGATTTATCCGTATAATCACCGACCAAAACTTTCGCGCTAAAACTAATATACCGTTCTTTATTAATCGGAATTACATCAATATCTAAATTTTGTTGTGCCAAATCTCTTAAAAATAGATGGCTATCGTACCCGCTCAAATTATGAAAAAAGATAGGGACAAATTTCGGAATTTTGAAGTTGAGGTTACAATTAGAATGAGCGGCCCCTCGAAACGCTCCCGTAATGTGGCAGTGGTCTCTCACTCTATCTCCGTTGAGAGATAGTTCACATATGTGGCAAATCACGGCCTCATTATATAATTTTTGTTCGCTATTATTTAAATAATTCATCGGCATGATAGTCTTTAAATAGTTTTCATAGATTAGCTTAACGTCTTCTATCAATTTTTCAACAAACACCGTTGAGCAATCTAAACCGGCATACGTGACAAATTTATTTAAATTTGCATCAAACGAACACACAATTCGATATGCAAAACTATAAGGAATATGTTTGAATGTTTTATTTGTGTACGAATTAGATGGATCACCGCTGCATGTGTGAATTGGTTGGAGAATACTTTCAAAGTCGGCGTAAACAACAAAAGGAACGGACATTTTCTTATCATAACCATCGAATCTTAATATATTTTGGGGTATCATATCACCAAATTTAGTTTTACGCGCATCAGTTGAGGGTAGTACGGTGTAAACATGATTGCAATCATTCTGTTGATGGGTGTTTAATTTTTCAACAGTACTGAATCTCACTAAACACCCATCACAGATGTGAACCTCGCCGTTATGCTTATTTATTTGAGATGAAACTAGCCTGGAGAAATTTTTAATTAATACATAATGCGATTTGACCCCGTCTTCCAAAAGTAATAAATTGACATGAACAGCTTTCCTGTTCCGCGTAAAATAAATCGGCCCCACCACCTCATGATTTTTTGTGTCATCATTTATAGCCAAAGCGTAAACGTTAATACTTAAATTATTTAATTGTTCAATTTTAGAAATGTCTTTAATTTTAACCGGGAATTAAATACCTTCTAAATTTAGGACGCTGGAGTAATGAGGATAACTACCCACTCTCTCCACATTTTTGTTGACAGGATGGAGTGCTGCTACTAGCGACCAACACAGGCATGCGTCATCGAAGTTCTGAATGTTGACGCACGCTTTTTTGTTTCGGATCGAGGGGGGTAGTTCCAAGTAAGATGATCCCCCAAGAGGTTGGTAGGTGTTGATGTTAACCTCTAAATGCGAGACCATCTTAAATGCCCAATTACTCCCTCTCTCCGAAAACTCTTCCGCTTTCCACTTTATAATAGCAGCCGCCTGGTCAAAAACGTCCTCCAAGTCCGAAGACTCGGTGACAATGGTGTATCGAGTATTAAATGATTTTAAGTCGGCTATTTCCTCATCTGCTATCACTTTAACATAATCAGCAAATAGCTCTAACTGCACCTTAACACCCGATACAGCCCTAGCCAGAACATCTTTAATCAGGCAGCACACTTTAATTTTTAAATTGGCCAGAAAATTAACATCTAAATTTTGTAGCTCGCGACCCGATTTTTGAATGAAGAATTAATTTTAAACACTCCATCCTGCAGCATAAGTGTGTTATTAATCAAGTGCTGTTGCGAGCGAAGATGACCCCTAAATAAAGAATTATTGGTGAAACGCAACCCGCAACAGCTTACCTGGGGAACATCGTGACTAGTAGATGGAGCAGCATCCACTAGTCTATTAGAGCTTGTGGATGGTGCTACATCTACTTTAACCCTCTTCTTAGATGGTCCACCAACATGCTGGCACGACTCCACGCCCTCCCCACAAATACCGCAAATAAAATTGCGGTGGAGGGCATTTACATGCCACTTCAAGTGATCACGGCGGCTGAAGGTTTTTTCACATATTAGGCAGTTCATTTCTGCAAAGAAATAAAAAATAAAAATCAAAATTGAGATAATAATTAGGAATTTTAAAGAAAAAATTATCATATAATAATTCAAAATATCTTGAAAAAATATGTCAGATTGATATGAAGCATCGCTGTATATCAAAAAATACTGTTTATAATATTTAAAGACGCCCCAAAATAATTTAAAAATATATGTTAATATGTACCGATTTTACTAAAAATCTAATGAGATATCAAGAGTACACTCGTAAATATAAAATTTGCTATAGCGGTTTGATTGCTAATAGTAGAAAAATATGTAAGATTTATATTAAACACCACTGTATACTGTTTATAATGAAATATTATAAAAACAAATTTAAAACTGAGTGATTAATATTTACAAAATACATTGAAGAAGAAGAAATTTAAAAAAATAATTATTACTTACTGTTCTAATAATAAGAGCTCTAACTAAAAACAATAACAATGTACTCTCAACGAGGTTGCAGTGTTTACTGAAGTTTAGAATAAGAAATATTCTATTTTATTCAAGCATTAGTAAAACAATTGTATGTGTAAACTACTACTTCCGGTCTACCGAATTTAATAAAAATCTAATGAGATTGCAAGAGGGATATATTACACTCGTAAATAGAAATCAGATATATTACACTCATAAATATAAAATTTATTTGAAATTATAAAATAGTTTCAAAATAACTTAAAAAATATGTATAATACCGTTTCTAAAATGAATATTAAAAAACACCACTAAATAACTTTGAAATTAAAAAATAGTTTCAAAAAATATTCTTATGAATATTTAAAAAATACTATACACATTCAAAATAACTTAAAAATATGTATAATACCAATTCTAAAAAGAATATTAAAAAGCACTACTAAATAAATTTGAAATTAGAAAATAGTTTCAAAAATATCCCTATGAATATTTAAAAACTACTAGACACATTCAAAATAACTTAAAAATATGTATAATACCAATTCTAAAAAGAATATTAAAAAGCACTACTAAATAAATTTGAAATTAAAAAAATAGTTTTAAAAAATATCTTTATGAGTACATTTTGTAAACCGTTTTGACTGCTAATAGAAAAATATATAAGATTTCAATGTCCATAAAAATACTGTTTTATAATGAAAAGAAATTTAAAGCCGGGTAATATCCGTTTAATGTGATTAATATTTGTAAATAAATTAAAGAAAATAGAGCTTTAAAAACTACTTACCGATTTAATATATGGACGTCACTAAAAACAATAACGATGTACACTCAAGGAGACCAAGATGTTGAATAAAGTTTAGAATAAAGAACTGGTACTTTAATAGACTATTATTTAGCGCATCGTTAGATATGCGTCTTTCTCATTTCTTGTTAACCGCATAATACAACTTTCATTTTCTATCACACACAACTGCATGCAGTTGACCTACATTACACGCTTTAGCTTTCTGTTAGAAACAAACATGCGGGTTCTCGAATTTAAAAAATTAATCGCGTAATTGTGTGTTCTTTGCTTTATTATCTTAAAACTATTTATTTATGTCTATAGTATTTTAACATTCTCTTCAGAAAAAACATGTTTTATTATAACTTTTATTTGTAAAACAAAATCTAAAATTTGAGTTTCGGACATAATGAATTTTGTTTAAACTTAGTAGGAATATTGGTAAAATTAGATGTTTCACTGAAGTAAAACTACTACCTGTCTAACAATTTTACTGAAAATCTAATCAGATATCAAGAGTACATTAGTAAATATAAAATTTGTTATAGCGGTTTATAGTATAAAAAATATGTAAGATTTCAATGTCCATAAAAATACTGTTTATAATGAAGAGAAATTTAAAGCCGAGTAATAAATGTGAATATGATTAATATTAAAGAAGAAGAAATTTAAAAAATTAATTATTACTTACTGTTTCAATAGGAACTGGTACTTTCTATGTTTCATATGACATATATTCTTGTTAACCGTATTATGTGTTTATTATAACTTTTATTTGTAAAACAAAATCTAAAATTTGAGTTTCGGACATAATGAGTTTTGTTTAAACTTAGTAGGAATATTGGTAAAATTAGATGTTTCACTGAAGTAAAACTACTACCTGTCTAACAATTTTGCTGAAAATCTAATCAGATATCAGAGTACATTAGTAAATATAAAATTTGTTATAGTGGTTTATAATATAAAAAATATGTAAGATTTCAATGTCCACAAAAATACTGTTTATAATGAAGAGAAATTTAAAACCGAGTAATAAATGTGAATATGATTAATATTAAAGAAGAAGAAATTTAAAAAAATAATTATTACTTACTGTTTTAATAATAAGAGCTCTAACTAAAAACAATAACGATCACAGCGTTTTACTAAAAGTTTAGAATAATAACTATTATATTAAAGCACTAGTAAACGTAATTGTATCTATCTTGTATACTTAGATGCGTGTGTAATAACAACACAGGCCTGTGAATTGCAATAAGCACTTAACTTTCTGTTAAACTGATGCGGGTAACCCATTAGTATTCTTTACATAATTATCTCTAATAGGAACTACATTACACATTATGTATTGATTTTTCCATACCGCCGCGAAATACATACTAATCAATTCTGTTAATAAATTCTTTTTATGCCAAATTATTTTATAATGAATAAATATTATAAATTAATATTATAGAATTTAATATTATTTTCAAAAACAAACGCATGTTTTATTGTGATTCTCTTTAATGTATACGTATGATACTCTGTGACGAATTAAATATATAGCACAATTCTCGAATCTCAAATATGAATATATACGGTGTTCCAAAAGTGTTGAACGAGGAAATAAAAGATTAATTTATTTAGTTAGAATTTATTTTTAATTCGACGCTGCCTTGCTTGAAATAGCTTATAGGTACAATAACATCAATGGCTTGAAAAATGCTTATTAGCGAAAATTGTTTAAAAACAATCTCATATGGAATCAGCTGTTGTAAATTCGGTAAGTCTATGGTATTGAAAATCTTGCTATTTTTAGCAGTTTGGCATTAGATCTAACAGTTTGGAATAAGAAATTACGCGGAAATATGCAATATAGCAGCTATAGGCGGTTTTAACCTTTCCGCTATCAAAGGACAGGCATATACAAAACTGATTGAAATTATTATACATATTAGTGAAATAATGCAGATGCTTTTTTATTTTTCGTGTATATATGGTAATTTAAACTGATTTATTTTAGGGGTGAATATATTTTTGTCCATACAGTTCAATATTATTATTTAAAGTAAAATATAAAGCAGCAAGTAATTCTATAAAAATATCAATGGCCCGAGTAAACAATTATGAGATTGATGAATTATAGTATATTGTTATATTGATAAAATACTAGTAAAGCACATGTTTAGCAGAGTTCTCTTGCAATATAATTATCTTAAGGCGTGCGAATTTGTTAAGAAGTTGTTTGGATTGATAACATATTGCTGTGGTATTTTCTTGTAAATAAATAAATAGATAAATAAAGAAACCAAACAAATAAAAAATCAACGAAAATAAAATATCACTGTGTTTATTTTAAATAAATATAAGCTTACATGTTAGATATAAATTATAATTCTATATTTCAATAAATAAATACAGAATAATCCACTAATTTATAAGTAAAAATATACATAATTCAAATTATCTCATAACGATGGGTACTCACTCAAATTCATAACTATGCAGTGGAATACACATAAATGCAATATGGGTTGCATACCCGTAAAAATAATAGCACACAATTAAAAATAAAATGAAAAATATAAAACAATGTTTAAATAAATTGGTGCACAGGAATTACATATTCTATAAAACAATATTCAAATACTGACCTCCGTTTAATAAAAAAAAAAAAAAGGATATAATAACTTAAAGCAGTATTACTAGCAGTCAATAGAAAAGTAGGTCAACTCGGCAATACATTCTTTAGCAGCATTAATGGTTCAAAAATAGGAATTATCACAAAGAATATCAATATTATAACCACCAACATTGTCAAAAATAAATGTTATGTATCAGCATACACGTTTCACTTATATTTTCTGTATAAAATATTATTGAGTGTACGTAAGGGGCACGATTTGTGTATTTTCTTCTCTACACGAACATATTCCAAGAAAGTCCAAGCTAAAACAAAAATACAATATTAAACAAAGGTCTATATACACAAATAAATATATAAATACCACTTATTTCACGGTCACAAGATCAATTGTATGTTCTTCTGTATGGGACATGGAATGCACACAAAGGTATATGATTTATCTGTTTTCGATATACATCAATGCAGCCAGAATGTAAATATTGTGGTCTGGTTCACCATTAAAAAATAAAACATTATGCTGGCTATGAAAATTCACTGATATTTACAGAATAAAAAGACATTGTAGAATGTACATCTAAATATGCGATAGTACATAATTTTATTCACGTACAAATGCTTCAAGATTTCAGGCTAAAATAAATAAATAAAGCATTAGTCAGTACATAATATAAGACAATAAAAGAATACTTACCAACAAATAAAATCATTCAAAATGTTCATGGAATAAAAGTATAGAATAAATAATAACAATAACAAACATGGTGGAAAGAAGGTCACATGATCACGTAATTTCAATAGTTATCAAAGTAAACACAGAGGGCGTAGCAGATAAAAATTTAAACTAAACGTACGATTTAAAACAAAATAAATCGTTCGTCGGATGTTAATCGCTATAAAAGGCGACACACAAGCGAAAATAAGTCAGTCCGGAAGTCGATCGGAAGCTCTTCAAGATCTAAAAAGAAAAATAGTGAAACAAGTGCTCCGAACAAATAAAGAATCCAAAGGCATAAAACGCTTTAAGATTCGAGCGCGGTAGACGCAAGACGCGGCAAACCTTAGCCGCGCTTCAGAAAATAAAGGCGCGAAGTACTAGCATTGGCTCACACAAAGCTACAACAATAAATTCAATTAAAAATGGAGGGACTGGGCTACCAGGAAGAATTCGAGATGTTATACGACCAAGAAAAGTGAGTACAAGCACTATAAAGTAAACTCCATCTTGCAATCCTAAAATAAATAAATAAATGAAAGAACCTTCATGAGTGTTTCATAAACTATCGTGCAACAAAATTTTCGAATATTTAAATAATTAACAAATGTTTCTTTGAATATGCTTTGGGTTAACGTGCGAATCTTAATTCAGAGCGATTTAACGAAGCATTAGTAATTTTTCCGGATAGCAATAAAATTTAGAACATTATTTAAATAATTTAAAATAAATTCTTCTTTGAATATGCTTTGGGTTAACGTGCGAATCTTAATTCAGAGCGATTTAACGAAGCATTAGTAATTTTTCCGGATAACAATAAAATTTAGAACATTATTTAAATAATTTAAAATAAATTCTTCTTTGAATATGCTTTGGGTTGACGTGCGAATCTTGATTCAAGGCGATTTAACGAAGCATTAATAAATTTTTCGGATAGCAATAAAATTTAGAATATTATCTAAATAATTAAAAATAAATTCTTCTTTGAGTAAGCTCTGGATTGACGTGCGAATCTTGGTTCAGGGCGACTCAACGAGGCATAACGCTTTAGTTGAATAACGGCAATTTCGAAATATGAGCATACATGAAGGATTAGAGCAGTGAATTTTATTTTATCTATTATTAACAATTTCTTGAAGAATCAAGGATTGCAAGGTGCTTGTACCGTAGATCAAAAAGGCTGGATATAATAATGAAATGTATAATGTATTGTATTGCATAATAATGATATTTAACAATGTTTTGTAAAAATTTATATAAAATAAAATAAGTTGTGCTGACATTCTATATCTACTTATTTATACCCATCCCTGGGAGAATCTAAGGAAAGTAAACATCACAATCACAGCTAGAACTCACAATAAGTACAAGGCTGCGACACATCATCCGTTATAAAAATATAATAAATTCACACTTAGACCCTGAGATTACTAAAGTACATTAATCTATTAACTCAATTTTTTGGTTATTAACCAATATAGAAGAAGTCACAGCATTAATATGGCGCCCAACGTGGGGCTTATCGTTGGCCAAGATCAATCTTAATTTGGCGTCCAACGTCCTAGGCTTATCGTTGGCCAAGATTTGATTTGGCACTCAACGATAAAAGGCTGTGTGAATTTACTTTCCTTATAACGCCATAAGCACACAATATTCTCCTATTGGGACAGGGTGGATAAGAGATAGAATAAAAAAAAAACAAAAATAAAAATGGCTGATGAAAATAAGAAGAATAAAGTCGAAAAATCTGAAGAATTTGAAGGAACGATGGATGAAACTACACTTCCTAAAAGCATAAGAGAAAAATCATGGGAAGAGAAAATGGATAATTTGTTTCAAGTCCTATTACACATGAAAGAAGAAATAAAAGAAAACAATGAGAAGAACAATGAAAAGCTAAACAAAAGATTGGATAAAGATAATGAAGAAATGAAAGAAAACAATGAGAAATTAAATAAAAATTTGAAAGAAGAAATCAAAGCAAACAATGAAAATCTGAATAGAATCAATCAAAAGATTGACAAGGGATTCCAAGATTTTAGAACAGAGATGCGTCAGATAAATGCCAATTTAGAAAACAAAATAACAGAGTCTGTGTCAGGCTTAACGAAAGTAATAAGGGACAATACAAGAAGGTGTGAGAATATGTACAGATCACTGATAGACGGAACAAATGACAGAATGGACGAAACGATAGAACGATTTGACGAAGAAGAATCATTTGAAAATGAAATAATAAACACCAATACAACGAAAAACGAAGAAATTACAAGGAATATGCCAACCCATGAAGATGATGCACAAATAGTAACAAAAGTCAAAGAAGCCTCCACAATAAAACATACATGGAGAAGAACCAAATACATGGATTCCAATAAGAAAATTTTGAGAACACAGTTGGACACGTTGCTATATGAAGAAGAAGATAACAAAATTTCACATCTATACATTTCACGGCAAACATTAGAAATACTCATAGGAGCAGGAAAATATACAGGCTCATGGAAACGACAGGCACTTAGTATTAAAATTGGAAAGGTTATAATGACACACAAAGAAGTCAACACACCGAGGGGGACCGAAGAGGTTGTACTAATGGAAAAAGGAAGAATAAGTATAGCCACAGAAATAAATAAAGAAAATAAAGTATCACTTTACCATTCAATAAATACACGTTCAAGTAACCAAGAAGATAGGGAACTTAGAACACCAACGACGTACATTGAGGATATACTTCGGCATAACAAGAACATTATTGACTTTCGCCTCAAGATTTTGGGAAAATAAATTCCCAATAAATCGAGGAGCACGGCGGAGGATAAATTGGGGACCTCCGATGGGACATGGCTACCCTACTCCTACCTTAGCCAACGACGACACCCCAATCAAGGAGCACGGCGGAGGATAAATTGGGGACCTCCGATGGGACATGGCTACCCTACTCCTACCTTAGCCAACGACGACACCCCAATCAAGGAGCACGGCGGAGGATAAATTGGGGACCTCCGATGGGACATGGCTACCCTACTCCTACCTTAGCTGACTTCAACAACGACACCCCAATCAAGGAAAATGAAACGAGACATATACAAATATGAAGATCTAATGTAAGTACCACTGAACTACCACACATATCAATCAGAATTGGGGAAGAAAAATAAATAAAATAAAAGCTACTCAACTACAGCGTTATGAATGAAAATTTAGAGAAACAAGGACGGTATATATCTATAAAGAAGATTAACTTAATTACAGCAAATAAAGAACCTTTGATAATCATTGATAAAGTTTTCTGCGCAAATGTTAAAATTAATGATTTAAACCTACTAACAGAATTAGTAGTAGTACAGAATTTAAATTGCAATTGCATATTGGGAATGGACTTTTAAGTCAATATAGCACAAAACTAGATATGAAGGACAAGACTTTTCACATAAGAAATATGACAATTTCGTGGAGCGAAGAAGCACCAGTAAAGAAATAAATAAAATTAATTAATAAATTATATGTAGAAGAAATAGAAAAGGAACTCACGCAAGAAATGATTAACAATTCATATGACAATAAATGTACGCATCTCGTGAAGCATCCAAAGAATAAGGACTTCACATCAAAAGGGGATGGTACAAGTATAAATTGCAATGAAAAGTGTAAAATCATGTGAGCAATCTTTTAAAAAATAAGCACAAGAGACTAGTTGATGACAGTCCTGGCTTGGTAAGAAATTACGAGCATAAGCTCGAGGTAAATGAAAAGGAACCCTTCTATGTGAAAATCTATCCATATTCCCGATAAATACAAGGAGCAAGTGAAATTATAGAGATAAAAGAAATGCTGAAGAACAATATAATGGAAAAAGCAGAAGTGAACTTTATCAGTCCAATTGTCGCTGTAAAAGAGAAAAATATAGAAGATCCAAAGGAAACATTATCAATGAAGTACACAGATACCCAGTGTTTTGCTACGATAGTTTTAAAAGATTCTTTTTGGGCAGGGAACGTGAAGAAAATAAAAGGAAAATACTATTTATTCAAGATAAATTCCCCGACTGATATGTGGAAAATAATAAGATTTTATATATATGAATATCAATTGTAGGCTTAATTGATGCCACGCAAAAGATATTGAACCCACACGAAGAAGATATTTCCAATTCATTATATATTTGTATATGTCTCACTTTAAATAAATTAAGTATCACTTTCCGATTGTAAATGAAAGGTGTAAAAAGTCAAACAAAAAATGAAGGGAGGAAAGTTAAAATATAAAACTCACACGATGAAAAATATGAACCCATGAGAAAATAAAAAGGGACAGCTCCCAAGATTATATTATTTAAGTTACGCAAATAAATATTACGAAAACAAAGAGGGATAGTTCCCAAGATTACATTATTTAAGTTATGTAAATAAATATTACAAAAATAAAAAGGGATAGCTCCCAAGATTATATTATTTAAGAAATGTAAATAAATATTAAGAAAACAAAAAGGGATAGTTCCCAGAATTATATTATTTAAGCTAGATAAATAAGGTATTAAAGTAAAAAGGGATAGCTCCCATGAACACATTATTTAAGTTATGTAAATAGGCATTAAGGAAATAAAAGGGGATAGTTCCCACATAAGAATATAGTAAATTTAGATGTAAGAATATTAGCTAAGTAAAAGTTTAAAAAATACCATTAAGTGAAGAAATTGCAATATGCGCATATTTTTCGTAGTCAACTATGGCATATTGACAGTTTCTTAACTTGGGATATGCTGTGGTATTTTCTTGTAAATAAATAAATAGATAAATAAAGAAACCAAACAAATAAAAAATCAACGAAAATAAAATATCACTGTGTTTATTTTAAATAAATATAAGCTTACATGTTAGATATAAATTATAATTCTATATTTCAATAAATAAATACAGAATAATCCACTAATTTATAAGTAAAAATATACATAATTCAAATTATCTCATAACGATGGGTACTCACTCAAATTCATAACTATGCAGTGGAATACACATAAATGCAATATGGGTTGCATACCCGTAAAAATAATAGCACACAATTAAAAATAAAATGAAAAATATAAAACAATGTTTAAATAAATTGGTGCACAGGAATTACATATTCTATAAAACAATATTCAAATACTGACCTCCGTTTAATAAAAAAAAAAAAAAAGGATATAATAACTTAAAGCAGTATTACTAGCAGTCAATAGAAAAGTAGGTCAACTCGGCAATACATTCTTTAGCAGCATTAATGGTTCAAAAATAGGAATTATCACAAAGAATATCAATATTATAACCACCAACATTGTCAAAAATAAATGTTATGTATCAGCATACACGTTTCACTTATATTTTCTGTATAAAATATTATTGAGTGTACGTAAGGGGCACGATTTGTGTATTTTCTTCTCTACACGAACATATTCCAAGAAAGTCCAAGCTAAAACAAAAATACAATATTAAACAAAGGTCTATATACACAAATAAATATATAAATACCACTTATTTCACGGTCACAAGATCAATTGTATGTTCTTCTGTATGGGACATGGAATGCACACAAAGGTATATGATTTATCTGTTTTCGATATACATCAATGCAGCCAGAATGTAAATATTGTGGTCTGGTTCACCATTAAAAAATAAAACATTATGCTGGCTATGAAAATTCACTGATATTTACAGAATAAAAAGACATTGTAGAATGTACATCTAAATATGCGATAGTACATAATTTTATTCACGTACAAATGCTTCAAGATTTCAGGCTAAAATAAATAAATAAAGCATTAGTCAGTACATAATATAAGACAATAAAAGAATACTTACCAACAAATAAAATCATTCAAAATGTTCATGGAATAAAAGTATAGAATAAATAATAACAATAACAAACATGGTGGAAAGAAGGTCACATGATCACGTAATTTCAATAGTTATCAAAGTAAACACAGAGGGCGTAGCAGATAAAAATTTAAACTAAACGTACGATTTAAAACAAAATAAATCGTTCGTCGGATGTTAATCGCTATAAAAGGCGACACACAAGCGAAAATAAGTCAGTCCGGAAGTCGATCGGAAGCTCTTCAAGATCTAAAAAGAAAAATAGTGAAACCAGTGCTCCGAACAAATAAAGAATCCAAAGGCATAAAACGCTTTAAGATTCGAGCGCGGTAGACGCAAGACGCGGCAAACCTTAGCCGCGCTTCAGAAAATAAAGGCGCGAAGTACTAGCATTGGCTCACACAAAGCTACAACAATAAATTCAATTAAAAATGGAGGGACTGGGCTACCAGGAAGAATTCGAGATGTTATACGACCAAGAAAAGTGAGTACAAGCACTATAAAGTAAACTCCATCTTGCAATCCTAAAATAAATAAATAAATGAAAGAACCTTCATGAGTGTTTCATAAACTATCGTGCAACAAAATTTTCGAATATTTAAATAATTAACAAATGTTTCTTTGAATATGCTTTGTGTTAACGTGCGAATCTTAATTCAGAGCGATTTAACGAAGCATTAGTAATTTTTCCGGATAGCAATAAAATTTAGAACATTATTTAAATAATTTAAAATAAATTCTTCTTTGAATATGCTTTGGGTTAACGTGCGAATCTTAATTCAGAGCGATTTAACGAAGCATTAGTAATTTTTCCGGATAACAATAAAATTTAGAACATTATTTAAATAATTTAAAATAAATTCTTCTTTGAATATGCTTTGGGTTGACGTGCGAATCTTGATTCAAGGCGATTTAACGAAGCATTAATAAATTTTTCGGATAGCAATAAAATTTAGAATATTATCTAAATAATTAAAAATAAATTCTTCTTTGAGTAAGCTCTGGATTGACGTGCGAATCTTGGTTCAGGGCGACTCAACGAGGCATAACGCTTTAGTTGAATAACGGCAATTTCGAAATATGAGCATACATGAAGGATTAGAGCAGTGAATTTTATTTTATCTATTATTAACAATTTCTTGAAGAATCAAGGATTGCAAGGTGCTTGTACCGTAGATGAAAAAGGCTGGATATAATAATGAAATGTATAATGTATTGTATTGCATAATAATGATATTTAACAATGTTTTGTAAAAATTTATATAAAATAAAATAAGTTGTGCTGACATTCTATATCTACTTATTTATACCCATCCCTGGGAGAATCTAAGGAAAGTAAACATCACAATCACAGCTAGAACTCACAATAAGTACAAGGCTGCGACACATCATCCGTTATAAAAATATAATAAATTCACACTTAGACCCTGAGATTACTAAAGTACATTAATTTATTAACTCAATTTTTTGGTTATTAACCAATATAGAAGAAGTCACAGCAATATGCATTATTTCTTAACATTATTATACTTTATATTAATATCTGGAGAAAGCCTACTAGCACTGAAAACAAAATAAAATTAATATCTAACACATTTATTTTTAATTAAGGCTTCTTTTTTTAATTTTCATTGAAATCAACACAAATCATCTACTATAATTTGAATCTAGTTTGCGTAAATATTTTTTATTTTACAATCACAATCCAACAAGAATTATAACTAAAAACAAAATGTGTTTTGAATGTCAATATTGTGTCTTGATTTGTTCATCCCTTTTTTTATCTAATTATATATAAAAATGACTGTAAATGTTTTTTATTTTATTCTACTTAAGTTCAAAAATATATTAAGTAATATTATATTCAATAAATGAGATATTATCCTAACACAAACTTATGTAATAAATTATATTTATTAATTATTACGTGCATTCTATATATTATATTTTTTAAGATTTTATAATTAGCGCAGTTAATATGTGCTATGGCTTTAAATAATACAGTTAACGCATCGAAATTTTTTCGAAATTCTTACCGGAAGTAGATCTTTTACTCTTATCTAATATCAGTTTTTGCAAATATAATAGGATTTTGAATAATTTTAAAAATTCTTAAATTTCTATAATTTGAAGTGTAAGATAATCATGTGGTAACCACACTAATTTTTAAAGATATGGTGACGCAATACTTCGTCTATTAAAATGAGGATCTTCATTATGACTCCATATCCAGTTGGAATACAGATTTTTCATTAATATATAAGTTTATATCTAATAGGAATGGACGCCTCACTGGAGAGTAAACAATTGACCTACACGGTATTCCAAAGTGTTGAATAAAGGCGTATTAAATATCCCCCATTGTATATATTTTCTACGACACCATAATAATGCAATATTAATTTTGATATTCTAACATATATTTATAAAAGTATTTCAGATTATTACAAATTAAATAGTGGAACCCCATGCTAAACATAAGGATGTCCATCCTGTTAAGAAAGTTGGTTGGGATTAAAACAATAGATAAGGAAAATGTTATGTAATATTATCTAGGTAGTAATTAGTATCATAATGCTCATAAAGGTATATATTTAAATTATGAATAAAACAAATATATTGTTAACAACTTTTTATTAAAATTGATACAGTTGCTTCAGCTAATAATTTTTAGTTACCACTGCGACATAAGATGAAATAGGGTCTTGCACAATAACATATATTCACATCGAAGTTGTCTTCATAGCTCTCACAACCAATAACTTGCGGGTAGATGTAATTTTATCACTCGTTTTTCTGAGTAGAGATTGTTAAAATGGCTTGTAGTAATAAATATGTATTAAAGAGGTTCCACTCATTTTGCTGTTCAAAACACGTCAAAAGCCGTTCAAAAGCTGTTCAAGGCCCTTCAGAAGCCGTTCAAAAGCTGTTCAGAAGCTGTTCAAAGCCGTTCAAAATCTGTTCAGAAGCTGTTCAAAGCCGATCAAAAGCTGTTCAAAAGCTGTTCGAAGCTCTTCAGAAGCTGTTCAAAAGCTGTTCAAAGCTCTTCAGAAGCTGGTTCAAAGCCGTTCAAAAGCTGTTCAGAAGCTGTTCAAAGCCGTTCAAAGCTCTTCAGAAGCTGTTCAAACCCATTCAAAAGCTCTTCAAAAGCTGTTTAGCTATTTTATTCTATTATCTTAATAAAGGGAATAAAACCACAAAAGAGTTTTCATTCCTAGTTTATTTTTACATATCAATGAAACCACAATGAGAAAGAGAACACCTCATTAAACTTAACATTATTAAAAGAAATCAATGAACTTAGTACTAAAATAACAGTCTTTTCTTTATGTTTACTTGATGGAGGCCCATCAATGTGTTCTTCCATATTCTCTGTATTATAATATTCATAACAGGCACAATAATCTTCCAGCAGCATTTTCTTTTCTTGTTGTATAACCGCCAAATCTTTTCGAGATCTGAAGTATACATTTTTCTTGTAAAATATAAAGAGGTATATAATCAATTAATTCTTCATTTTCTCTCTTCAAAATATCAGTAAAATTCTCGAATACTAGCCTTAGTGAATCATTGATTTCTTCAACAGAAGTTATTGCTTGTGGTAGTAAATTATCCATTACATTGAAGGGATATGATGGATTCATAATAAGCACCTATTACTAACTAGTGGTAGAAGCTATTAATAAATGATTTTTGTTCTTTCACACTTAATTATATACATCTTTCGCATTTTTCTTCGCCTCTCAATCTCTTCTTTCTCATGTAAAGCTATATTTTTTGAAATAAATTCCGGTAAATATTCTTTGTATAACTAACAAATTAACTATAATTTTACTAAACAAAAAAGCTGTTCAAAGCCCTTCGGAAACACTTCAGAATAAACCGTAAAGTTAACACGTGAAGAATTACGTCAGGTAATGTGGTTAAAAGAAAATCATCACGGTTTACGTTATAATGATGGATATATACCCTACTCCGAAGTAAGTAATATTTTAAATAGATTTGTTCACTACAGCGACCACATTTATGTGAAAGGTCATCAGAAAAAAATGTTTCTAAAAATTATTTACCTATTCTATTCTATAATAATTAATTTAGAATGTGATAAAAATAGCATTACGTTAGATAAGACGAATTCAACTTGCATGTTTCATACTAAAGATTATTGTGTTTGTGCATTACACAATGTTAGAATACTACAAGATTTTCTCAGAATAGTTTAGTATATTTACTTGTGTCTGTTTGTATATAAAAATAAATTCTATCTAAATAAATTAATCTTGTATTTCCTCGTTCAACACTTTTGGAATACCGTATATATTCATATTCACATACTTCAACACAAAATCGTGCTATATATTTAATTCGTCACAGAGTATCATACGTATACATTAAAGAGAATCACAATAAACATGCGTTTGTTTTGAAAATAATATTAAATACTATATATTTATTATAAATAATTTTGCATAAAAAAGAATTTATTAATTTGTTTAGTATATATTTCGCGGCGGTATGGAAAAATCGATATACAATGTGTAATGTAGTTCCTATTAGAGATAATTGTGTAAAGAATATTAATGGATTACCCGCATCAGTTGAAACAGAAAGTTAAGTGCATAAAGCAATTCACAGGCCTGTGTTGTTATTACACACGCATCTAAGTATACAAGATAGATACAATCGCGTTTTACTAGTGCTTTAATATAAGTTATTATTCTAAACTTTATTAAAACACTGTGATCGTTATTGTTTTTAGTTAGAGCTCTTATTATTAAAACAGTAAGTAATAATTAATTTTTTAAATTTCTTCTTCTTTAATATTAATCATGTTCACATTTATTACTCGGCTTTAAATTTCTCTTCATTATAAACAGTATTTTTGTGGATATTGAAATCTTACATATTTTTATACTATAAACCGCTATAACAAATTTTATATTACTAATCTCACTCTTGATATCTGATTAGATTTTCAGTAAAAAGTGTTAGACAGGTAGTAGTTTTACTTCAGTGAAATATCTAATTTTACCAATATTCCTACTAAGTTTAAACAAAACTCATTATGTCCGAAACTCAAATTTTAGATTTTGTTTTACAATTAAAGAGGGTAATAAAAGTTATAATAAACACATAATACGGTTAACAAGAATATATGTCATATGAAACATATAGAAAGTACCAGTTCCTATTAAAACAGTAAGTAATAATAAATTTTTTAAATTTCTTCTTCTTTAATATTAATCATATTCACATTTATTACTCGGCTTTAAATTTCTCTTCATTATAAACAGTATTTTTATGGACATTGAAATCTTACATATTTTTTATATTATAAACTACTATAACAAATTTTATATTTACTAATCTCACTCTTGATATCTGATTAGATTTTCAGTAAAATTGTTAGACAGGTAGTAGTTTGGGGTGTGTATCGTTATTGTTTTTAGTTAGAGCTCTTATTATTAAAACAGTAAGTAGTTTTTAAATTTCTTCTTCTTTAATATTAATCATATTCACATTTATTACTCGGCTTTAAATTTCTCTTCATTATAAACAGTATTTTTATGGACATTGAAATCTTACATATTTTTATACTATAAACCGCTATAACAAATTTTATATTTACTAATGTACTCTTGATATCTGATTAGATTTTCAGTAAAATTGATAGACAGGTAGTAGTTTACTTCAGTGAAATATCTAATTTTACCAATGTTTTACTAATGCTTTAATAAAATAGAATAGTTCTTATTCTAAACTTTAGAATAGTTTAGCATAAATTCTATCTAAAAAATAAATTCTATCTAAAGAAGTTAATCTTTTATTTCCTTACATCCTTGTTTAACACTTTTGGAGCACCGTATATATTTACATTTGACTACTACTTCATCAGAATCATGCTATATATTTAATTCAAATCAGTGTAATTTTGCATTCATATTGACTGATACGTCACAGAGTATCATGCTGTATATGTACTAAATTCAAATTTTTAGATTTTGTTTACAATTAAAGAGAGTAATAAAATTTATAATAAAACATATGTTTGTTCTGATATAATATTTTAAAATTCTATTATTAAGTACTATTAAATTCCATTATAAGGAAATAATTTTTATTAAACAAAGAACACGCAATTAAGATATTAATTTTTAAATTCGAACACCCGCATGTTTGTTTATTACGCTAGGAGTGTTAGTGTAGGTCAACCGCCTGCATATTGCTTTGTAATAGAAAGACATATCTGTAAAACGATGCATTAACTAAATAATCTATTCATTATACACTGTGATCTTGTTAAGAGTATACGTTTGTCTTTATTAAATCGGTAAGTAATTTTTAACGTTTTCTTTTTCTCTAATATATTTGTTGTTTTGTTATTTTGTTGGTGACGTTTTTTATAATATTATAAACAGTATTTTTATGAACATTAAAATCTTATATATTTTTTATACTATTAACAGTTAAACGGCTATAGATATCAATTCCAAATTTTATATTTACGAGTGTAATCTCCCTATTGAGATCTGATTAGATTTTTAGTAAAATTGGTAGACCGGAAGTAGTAGTTTACTTCAGTGAAAAAATCGAATTTTGCCAATATTTCGAGAACTACTAAGTTTAAATAAATTTAAGAATTCATATTTACTCAAAATTAAATCCGAGAAGAACTTTATTACAAAAGTTTTTCGAAATTCATACCGGAAGTATATCTTTTATCGAAAATAAGTTTGGTAAAAGTAAAAGTTTTACTTTTAGCGAGTAGTACTTTGTTTCGAAGATCTCAAGTATGCATGCTGTAGAGATTTATTAAGAGAAGATTTATAACAAGATTTTTAATAATTTTTATATAATAATTTTTAAAATTCTATAATTTGAAACTCTCATACGTATAAGAAGGTTGTGATAGTGACCACGCCTCATTATTTTTTAATTAATATTTAATATTAATAGAAGACAGATATTAACAGGATTTAAATTTATTTGTTGTCGTTTTCATTATCAACAGTATTTTGAAATACTGTGTTTCATAGCAATCCTATATACTTTTATACTATTAGCGGTCAAACGGCTAATAGTATTATCCATATTTTCAAGATGTTTTGAAATGTATCTAACAATTTAAATATTCATACAGATATTTTTAAAACTTTTTTCTAATTATTATTGTTTAAAATTTATATAAATATGTTAGTTTGTTTCAAATTTATTTAGTAGTGCTTTTTAATATTCTTTAATATGTTTTGAGGACATTACATATTTTTAGACTATTAGCAGTCAATTCCAAATTTTATATTTACGAGTGTAATCTCACTCTTGAGATCCTATTAGATTTTCAGTAAAATTGGTATACCGGAAGTACTAGTTTACTTCAGTTAAAATCGAATTTATTTACAAATATTAATCACATTCTTACTCGGTTTTAAATTTATTTGTTGTCGTTTTCATTATCAACAGTATTTTGAAACAATTTAGATATTACAATTTAGATATTCATACAAATATTTTTAAAACTATTTTCTAATTATCACCATTTAAAATTCGCATAAATATAAAGACATTCAATATGTTAGTCTGTTTCAAATTTTATTTACTAGTTTTTTTAATATTTTTAGAACCGGTATTTTAAATATATTTTAAGTAGATACAGTGATGCTTCAAGTTAATCGCACATTTTTCTAAAATGTTTTGAATTATTATTTCATTTTTACTTGTTTCTTTGCAGAAATGAACTGCATCATATGCAAAATCACCTGGCGTGATAACTTGAAGCGGCATGTACAAGTGGCTCAACATCGGCCTTAGTCCAGCAGCTGGATACGTCCCCATCATTCAGCTTCGTTCCCCGACAAACTGTATATTCTTCACATTGGAGGAATGGGAGGAATTTTACAAAACTGAAGGTTGCAGTCCTAACCACCGAATCGAATCATCGACATATAAAACTATTAGTGTTATACGAATAAGTAGTCGAAATCAGCAGATGGTGTTATCAAGGGATACATATAATAATTTGTATAAGTTGCAACCACTAATTAAATGTAAATTATCATTTTTCGCAGATAGTGAGTTTCAGATATTTTATAATACATTGTTGAAATCATGTATAAATTTAAGTGGTGTTCTATATAGCAATATTGTTAAATTAATAGAGGATCATTCAAATTCATTAAACGCTTTTCTAATGTTAGAAGTGCTACATACTTCTTTTGATACTCTTCATTATGACTATGAAGTAATGAAACTAGGCGACATTGCTAATTGTAATTGGTGTGAAAATAGTGGTGATTGATTACTCTATAAATGTGATACTTGATGATAAATTTAATTGTATTTGTATATAAAAATAAATTTTGTCTAAAGAAGCTAATCTTTTATTTCCCAACACTTTGATATGTTCATAGTTATGTCATCAGAAACCATGCTGTATCTTAAATTAGAAAAATGTATGTTGTATGTAAATGTTATTTATTAAATTTGCGTGCCGACAACAGCGCCATCTCAAAAGCCTAGGTGGCCGCGTTTAAAATAATTTCAGTATTGCATTGTGTGTGGTGCCGTACGATTGTTTATTAATGCGGTAAGTAGGCTAATTAAAATTCATATTTTTACAATGATCGCGCGAAAACAAGATAAGTTGCACACATGATTGCAATTGACGTCATATACGATTTCAAACATGTGTTCATTAAATTTAGGGCACCCCAGCCACGTCTAGCTTCGGCTATATTCGTTATGTTTTTTCTAGTGGTGGCCATCTTGCTTTTTCTAAATCCTTACTTTTGAAACGCCCTGTATATTAATATTTAACCGCTACGTCACAAGTGTCATGCTGTATATGTATTTTTATAATTTTGACGGCCATCTTGGATTCGCCATCTTACTTTTCTAGTTTTTGAAACACCCTGCATTAATTTTAAAAATTTTGGCGGCCATCTTGGATTCGCCATCTTACTTTTCTAATTTTTTGAAACACCCTGTATGATTCATACGTCACAAAGTATCATACTGTATATGTATTTATTTTTTAAAATTTTGAGACATCCTGTATATTAATTTAAATTTAATTTTGCGCGCCGACCGCAGCGCCATCTGCAAATACACGGTGGCCGCGTTCGGAACTAAAATTAGTGGTGGGGGAGTGGTGGGATTGGGTGGGGGAGTGGTGGTGGATTGAGTGGTGGGGGGAGTAATGGTGGTGGGGGGGAGCCAGAACTCTCCAAAATACCCTACTTCAGTATTCTCGGGTTATTACCGGCTTGTACCAGTAGTAAAGCGTGAGCCAGCGAAAGTAGCTGTTTGGTAGTGTTATAAGGGCTAGTGGGTCAAATTGACCCGTGGGTAGTAATAACGTAAGTATTTTATCGTGTAACTGATATTGTCTTTTATTATTTATATGCAATTTATAGCTCTAAATATCACATGTAATTTTTGTTTCTTATACTGTCTTTGTGTATTTATAGATTATGGAAAATAAACCACTTACTGACGCTGAATTGCTGGAAATAGTAGATAATGATGAATTTTGGAAAGATGACGAGCCAGAAGAGGATACGGCGAGCGACAACATTTCGATTCCGACAACAAGCACCAGCACAAATGACACTGAAAATAGAAATCCTGCATGTGGTCAATTATTTAACAAAGGAGATGAAAGTGATTTTGAAGAGACTGATGCTGAAGAAATGAGTGAGCACGGTACCGACCGATAGTGAAATCGAATGGGGGCCAAATGATGAAGAAATTCTTTCTTCGGAACGCTCTAGTACTGAGAGCGAAGATGAAAACATAACACAAACGGTACAGAAAAGGCCAGCGTGGTATGGTAAAGATAGAAGTAAATGGTCAAAAATACCACCAACAAGAGCAAAAGCAAATTCGAAAAATATAATAAAGGTACTTCCCGGCTTGAAAGGCGAAGCCCGACAAAATCCCCCTTCTTCTGCTATAGAAGCCTGGAGGCTGCTAATATCAACTCCTATCATTGAAAAAATTGTTACGCACACAAACTCAAAAATAAGGAAGATGCAAGTTCAGTATAAAAGTTTTAAAAAACGAAAAAATAGTAAGTTGCTATTTTCGCCTGTTTTTGTTGAGGAAACCGATAGAAATGAAACAGAAGCATTACTGGGACTTTTGTATTTGCTAGGCACTTTCAAATCGGGCCACGAAGACCTGCATTCCCTTTGGGTCACTGATGGGACTGGTAGAGACATTTGTCGCTGCACAATGTCTCTAGCGCGTTTTGCTTTTCTCCTGTGTTGCCTGAGATTTGACGATGAAGGTACAAGGCGAGATAGAATTAAAGAAGACAAATTGGCAGCAATTTCAGACATCTATAATGAATTCGTCGAGAACTCAAAAACTTGTTATTCGCCTTCAGAATTTGTGACGATAGACGAAATGTTAGTGCCTTTTAGAGGACGTTGCGGATTCAGAATGTATATACCGAGTAAACCGGCGAAATACGGATTAAAAGTGCAGATTTTAGCGGACTCAAAGACACATTACATGGTTAATTCAGAAATATACAGTGGAAAACGCAATGAACGTTCTAAGTTTTCAATACCAACAGAAACTGTACTTCGCCTTGTTGAACCTATAACTGGTACGAGCAGAAACGTAACCGGTGATAATTGGTATTCCTCTATGGAATTAACTAATGAACTTTTAAAACGGAAACTAACCTATGTCGGTACGTTGAAAAAAAATAAAAGATTTATCCCACCGGAGTTTTTACCTTCCAAACAGCGTCAACTTGGTTCATCCATTTTTGGGTTTACTTCCAACCACACTATTGTGTCCCATGTACCCAAGCCCAACAAGGCTGTACTTCTAATCTCAACTATGCATAACGACGATCGTGTGGACGTTACGTGAAAAAAACCGGATATCATTTTATTTTACAATAATACAAAAGCTGGAGTTGACGCACTGGACCAAAAATGTTCCAACTACTCAACATCTCGTAGGTCCCGCCGATGGACAATGGCGATCTTTCATATGATTTTAAACGTATCTGCAATTAATGCCAGAGTATTGTATCAATTTTCTATGAACGGGAACGAAGTTTCACGACTTAAATTCCTCAGGGATCTTGGACGTAGCTTATGTGAGCCACACATGAGATCGCGAATATACAATAATAAAATACCACGCAAATTAAGAGATTTGACAGCCGATTTACTTGGGGTTATTATAGAAGTTCAAGAAGTCCCTCAACAACACCAACCAGCATCAAAAAGGAAGAGATGTGCTTTCTGTCCGTCAAAAAAGGATCGAAAATGCAGCACCTTTTGTGATTCTTGCAAAATACCGGTTTGCCAAAAGTGCTTCAAAAAAATCTGTCCAAATTGCGTTTAAGGTGTTTTATGTTTTTTACTTTCTTATTTAGTATATTTTCGTTTAATAACAATAAATAAATATGTTTATTTTCTTCAAATAATTTTTATTAATGCCTTTTAAAAATTGGGTCATTGTGACCCGTGGATAGTTTGCATGTATCCATTTCTGGTGGGTAGTAGCTAAGGGTTAATTGTTTAATTATTTTATAGGCTATGACTGATTGGAAATGCAAAGTCAATGCTAAAGCTGCCAAAATTAATAAGGATGTAGGGACTACAGGTGGTGGAGCTGTAAATTATCCTCCTCTTAAGGCGGCTCCATAATCGAACGAGAACGGAAACGGTAATGAGAAATCATACGATGTAAATATAGGCATGCACAATGTAATTCCGAGAACGAGAACGGGAAAGTTGGCCAAGTTTTAACTTTTTCGTTCCCGGTATATTATCGGAACCAATCAGAAAGCTTTAAAATTACATACATAACCCAAATTTATGTGTCAGCACAGATGTCAGTAATTGTCTCAAAAATGGATGACGAATTATTAATTTATTTTGTTGAGCAAAATGTACACATATACAATAAGTCTTAAAGACTACAAAGACGAAAAAGTAAAAGAAAACACGTTTATTTCAATTGCAGAAAACCTAAATTCCACACGTAAGTATATATGTACATGAAATGATAAAAAAACACACTAAAACATAACCCAAATTTATATTATATTCTATCTATGTATTGTCATTATTTTCCTTTTTCTTTAATTGCAGCAGTAGCAGCGAAAAACGGTGGGCTAATTTGCGGGATAGGTTTGTTCATGCATACCGAGAATTCACAACAAAACCGCCCTCAGGGTCCAGTGGAATATCAAAAAAAATAATTTTCCATATTTTGAAGTAATGATGTGGTTAGCACCATTTCTTAGAAAAAGAAAGTAGGTATTGATCATTCTTTAATTAGTTTCTTCTAATGAGGAGATTGCTTTATATTTTGTTGTTGTAGATTAACATCATCAGTAGCAGCAATTGATGTCAAAGGAAAAATGGACTTCGATATCGAAAGTCAAAATGTGGGTGAGAGTCAGGCATTTGAGGCTTTGGGGGAAGATTTAATATTTGATGTTAGTCCAGATACTATCTTACAATCAACTCAGCCAGGAGGCTCTCAGTCTCGACCAACCACTTCCCAATCACGACCGAGTAGTTCACAATCAAATACACCTCCTCCCTCAAAAAGAAAAGCAAGTACGTTGTTGCATCATTCGAAGGCCCAAGCTATAAATAGTTTCAATAAAATCTGTGAAAAAAAAATTTAAACTCCTCAAACAACTAATCGCTGTGATATGTACTTCATGACATCCATTGTATCCAGGGTATGCGAAGTATAAGTACAGCAAAAAGACTGAAATTTAAGAAGGAAGTTATGAATTTATTAGTGAAATATATGGATGACAGTGATTAAACATATTTTTTTGTAAATTTTATTAGGAAATTCATATCTCATATATATGCAGTAGTTTTTATTTTATAAACACTAAAATTTTCCTCTATTTACATATGTGAATTGCCATGGGACAGCCCCGGTATCCGACATTAGATATTCCCCTAATTGATCTCTTGATTTTATAATACTTTTTGCAGCTTCATTAGATCCCATTCTACCAAGAGGTGTCAAATTTAATTCATTTCTAATAATTGCTCTCCGTTCTCCATCTAATACTTCACCATTGTCCATGATGGAATCTGTTAGTGTTGGAGGTGTGTATATGTTTGGTGACTCAGATCGTAGGTAATTATGCAAACATAATGTAGCTTTAACTAATGCTTCAGTGGTTTTTAATGAACATAATAAAGGTGACCAATAAATTTTCCATCTACTGGCCAATATTCCACAGGAATTTTCTATAACTCTTCTACCACGTGATAATCTGTAAAAAAATCATCCAAAAATATTATTAATTAAATATGTTATTAAAAAATATTTTACCTGTAGTTAAACACTAGTTTTTGTTCTCCTAAATATTTTCCTGGATAAGGTCTCATTATATAGGACTTCAGAGGAAAACCTTCACCGGCAACAAAAAAATAAGGTATTTCAACAACAGAACCCTGTAGTTTGTCAGGTTTGGGCAAAATAATTGTACCATTATCTATTTTTTATCCAATTTCTGACCCTCTGAATATACCAGAATCATGTTCCGAACCACATGCACCAATATCAACCCATGTAAATTTATAATCTGCATCACTACTTGCCAACAAAACGATGCTAAAGTAGCTTTTGTAATTAAAATATTGATATCAACTATTTATAGGACACTGAATCTGGATATGTTTCCCATCAATAGCGCCGAGAGTGTGCGGAAAATTCCATTTATTTAAAAACTGAGTACTTATTCCATACCATTAATTGTCATTGGGGATTTTTAAATAATCCGGATGCAAAACTTATCATATGGCCTCACAAGTTTCAAAAATAACCTTTGAAACAGTTGAATGAACAACTTTAAACTCCCATGATAAATTTTGAAATGATCCACCATGGGCCAAATACTTTATTGTCATAGCCAAACGAAACTCTGGACTTTGTAACGAAGACCCTTCATTAACTCAATAAAATATTCTGTATTTTAGTTTCATATCTAATTTGTCTTGCAACTATCAAATTATATATGATTGCTATATTATTCAGCCGTCAGTGAATATGTCATGGTAATTAATGTAACTATTTCATCTGTTAAATTCTTTGTTGTACGCGATCGGAAAATACCCGGATACGTCACGATCGTTTTCGCGCGGTTCTACGTCACAATTCGTACACGAATCCCACTCCTTCGTACTTGTTTTTATTGCAAACCGACCATATAAAAGAGCCATCAACGGCCGAGGAAGTAGAGAATCCCGCATGTCCTCGTCCTCTTCGGTTTAGCTTAGACCCATTGTCTTGAACAAATTGGGATCCATCCGCTTAACCTTAATTGCGTTTAGACCCATTGTCTTGAACGAATTAAGATCCGTCCGCTTAACCTTAATTGCGTTTAGACCCATTGTCTTGATCGAATTAAGATCCGTCTGCTTAACCTTAATTGCGTTTAGATCCATTGTCTTGAACGAATTAAGGTCCGTCCGCTAGTCTTAATTACGTTTAGACCCATTGTCTTGAACGAATTAAGAAATCCCGTGCGAACAATTCTCCGTAACATTATTTATTTATTTGACTTCTTTTGCAGAACCGCGTATCGCCGTAAAAGACATGCTTTTATCTCGTAAATATTTAAATCTCCGAACAAAGCACGAACCACATGCCATAGTAATGTAAAGTTCATATTTGTTGCATATAATTTAATTGACCGTAGACTTCACGATATTTACGATAACAATTTTACAGCCGACACCGTAAGTCGGGAAAGTATTCGAAATAGTCATAAAATATCTCAGATGAAATAGTATATTTTTTCCATGGGAATATTATTTTATAAACAAATAAAACCTGTTGAGTTCTAATTTTGGGGTTATGATACTCACATGTAAAGAAGTAAATTCCTTTTGACGATGATAGATTTGTTTTTTTTTTGTATTTGTAAATCTCCGACAAGAAAACTTATTTTATTTGTTTTATCATGTAATAAAATGTGTATGTATGTATATAAGTTGTAAATATATTTGATTTACTTGAAATAAATACAGTATTTTAAAACCATCTACCGTATGTCATAGTTATAAATTATTTCTCGCCCTCCTGCCGCAAAGACTTTTCTTGGTATTGAACTAACAAAATTATATTAAGTTAGGAAAAGACAAGCCACTTACCCACAAAAACTCCGGACTTGAGCTATGCCGTTTGTGTAATTATATTCACAAGTTCACTTTCATTCATTATCACATACCCGGCACATCGTTCAGATTTGACATTTTCTGATCGCTTATGCAGACAGCCATTTTACCGATAAAAGTAAACTAGAGATGTGATACCGGCAAAAGTAAGTATAGGTAACCCAGTGTACGCACGCATGTGGATGGAAAACCGCTAACAGGATACTTGGAATATAAAAATTCTTATCATTAGTTTGTTCCGATAACAAGCCGTAATTAATTTAGTAAAAATTAATTAAAAATAAGCAAGCACGTGATAACTTAGGTATTCTCTTGTGCTGCGCTTTAAGAGTTTCCTATTTAAAATACTTAGCAGATGATCGAACTGATCGGGAAGCATTCTTGTATATTTCAAAAACATCTCTGGGTCCTCCTTCTTTATATGAGTGAAAAGATTCAGAAATGCACCCTTTTCATTTCTTTTTTGGTATATTGGCCTAATCAACACCAAATTTCTGTAAACCTATGTTACACCCTCAACAACGTCGCAACTAAAATTATAAATCTTAGGTGGGTTACGGTATAGGGAGATCACAGCAGTGAGGTGGAAGTATTTGAAAATCGCAGGGCCGAGCTAACTCAAGTCGCAGATGGCGTGACGGTTCAAGAAATTAAACTTTATGAAAAGAGCGTCGGTCGGCGGCGACGCTAGCGACGTTGTCTCTGGGAACTAGGACACTACGCTACCTAGGAGGTAACCTACCTGCGTTCTCTATGAACTGCCACTCGCTGTGTCCCTCCAGTGAGATACACCTACGGATCACCGTGTATGGGTCAGATACACAAACCTTATCCAAGTGCTAGTCACGTAGTAAGATATTATGGTTAAAAAGAGAAGAAAGAGAAAGATGAATGGTATGCTATATATTAATTAATAAAAGATTATCAACACTCAATGATTCATCATAATTACGCAAAAAAAAATTATACCATATGTTACAAAACTGACATAAACCAAATCTATATATTAAAGTGTTTACGGAATTTATTTTTACTTAAAAGTTATCAAAACAAGTTTAATTAATACAATGAAACATTAGTGAAATTTTTAAGTTAAAGAAATACATTGAAAATTAATATGTGCGGCAAATTTATTCTTAAACACTTAATCTCAAAGCCTTATCAAAATAAGGTAGTAACAGTTAGAAAATTGACATAACCTCCGCTTTTATTGACAGAAAAAAAGGTCGGCAGGTGAAACGTTTCGTAAGCCTCACAAGCTTAATTACATGTGATCTTAAATAAGTCGCGAACCAACGGCGATATTACTACAATAAACGTTAATTAATCTACTAAATTATAAAAGAAAATCTAAATTTTGAGAAAGGTTTAAACGTGATACACAAATGCTTAGGTATACAATTGGTACTTAATTAGCACATTTAGACACAGGAAAATAGTATAAAAGTGAAATTATTGAATTTTGCTGTAAAGAATTTTGTTTACAAATGATATTTTAAGAATTTTTGTTTGCAAATGATATTTAATTTAGTTCATTTTAGTCGTAGGTAAAATAATAATATGTATATAAAAGGAAATTACTGGATTTACTGTACAGAATTTATGTTTACGAATGATATTTAAATAGCACAATTTAGTCAAAGGTAATATAGTATATAAAAAAAAAGAATTTATTGAATTCTACTGAAAAGGATTAAATCCAGGAAAATTAATCTGAGTCGTACCTCAGGAAGTTACAAGAGTAGGCAAACAACGAGAGCCCTAACAATAATTCTACTTTGGGGTCACTCGGTATACAACGAAATCAAGTTAAAATATAAGCAAAATTTAATTAGCGGTAATTGTGACCTAACACATGAAAAGGTGATTGCAATAGAATCTTGCAAAACACTCGTTAGTTCTTAAAACATGTAAAATGTCCAGCTTACTGGCTCAAAATCCTGACAAATTAGTCGAGATACAATACGTAGGTTAAAATTGGTGCTATACTTATCATGCGATACAGGTGAGAAGAATGGCTCACTGGTTGGTGATGTAGAAACGAAGCCCTTCAGGAGGCACTCCTCGCAGAAGTCACTGAGTCGGTAGCTTCACACTTCTGATTAAGTACAAGCCACTACGGAAGGTATAATGGACAATTCGACTAAGCAGGATCTGTGTTCCACACAAAAATTTTATTCAATAGTGAGTACGTCAGCAAATACCATAAAATCGGTAGCGTACTACTAGTTCCTAGGTACCCCCAAAAAAATAAAGAAAAAGAGATTAAAACTCTGGAAATTAACTTTAAAGAAATTCTCTCAAACTTACCCCGATTTTTTTATTTCGGAGAACATGGTATCTTTACTTCAAACGGCACAATTGTACAAATAACTTAGAGCCCACACATGTGGTTAGCAAAACTTGAGTGACGAAATTCACATAAACGCCCCAATTAATAGATACGATACGGTAACGGTAATATCTACCTAACTCCTTAAAGCCGCAGACGCGATATTGTCAACTTAGACATACAATAAAATTTTGAAAAGATAGGTAGCTTGCGCACCTGTGCACTTCCTATGAAGTATGACTTGAAAGTCCGATAGCGTGCTTCCTTCAACCATCTTATCTAAAATACGGAAACAGTTCTGCCTGTACGCGGGAAGAATTTGAATAATCCAACTAACACAAAACTATATTGCAAAAGAGTCCGTCAGTAACGTGACCTTTATAATTAAACACAATCATCCTCGGAGTTCAAAATGATGACAAAATTCATTTGAAATTACACTTACAACGTACGTAAGATCACATAGATAAATATCACGAAGAAAGCAACTTCACGTCTACAAGGATGGTATTATGCGAACTGTCAGATTAGTGATTTCGCCCGAAGCAAGTAAACAAACGCATCTCAAGCTACACACACATTATAAATGACCGACACCCAGGTAAATAGATTAAATATGACCGAATAATGCACACAGGATAGCGGCGGGATATATACCCGACCGTAATTGTTCTTACAGGCAATGGATCCCGACGAAGATACGGGTAATATGTACAGAAGGTTAGGTTCACCGCATAGCTCGGAAAGACGATATTTCTGCAAAAGGCCCCCCTATTACCAACAAGAGCATGTCCGTGAAAGAAGAAAATAAGTATGCACAGTGCCTAAGCTGTTCTTAAGTCACAATAAACCTTTTTTTAAGCAAACATAAACAACCATAAAGCCAAAGGAAGTTTTCGATTGCCACAATACATGATTCATTTGGAACATATGTAAATAAGGCGCTGACAGAGTATCCCAACACAATACTTCCCTTCACAAACAAGGCAACATGAAAGCAATAAAACTAAGATGGAAACAAACAAGAATACGCAGATATCGCAGCCTGTCAGCATAGAATGTCGATGGAAATAACAATGTGTACATCCGAAAATTAGGGCAAACGGATAGATGCAGGTAGGATAGCCCAAGCATAACTTTAACGGGCTCGGAAATTATTCATTATAAAACGTAGACTTAAGTAAACACTAAGAAGTAAATTCAACGCGTGAATACATGTAGGGACCTAAAATTAAATTTCAGTAAATTTAGTTTAAGGAACAGAAAGGTGTTCACACAATAGATATAAGGCATGTCAAACTAGATCACAAAACATACCAGGCACGGTCGATAAGTAAAGTTTAAGGTACCATACATTGCGAAATGCATAAGTAATGCGAAACATATGCAAAAGTAAAAATAAGGCATAACACCTACCTTCTATTTCTTTCTAATAGACACGCAGTGTAGCACATGAATACACATAACATAAAATGCATGCAAAGAAGAAAAGTTTCATCATATTCTGAATCCATAATTTTCAATTTTCTTTAAAAATTCAGTAAATATTGTCTACTACCAGTCAATAAATACAGTTTTTAACCCGTAGCTGGTGAGGTGGGGTTTGCCAAATCCCATCGAAATTAAGAAGTGCGCCCGCGCGATAAGGAGTGGTGGGGGATCGGCAACCGTTCGTGTAGCTTTCAATCAGTTGACCATCTATACTACTAGTGTTCGCATGCCGTGAAATACGTTCGACGTTTTGATCAATTTCGATTCAAGTTCAGTTTGGGGTGTACCAAACCCCACCTCACCAAATACGTTACTTTTTATGTTTCAGACTGTATTATGGCGTCTACATCTTCTGTTTATAAAATGAGAACTGATGATCCTCGTTTTGAGGAATGGGCTACAGATGTTTACAATGATTTAGAAAGCAATTATAGTGGCGATGAAGAAGATGTCGTTGACCCGAACTTTCACAGTGATCATGAGAGTGATTCCGTCCAAGAGCTGTCTCAGGATGATAGCCAGACCAATAGTGATAGTGAAAAAAGAAAAAAAAGCAATTCTAAAGCATTTTATGGGAAGAACAAATTCAAGTGGTCTGCTGAACCCCCGAATCCAAATGTTCGCACGAGACATAATAACATAATTTCACATCTACCAGGCATCATTGGTCCTGCAAAACGGATGGGAAAGTATTGTAGGCCTCTTTCTTCTTGGGAACTATTGTTTACAGACGAAATATTAAACGAAATACTTCTCCGAACGAACGAAAAAATATTACAGGTTAGACAGCATCTTTCTACACCAGATCGGTACGACTACAGAGATATAAGTATTGTAGAATTTAGAACATTTCTGGGGATCTTGATATATTCTTCAGTGTTTAAATCAAATCATGAAGATCTGGAAGCACTATTTGCTACAGATGGCACCGGACGTGACATCTTTCGCTGCACTATATCTTTGAAGCGAGTCTTGGTCATTCTAGCGTGCGTTCGCTTTGATAATGCTTTAGATAGGGAAGAAAGAAAAAAGGTTGATGCCACTGCTGCAATATCTTGGGTGTTCGAAACTTTTATAAAAAATTGCCAAGCATGTTACTCCATAGGAGAATACGCCTGCGTCGATGAGATGCTTGTAGGATTCAGGGGCCGGTGTAAATTTCGGATGTATATTGCGAAACAAGCCTCGCAAATATGGTCTAAAGGTGATGGTATTGAACGACGCAAAGACACACTACTTTCTAAACGCCTATATTTATTCTGGTAAAGACAGCGATGGAGATACACTGTCTGAAGTCGAGAGAAAAATGGCAAAACCTACACAGTCGGTTTTACGCCTAGCTACTCCAATTAACGGAACAAACCGAAACATTACAGCCGACAACTGGTTTTCATTAATCCAGCTTGTAGAAGAGCTACAGAAAAGAGGCTTGACATATGTTGGCACTTTGAAAAGGAACAAAAGAAAGGTTCCACGAGAATTCCTGCCGGCAAAAGAAAAGCAAGAAAAGTCAACACTTTACGGTTTTACCAATGACCTCAGCTTAGTATCTTTCGTACCAAAAAGGAACAAAGTTATTCTTTTAATTTCCTCTATGCATCACGACAGTAGAACTGATCCGGAAACTGAAAAACCAGAAATTATTATGTTCTATAATGCAACGAAAGGCGGAGTGGATGCTTTAGACGAAAAGTGCACCGTGTACTCTACAAGTCGACGAACCAACCGCTGGCCGCTTGCTATTTTCTATACGCTCCTCAACATTAGTCTCGTCAATGCATATGTGATATTTTCGAGTTTTCCTGGAAATAGCTACAAGACAAGAATAGATTTTGTCAAAAGTGTTGCTAGAGAACTGGTAGAGCCTCAACTGAATATAAGACTGCTCAACAGCCGTTTACCTCGCGAATTGCGGTTGTCTATCGGTCGAATTCTCATGAAACCAATAACAAGCAGTGTTCCACAACCCTTGCAAAAACAAGTTAGATGCGGTAAATGCCCAAGAGGTAAGGATAAGAAGACAAGATTCACTTGTATTGACTGTAATACTCCCATTTGTGGCAGCTGTACTCTGGGTCGTTGTGTGGATTGTAACCAATAACGTATGTTGGTTAAATATTACCTATTCTTCCTTAAACTTGTAAAATTATTTCTTAGATAGTTTATTATAAGCCGTCTTAGTATTTCTGTGTAATTTGTTTTCGTGTATTTTATTTTAGTTCTTGTATAATAAATAAATATCCTCCAGGTGAAATTTTGCAGTTTTTTTTAACATAGGCTTGAAACACAAATACTTTCCCTAATGGATATAACTTTTTCATTTCATAGCTCACTGTAATCTGCTTAAAAGTCACTAAAAGGTGTTTAAAAAATTTAATTACGATAGCGTTTATAATGTTTTCGCAGAAATAGCATTTTTTCAATGGGGTTTGTCAAACCCCACCTCACCAGTTATGTATCAAAAATCTGACCTCACCAGTTACGCGTTAAACATAAATCAACAAATTTGGCAACTTGGTAAATTGAAATAGCACTTACTCTCAACAAATATCCCTTGGTATTTTCGCAGTATTACCGTCAATTGTGCATCTGCTTAAATTTACCTTTTGCGTTCCCGTTCCCCTTTGTCTTTCTCGTTACCGTCAATTGTGCAGCGGTCATTGCAAATGCAGAGGACCTATTACTAAAAATAATTGGCACAAAAGGCATTAAAGGCGATAACATACCAGAGGTAGGCGTTTCACAAGTAATAAACAATAAATATGTATTTTTTCACACTAATGAGTGTAAATGTTTTATACAGTGATGTGCAAATGTATGGAACCAAGTAAATATCTCTGGAGTTTCTAGAGATGTAGAAATTAAATTTGGTGTGTATATATTACACTATATTTTGTATTTAGTTCGAATGTTTTTATCGCAATTCAACTTCCAGTTTAACCGGAAGTAATGTCAGCTTGAAATTTTTAAATAGAACACCCTGTATATTATTTTAGTTTTGAATAGAACACTTTATTGCAAGTACAAAAATAATGGGTTCGATATGTTTTATTTCATGGCCAACCGTGATATTAACAAAAGAGTGATTTCATCAGAAAACACTACATTTTGTACAAAATTATCGTCACGGTTACAAATATCCATAACTGATTCACAAAATTCTAGCCGTCTGTTGAAGTCGTCGTCGGAAAGTTCTTGAACAAGGCGAATTTTGTACGGGTAATATCTTTCTCGTTTTAATATCCTCGCTACTGAACGACGGCTAATTTCGTGCATATTGGCCAGTTCAGTAGTAGACAAATTATGATTTTCCTCTAAAGATATAGCAATATTTTGAGCTACTTCTTCATTTGTAGCAGTATTTATACGTCCACTTTTTCTTAAATTTCCGACGGTGCCATTTGTATTGTACCTTTGCAAAGTCTTTGTAACTATCGAACGTGTTATTTGCCTATTCGGATGAATATTGTTAAAAAGGTCACAAACTTCTTGATGCGTTCTTCTTCTGTCGCCAAATCCAATCATCATTAGTATTTCAATTCTTTCTCTTTCGCTTAAATGAGCCATTTTTGCGTTAAAACTAAAATACTACTTATTTTGACAATAACTGTCACTGCTACAATTGAATCGGTGAGTTCGAAAACCGTACATGTCCAAAAACGTAGTTTTGAGAAAATCAAAAAAAACCTATTAACTTTAAAACTAATTATTTCAGAGCATTAGCATACACAAGGAAGTTTTAGATTAGGTCGTTTGGGGTTTATTTGTTGCAATAATTTTTCCAAAAAACAAAATGGCGTACCACTTACAACTAAAAAAAGCTAATGGACTTGTACGGTTTTCGAACTCAACTCAATAAAAAAGTAATTAGTGAACATTGAACAATTTATTATTTAATAATCATACAAAAATAGGAAAAACTAAACTGCTAGTTTGATTAACATAACATCTAATCGTCGTTTTCGGCATTTGTAGTTTTCCACGATGTTACATGGTAGTAAAATTCCAACTGTTCACCAGTGAAATATGACATAACCTTTTTAATATCGGCGATTTTTTTTTCATTGATAGGAACTGGTTCTGTGTATGCGACACTATTGGGCAGAGGGGGACTTTCCTTATGATCTTTTAATAATTTAAAAGTATTGAAAATGAAACCGTCTATATAGTCCCATGTTGTCACATATCCCGGAGTAGAACTTTCATAGAGGTATTGCCTGTAGTTTGACACAGCAAAAGTTTCTTTTCTAGGAGTAGCACCACGAATGAACTTGGAACAAGTTTTTTTGTAATGAGCAGGCCACCAGTTTTTAAAATCAATAATGTCATTATATCGGATTTGCTTCACAGTAAACGGTCGTTTTTTTCTTGCAGATATTATCATCTCTTCATATTCTTCTGGGAGGTAAATTCGATCGTGTTTTCTAATGACTCTCCAACCAAAATCCCTGTCACAGGGCAAAAATGAATGTCCTCTGATTGGGAAGTAGTGATATATCTTGTTAAATCGCTTGGTCGCCTGCAATGCTAATAAAAATCGGACCATGGTTTGGTTACGGTTCTGCCCCGCACATCCATCGCAAAACAAGTGCAGCTCAGTTATTTCAGGTGGAATGTGATTCACTATGTAGTCATAAAGGAATGAGCATACCTCATTAGGCCCTTTTCGAGCTTGGCCTTCGTGATAAGTATAAAAATGACCAGTATTTTCTGTAAGGTTATGTATTTGAAATGCGTATACCCAAAGCTGTCTAAGATAAAATATTTCCTGGACGGGAATATGTGGAAGGGGCATATTTTGTATATAGTCGAAAGATAGACCCATTACTTCTGGCCGTTCATTACACAGAGTTTGCACTTGTTTAATTTTATTATAAAACTTTTTCGCACGTCTTTTATGAATCATGAGTTCTGCTGCAGCTGCCCTCTTTGCATTATCGTTTAGGTTACCGTCTTTAAGCCGAGCCCCAAGTCTCTCACACTCCGAGCAGACATCAACCTGTGGTCTTCCAAACCTAAGATTGTAGTTTTCATTATAATATTTTAGATAGAATTCGTATTTCACCAACTTTTGTAATTCTGGATATTTCACTAGAAAAAGATCATGCATTTTCTTTACGTTTAAAGTTGCATCTAAATAATGAATAACTTTAGAGGAGTAATGGGAAACTTTAACTGGAAATGACTCAATGTGCTCTTTAATTTTTCCAGTCCACTCATCGCAAATTGTACGGGGTCTATTATTATGCCTGCCCCTTAGATCCTTTGGAGATTTTCCTGCTAGAAGTAGGTTGTTTAATCGTTGAACTTGCCAATGTGATATGGCATGCAGACTCATAAATGCCTGCTTGCAAACAGAAATTCGATTTGATTGTATCAAAACATAGTAAGAAAAATTCGATTTTCTTTGTTCTTTACTTGCAGCACCTCTTACTCGATGTCTCTGAATGGGTTTTACTACCATAAGTCCCTGCAAATAAGTATCTTGTTCGTTTTTCGGCCTATCCTTGTATAAGTTAGATATTATAAGTTTCTTTTCTTCCTCAGTAAAGTGCTGCATGCATTTTTGTTTACATCTTAAAAATATATATGTTACTTTTATATTTAAACAAAAAAAGTAAGTTATTTACCTGCATGGAGGGCCAACAGTCTTTGCTTCAACATGGCTCCCCTTGCTAGAAACATATGCCTGACCTTGCATACGTGCTATTTTTATTTTGTTTCCTTGCCAACTATCTTCATTCTTTTTCCTCTTCCTGCTACCACCACTGTTATTCTGTGCTTCTTCACTATCACTGGATGGCATACTTTTTATTTAAAATGGTTGTAAAATTACGAAAATTAAGAATTCAAACACACACGAAACGAACGCTGTGCTTACAACAAACAACAGACTGCCGATGGCGTTTGGTGGTTGTACTGAGATGAAAAACCGTACAAGTCACGGACATGTACGGTTCTTTGACTCATTATTCGTAGAAATATGCCACACACCGGTAACGGTTAAGTTACGAGTACGGTTTTTAAGCTCAGTCGATGAGGCTTCATTTGTTACACAAAATGGCCATCTTACTTTAAAATGTCCAATTTTGGACTTGTACGGTTTTCGAACTCACCAATTCAATTATTACATGGACTACCAGATATTATTACATTTTCATTCAAAAATAATTTTTTTTTGTTAATATCACGGTTGGCCATGAAATAAAACATATCGAACCCATTATTTTTGTACTTGCAATAAAGTGTTCTATTCAAAACTAAAATAATATACAGGGTGTTCTATTTAAAAATTTCAAGCTGACATTACTTCCGGTTAAACTGGAAGTTGAATTGCGATAAAAACATTCGAACTAAATACAAAATATAGTGTAATATATACACACCAAATTTAATTTCTACATCTCTAGAAACTCCAGAGATATTTACTTGGTTCCATACATTTGCCCATCACTGTATATGTAGGTGGCAAACTTGGACATATTAGGTAGCCCCTCAAACTACTGCAAGCAGTGAACCTCAACAAGGTTTTTTCCAGGTAATAAATTGTACATACAAAATAATACATTTCTTAGTTACGTGTACTTCTTTTAACAAAATAAAATTACTAGTGGAAGACTGTACTAATTGCCTTTTTTTAGTCACACGAACGTAATATGGTATGCTTCATTTGTTGAAGTAGAATATTCACCAATGTCCTCAAAAAGTGCGTTAGCAGAAATCAGTGTGCCGAAAGATCACCAATATACAAATAGAACACCTTCAACTGCGAAAAAAGGAAAACACTCAACATTGTTGGAGACTAGATTAGGAGTGTCTGATAAGTTATTAAAATTAAATGAAGAATCACTGGAAGTAATCAAAAATATTGATAACAAATTAGACACACTTAATTGTATATTAAGTAATTTAACAAATGGTATAAATTCCATAGCCCAGTCATTAAGAACGGTGGCAGAAAAAAATAATTTGTAATGTTAGTTATGTTTATTTAAAACAAAATGTGTATATTATTATTTTTTGGGGTTGGTTGTGGATGACGGACTATCCTGGAGGGATCACATATCACAGCTAATGGGAACACTAAGTACGCCGATATATGCTATACGAAAGATAAAACACTTGGTTGGTCGTGGTGCGGCAAAATTGACTTATTATGCCAATTTTCATAATATAGCGACATATGGTTTACTGGTGTGGGGCTTGACCCCGGAAGCGCATAGTTTTCGTGCTGCAAAAGCGTGCCATACGGGGACCTAGTGTGGACTACAGTACAGTGACTCTTGCCGTTCCAATTCCATAGCCCAGTCATTAAAAACGGTGGCAGAAAAAAAATACTTTGTAATGTTAGTTATGTTTATTTAAAATAAAATGTGTATATTATTATTTTTGGGGGTTGGTTGTGGATGACGGACTATCCTGGAGGGATCTCATATCACAGCTAATGGGGACACTAAGTACGCCGATATATGCTATACGAAAGATAAAACACTTGGTTGGTCGTGGTGCGGCAAAATTGACTTATTATGCCAATTTTCATAATATAGCGACATATTGTTATAGCTTTGTCTCAAATTAAAAATAATAATCTTATACTAACAGTAATTAATCAAAACAAAGTTAATACAAAGCAGCATAATATATAACAAATGCAGAGATTGCGTTGACATAAAAAAACTACTTCAATAAATTTATAAATTCAATCCCTATAAACATTTGTATTATTTTTGTGAGTTCTAGCAGTGTTTTCTCCTCTATTTGCCGACAACATTTCTTACTTAAATTAAATGGATAAGGTTACACAAAAAAAACTAAATCTCATAAAATATTTGTATTTATTCAATACTAAATAGCGTCGATAAATAAATTCCTTTGCCGCATGTGGCCGTAAAAGAAATTATCCTTTTACTTTCCAATCACAAAACAACAAAGAAATTTATATTTATACATGTACGAAAAACACATCGCTTTATAAATGCGCATAACACATTGCATTTTAAATATATCATATAGATTCTTAAAATAAAATATTACTCTTTACTACGTTTAAATTTTCTAATATTGTATAGTTTCAAAGAAATAAATTTTTCCCTTTACCACGCAGAAATTTCATTTCAACAAAGACATTCATTCTCACGAAATGCCCCTGAAGATACAAACTCTCGCAAAGCAGAAAACACCTTGATAAGACCGTCACCAATCATCATATGCAAATATTTACACGTTGTACATACCACAAATTGGCTATTGTCCATCAAAAATGTTCTTACCTTTTACGTAATTAAATATACTTGAAATCCTTACTAAGATTGTATTTAATAACTTGTTAATAATGTATAGTTAACATTACTGACAAACATTCCCACGTTGTGCCATCAATGCCCTTTTAACATTATTAACAATACTCCCATGACTTTATAGATGAATTCGTTACCACTTTCATCATTGTTTAAATACTTTCCATATTTTCTTTTGCAGCCATCTCCTTTAGTAATAATAATAGGAAATACATTGCATATGACTGGAATACTTCCTTCTTTAATTACATCGTTAGGAGCCTGGACCTTGACAACTCCATTCCTGTCTTCAAACCATCTTCTCTCGTCTTCGTGTAGGTTAATTTGTATGCAGCTGTTAACAATATTAATCATTGTTTTTCCTTCATATTAAACCAATTTTAATATGTTATTTCTGGAATTTTTCCTGGATTTAACTGGATCTAACTTGCTATTACTGAAGTTTTTGCTTTATTACATTGTGTCGAATAAAAAATATACCTTTTTACATATTCCTTTTAAAAATTATGCTTAGATATAAGAGTCAGGTATTTATCATATTGTTAAGTGTGACCATAGAATGTCTAACTATAACAATCTTTATAAACTTATTTTATTTCTTACGTCTACTCATGATGAAAGATGTTTTCATGTCGTGAATGTCTAATTTCACCCTTTTCATACAACTTTACGGCATTCAAATGACTAACTCTTATGACTATTCCATCCTTCATCATTACTCTCTCTCTGTGTTATTTAGTTTTAACACATTATTAAGTTTGAATAGTGGTTTACTACTCAATATATTTAATGCCACTCTTACACAATGCATAAAATTTGGTTGGGCCTTTGTATACTGAAATTGCATCTTGTGCTCCTCGTTTCTATAAATATAGAATACATGAATTTTATTTTTGTGTTTATTTTTGTACCTTTCAAATAAATTTTGTTTCAATTTTAATTATCATATACCTAACATAATAACATTACGCCGTTGCGGTTATGCAACTTATAATTCATGTATCAATAATTATGCTTACTACTAAAAATTGTTTCCTTATTCTATTACTTAATTATTTATTTATCTTATATAACCAATATAGGGGTCACGGCAATATGGTTTACTGGTGTGGGGCATGACCCCAGAAGCGCATAGTTTTCGTACTGCAAAAGCGTGCCATACTGACCTTGTGTGGACTACAGTACAGTGACTCTAGCCGTCGAGTTTTCGCGGAAAAAAAATAATGACACTTGTGGGTGCATATATCTTGTGTGGCGTAAAGTTCGTCTATACAAACCAGATACGTTTTATAAAACATTCAAGCCTACATGACTACGTAACACGGAATAGAAATCACCTTGTGGTGACCCAACATCGTATGAAGCTAACCCAACAATCGGTGGACTACTGGGGACTAAAACTATATAATAAACTGCCGGATGCCGTTAAGGCCTTGCCGCCTGAAAGTTTTGCAAGAGCGGTTAAAAAGCTACTGCTAGAAAATCTGTTCTACAGTGTGGACGAATTCCTGTTATATAACTTTGACTGATTGCTGTCTGCTTTTAACGTGTTATATTTATACTCATACTTTTTATCGGTATATTGATTGATTTATTGTATTTGCAGTGTTACTGCTGATTGTATTTCCTATTGACGTGTCCTATTTTGACTAAAATAAAACAAACAAACAAAATACAATTATTTAGATTATTGTCACCAATGTATCCATCTTCATCATTTGGTAGTGTATCATAGTTATTTTCCATGTGTGCATCTATACAAATATTTATTATGCAATATAGAGCACACATTAACAATTAAACCAACTTTATCAGGATCAAAACGTAAAACCCCTTCCTTTAAAGGACACCTAAATCTGCCTTTTAGAAACCCAAAGCATCGTTCTATACAGTTCCTTGCATTCATTTGCCTATTTGTATATTGAAACTCAGGCGTTCCTTCATTTGCATGCAATATTGGTGTTATAAGCCATGGCTGCTGTGGATAGCCAGAGTCACCTACTAACCAAGTATCTGTGTTTCCTATGAGTAATTTCTTTCTGTATATAAAATATTCATACCATCATGATGCAGATGTTGTAATGCTATTTGCACAGTGTAACGCCTATGTAATTCACATTCTGTGATGTGCAGTCGATGAGAGTAGGTGTGTTGACCGTGTGCGTAGGCATCATATCTTTTTAATTCCATTTATAATATAATAATATAATATACGCGATGCCGGATAGCAAAGTAGTTACACGCAATGCGGCTACTGAACTTAGCAACGAAGAAGCACAAATATGAAAATAGTAGAAAAAGTATTATCTTCAGAAAGTTTTCTTGAAAAACTAACATCTGTGATACACAAAAACATCAATGAAATGTTTGATAAGAAAATCAGTGAGTACGAAAAACAAGTACGGGAATTACAAGAAAAACTGGAAGTTGTAGTGAACGAAAACAACAAATATTTCGATTCTTTAGAACAATATTTACGAAGAAACTCTTTGCGTGTATATGGTATACCCGAGGTCAGGGGCGAAAAAACTGACGAAACCATCATAAAAGTATGCCGGAAAAAACTTGTTGTTGACATTGATGTATCGGCGATCGACCGAAGCCATAGATTGCAGGGTACAGAAAGTAAACATAAGCCAATCATTGTCAGATTCGTTAGTCATAACGTAAAAAAGCTAAATTACGACAATAAGTAAATTAAAAAACTCACCGATAATAATTAGAGAAGACCTTACAAGAAGAAGAATGGTATTATTACGGGAGGCAGTCAAGAAGTTTGGTCAGCGGAATGTATGGACGACCGATGGCAATTTACTGACGAAGATCGACTCCAAAATATGTAGAATAAATTCGAGAATGGATTTGGATAGGTTTCACATTATGACTCAAAACCCAGCCTAGGTGTCTTGGACTCGCTTAATTTGTAATCTGACTGTCCTTTTCTAACTTGTGCGTATACTTTTATTTTCTTTTTTCTTTTTTGATAGGATTGTAAAGAGTAAGTTTAATTTTGGATTAATTTTTACTATTAGGTATAATAACATATATTTCATTTCTCTATCTTCTTATTTAACCTTTAACTACTCGCGCCGCTGTACAAAATACACCACTTGCGCTAAAAATGCTCTCATTCTTGTTAAATACAGACTCCGCCCATGTGCTCCCCACCTAACGTATAATTTAAGTGCCCACTAGAACCACCCCTAGTCTCGCTGCGATAGCTCTATTGATAACATTATTGTTTGGTGTGAAATCTACAGTCGGTCTGTTTGGTGTACGGAATACACCACGCGAGAAGTTATGTAAGTATATTTTAAAATATTTTAGTTTGGTTTCTTGGAGTAAATTATCTTATTTGTCATTTATTTTGTTTATAAAAACAACAACGAATTTTTTTAAATACATAAAATTAATTTTGTAGGGATAAGATACCAGTCAGAGATCCAAAATGTCTAACCCAAAATGAACTTGAGGCTATGGCTCGCGCTTTATTCGATGAAGAAAGTGAAGAAGAAGTTGGAGGAGAATCAGAGATGTCAGAAGATGAAGCTATAGAGGAGAGTGAGCACAACACAGAGTCGGAAGAAGAATTAACCCAGACAGATGATGAACAGGAAAATGCAGATCAAGAACTGAATAACTCAGATGTTGAAGAACATGCAAATACCACTAGTGAAGAAGACAATGAAGAACATTTTGTGGCTAGAGATAAGAAAAAAAGAATGGTGTGGAAGAAAAATCCAATTTTAAGTAAATTTAGCAAAATTAATAAAAAAAATATTGTTAAAATTTTTCCTGGACCTAAACAATGTGCACGAGATATTACCCATGAAAAAAGTGCTTTTGACAAATTTTTTACTAATGATATGATAGAAAATATTGTTGAATACACAAACCAAGAAATTGCAAGATTACGGACACATTATCACCGGCCAAGAGATGCTAAAAACACCACAAAATCGGAAATATTAGCTTTTATAGGATTGCTACTTCTAGCAGGAGTAAAAAAGCAAAATCATACACATTTTCTAGAGTTGTGGACAGCTGATGGAACTGGATCGGAGATATTTAGAGCATGTATGAGTTATAACCGGTTTCTATTTTTGCTAACCGCAATTAGGTTTGACGACAAAAGTACTAGACGTGAACGAAAAGCCACTGATAAACTGGCCGCTATCCGATTTATTCTTGACCGTTTTGTAGACAACTGCAAAAACAATTATAATTTAGTCGAACATGTAACAATTGATGAAATGTTGATACCTTTTAGAGGCAGGTGCAGTTTTATACAATACATGCCCAATAAACCTGCCAAATATGGAATAAAAGTGTTTCTCTTATGTGACTCTAGAACATTCTATGTAAGCAACTTTGAGGTGTATTGTGGTCAACAACCAGAAGGGCAATACAGAAAATCAAATACACCAACTGCAATTACACACCGTTTGCTTCAGCCGTGGAAAGGAAGAAATAGAAATTTAACTTGTGACAACTGGTACACAAGTTATCCTTTGGCAAAAGAGCTTCTGGAAGATAAAGTCACAATTGTTGGAACATTAAGAAAAAACAAAAAGGAATTGCCGGCAGAATTTTTGCCAAATAAAACGAGGGCACCTGGGTCGTCCATTTTTGGATTTCAAAAAGATGTCACCATTGTCTCATGCTTCCAAAAAAAATAAAGCTGTAATTTTGCTATCTACGATGCACAGTGATGCTGCAATTCACCCTGTAACCAATAAGCCGGAGATTATAATGGACTACAATAGTTATAAAGGAGGCGTTGATACTGTGGACAAAATGTGTAGCACGTACTCTGTTCTCAGAAGAACGAGAAGATGGCCTTTAGTCTTATTTTTTCAGCTGGTGAATATTGCAGGTATAAACAGTCAAATATTATATAACTCCATACACATCGAGGGTGGTCACAAATACAGAAGAGTTTTTCTAAAAGAATTGGCAATGTCGTTGATGAAGCCACACCTTTCTGAAAGAGCTACCATAAAGACATTACATTCAGATATTCAACGTTTCCTAAATAAGTACAAACCTTCTCAAGAAGAGCATGAGGAAGAGCCTCCAGCAAAAATACGAGGAAGGTGCTTTTGTTGTGGAAGGCAGAAAAACAGAGTGACAACAATTTCGTGTCATACATGTCACAAACCAGTATACAAAGAACATGCGATTAGTATAATTACTTGTCCTGAGTGCAATAACATTGGCGATGATGAGGATGCTAGCGAGTAGCCCTTTGCACAAACTCTTACTTTTGTTTTGTTTTTTACATGTTTTGTGCTTCTTATTCAATAAACGTTTATGTAACAATTTTAGCATTTTTTTTAAAACATTAGAATTTTTTTTACTGTTTTTTGAGCACTTTTTTGGTGATGGTGTACAAAATACACCGCGCGAGTACTAATGTTATATTTTAAGGCGCGAGTAGTTAAAGGTTAATAATATCAATATTTCTCCTTTGTTGTTACACCGTATGTATGCGGTAAGCGTCGGGTAGCTATATGCGTATATAGATTTTTGTATTCTTTTTTATTCTGTTATTATTTGGGATTGGGAGTTTGGGATGAGCGCGTCTAGCATTAGGGTGGCGAACGTCAATGTGTAGTCCTTGTTGCCTAAGGTTGACGACGTAAGGTCAATTATTTGTGAAAATGATATAGATATTCTGGCTGTCACTGAAGCTTGGTTGCATCAATCAGTAATTAGCAATGAATTAGTAAAGATTAATAATTTTTTCCGCGGGGGTGGTGTGGAAATTTATGTTAATAGCTCATATACGTGCTCGGTCATCAATAATCTAGACAACATTGAGCAGGTGTGAGTTATGATCACTGTGGGCACGAGGAGTTTCAGTATTCGGTCGGTTTATAACCCACATAATTCATATTATAAACATTTTTGGGGCTGCTTGGAGGATTCCCTGATCGGATGTAGTCTCAACACGCGAGAGGTGGCGATTTCAATATCAACCTTTTCAAATTGGATCATCCCTCTGTTCGATATTTCAATTCGTTTATGAATGTTACGGGTACCAGGCAGATTATTATAGCGGAACCAACCAGAACCACTGAAAATACACACTTGTTGGTTGATTTCATTTTGGCCACGGATGACACTAGTTTAGGAGATAGTGGGGTTGTTTTATACATGGTGGTGCGATGATATTAGTACGAGATGGCATAGAATACGAAGAGAGGAAGGATGTGAAAGAACTCTCAAATGAAATAAGTATGGAAATGACATGTGTAGACTTGGTGTCACTAAATGTTCTGGTCATATCAATTTATAGATCCCCCAATGGCGATTTCGACTTGTTTTTGAGTGGATTGAACGACCTGCTGCGGAAAATAGAAATGGACATAACCACAAAGACAGTCTTAATTGGAGGAGACTTTAATATAGATTTCAATAATAAGACGATTCAACGAAATACTGTATTAGATTTATTTGGATCGTACAATTTATCTGCTACAATGACGGAGCCGTCTAGAATTACATTCACAACACAGACATGTAACGATAATATCTTTTTAAATAACGACGAAAATATCTGTGAAACTGCAACATTGAATCTTCATATTTCGGATCATCTGGCACAGAAAATTGTTCTGACTGGTATTACTTTAAATAAGCATGAAAGCAAGGGAAAAAGAAAGCGTCTCAGATCAATAAACCCTACATCTATAAATGAGTTCAAGCAGTATATGTCTGTCTACCCATGGGACACTACTTTTTACGAAAAATCTGCAACGGATGCTTGCAAGATATTTTTTGACATCTTTTGCAATTACTGTGACCTAGTCTTTCCCGAGCATGAAGTAACAATTGCAAATGATAAACAGGAAATTCCTGCTGAAATAAAGAGAATGAAAAATACCCTGGATGCTATATCTACTATAGCAAATGTGACAAGAAGTCATGAAATGTATCAAGAATATAATAGGTATAAGGAGAAATATAAAATTGCCTTGAACAATAGCGTAAAAGAAAATTATATGATGCAAATAAGTAACTCGAACAATAAACAAAAAGCTATATGGAAAATTATTAACAAAGAATCGACGCAAAGGAAAAAGGAAATACACCCTTCTGCACTAAGTGCTAGCGTACTGAGCGATACCTTCGCAAACAGAACGACGCCTACAAAAAATAAAAGAGGTTATGCAATGATCGAAACGTATCTAAAAAGAGTTAGCATCGAAGGGAGTGGATCTTGTTATCTAACACCGACGACAGAAAACGAGGTTCAATTGATAGTTAACAAGATTAGAGCTAAAGCAACGGTAGATTGTTACGGAGTATCGACGGCACTGCTAAAGGCGGTATTTGACAGCATAGTTTCTCCGGTAACATATCTAATTAACATCTGCTTATTGGAAGGAAAGTTTCCGAATGAACTAAAAATTGCTAGGATCACTCCTGTACATAAGAAGGGTGATATAAATGATGAAAACAACTACCGACCAATATCGATTTTGCCTGCTATTTCTAAAATTTTCGAGCATGTAATCTCGGCGAGGTTGGTCAGTTATCTTGAGGGAAGGAAGCTTCTGTCCGATGCTCAACACGGATACAGAAAAAATAGATCTACAAGCACTGGAATAATGGATATATTTAAGTACCTATTGGATGCATTGGATAACCAAGAACATCCAGAACTGATATGTTGCGACTTGACACGTGCCTTCGATACAGTTAACCACACCATATTGTTAGGGAAACTGAATCATTATGGTGTTAGAGGAAATTGTGAAAGTCTCCTGGCTTCATATTTAAGTAACAGATATCAATACGTAGAATTTGTGGGACAAAAGTCTGGTATGGTGCCTGTCAGAGAAGGCGTGCCACAGGGATCAATTCTTGGACCTTTGCTGTTCATTGTGTATATGAACGATCTGGATGTGTCTATTTCTGCAGATGGCATTGTCTTGTATGCCGACGATACATCGATACTGGTTAAGGGACCTAACAAACACGAAAGAGAACAAAAATCCCAAATGGTACTGGATGAAACAGAGCAATGGTTCACTGAGAACGATTTACACATGAACAAAGAAAAAACTCAGAGAATCCAATTCACAGCAAGCAAAGATGGGGACACGGAGTCAATAAAGTTCTTGGGTCTCAACGTAGATAACAGACTCAGCTGGTCTATGCATGTGTCTGTCACTGCGGCAAAGCTGACAGCCGCAATATATACCATAAGAAGAATAAAATCCATCGCCAATCACGAAGCTGCGCGAATGACATACTTCGCTAATTTTCATAGTGTGGCCAGTTACGGCATACAGGTTTGGGGTATGTCTTGTGACAGTGCGCGCATCTTCCTTCTACAGAAGAGAGCAATAAGAGCGTTGTGCGGTTTAGAGATGGGTGAAACCTGTAAACTCTCATTTTTAAGAGAAAAAATACTTACCATGCCGTGTGTGTATATATTGGCCATATCAAAATACGTATATGACAATATGAATAAATTTCCGAAAAATAGCGACACACACGTCTACCCAACACGAAATAAGGATTCTCTGAAAATATCATATCATCGTCTAGCAACGACCCAGAAATATGTGGACTACTGGGGTCCAAAAATATATAATAAACTAATAGAAATCAATGGTGATATTATGCAGAACCTCAGCAGGAAGGATTATGTCCACAGAATTAGGAATTTTTTATTAGAAAATACTTTCTACTCGGTGCAAGAGTTCTTAAACTACTAAAACTATTTAATTTTAAAATGTTGTCTTTGTTTTGATTGTTTTACACTGTATATTTGTCTATTTATTTATGATATATGGATTTTGTTATAGTTCTTTTTATTCTTATATGAGTATGACTATTATTGTAATGTATATGAAATGTATATGTTACAGTGAATAAAATTCTATTCTATTCTATTCTATTCTAACATATCGGATCATGAAAAAATAATGCTATTCAACTACAGTATTTTACGGCTGTTCGATAAGCGCGCTCCGCTGATCACGTGCAAATTCACAAAAAAGTACATTCCGTGGCTGACAGATAACTTGAGACTGCTGATGTCACTTCGCGATCAGGCCAGAAATAAGTTTAAGGGTACCAGAAATATGAAGGACTGGAATTACTACAAATCTTTATGAAACCTAACTAACCGCACATTTATCTTGGAAAAGAGAGCGCGCTTTCAGTTCCTGGCTCGTACGCAAAGGGGATCCGCGTTAGGGAAGCACCTCAACTATCTGAATGTTGGTCAGGCGGGGGGCACTTGCGATATACCTCCGCACCTCTCGAATCCGGATAGACTCATCCATTACTTCGCTAATGATATACCTACAGTTGATATGCTTGCAGCGCCATCGCTAGAAGAGTCGGGGGGGGGGGGGCACCTTGTCGATTCTATTTTTGGACGGTGGACACTGATTCATTATCGGACATAATTAATAATATCAAGTCCACCGCTGTAGGCTACGATGGCATAGATGTGCGCATGATTTGACTTTGCGCCCCGTATATTATACCCTACATAGCTCATATGATCAACTCTTGCATACTTCTGAATTATTATCCCACCTGTTTAAAGAGGGCGCTGGTAATTCAGTTGTCTAAGAGGAACCAGGTTCAGGATTTGAAAGATCTTCGGCCTATAAGTGTGCTACCTGTACTGGCTAAAGTTTTTGAGCGTGTTATGGAGAGTACTGTGCATATGAAAGGGGCACCCGTCTGAAACCAAGAAATTGGTAGTTAAAACATTTCTCCGTATTTGTCATTTTATGTATCTATTTTATAAACACATTTAAATCTATTGTATGATATGTATTCGTTTATTTTCTGGGAAATATTAGATAAACACATAAAATTCAGACAAACGAAAATTATTATTTATGGCCGAGCAATAAAGACAAGACGATTTAAGTGTAATAGAGGGAGGTAACTTATAATAAATCGTCTACCCTTTCAGAGAATACATTTATTTACAATTTCAGTCTCAATTTATCTTAGTGCCTGTGCAGTTATTCATCGAATAAAAATAAGTTTGACAATAATTAGAATTATTCCAAAATTACTTTTAAAAAATCGTATAGTAGTATAGTATTTATTTCAATAGTATTTATAAAGTTTACAATAATTATTGTTACAATACCAAATATTCATTTAATATAATAGACTTAATTGTGTTACAGCACCTGGATAACTTAATATCTGTATGTGCTGAAAATACATTAACATATTTTCATATTTGAATATCTATTTGTTTACACTAATATTGCCCTAAACATCATGTTTATTCCAAAAAACCGGAATATAAACAACGAAACGAATGCAACACAGTCCAAACAGCAAAAAAAATATAACAGTAAAAATAGCAAAAATAGCAAAACGCACAAAACATCACTCAGACCAGACCGAAAACCATTCCAAGTTTGTTACCAAAATCAGAAATGAGTAACCATCGAGGTAACCATTATGGGAATTATACAACAGTAACATTAGTATAGAACTTTTTGAAACATATAACCATTTTTAAATATAAAGTCCCAACACCTATTTAAATACTTTCATGCTGCTTGATTCCTTCAAGTCCACAGGCAAAAGATTGAAAAACCTTGAGGCAGTGAATGGTAGTGATTTTAGGCCTAATGTTTTATAACCTCTCGGCATGCTTACATTATGATTGGCTCTGCTTCGTGTATTATGTAGGTGGTTTATAAAAATTTCTGATTTTTCTTGTTTGTACATGTAAGTACATGCTGATAAAATGTATATCTGCTGAATATTCATTATTTTTTCATTATACAGATCTCTCGAGGGACATAATTTGTTCTTTTTTGAAATTACTTTAAGAATGTAGTTCTGTACAGTTTGCAGTGGTCTTAGGTTTGTCCTATATGTACCCCCCCCCCCCCAGGCTGTAATGCCATATCGAAGCAAAGACTCCACCAACGCTTTGTAGATTAATGTTATTAGCCTGTTATTCAGTACTTCTCGAAGGATGTAAAACTTGTATATTAATTTTCTTATTTTTGTTACAATATATTCAACGTGGTGAGTCCATTTTAGATGTTGATCGATTATCACCCCCAGGTATTTGACTTTTTCACATGCACAGATCGACTCCAGTTCATTAAGGCAAATTCTGTCAAAATTTGGTCTATTTACATTTGTTGGGGAAAATGCTATATAATGAGTCTTCTGTAGATTAAGTGATAGTTTGAAACTTTCTAACCAATGTTTAATGATTCTAAAACCTTTTATTGCTTTTTCTTTTGTTTCATCCCATGTGTTGCCATGAAATACTAAGACAGTATCGTCGGCAATGATGAGACTTGACCCCCAATCTGGAGACTTAAGAGAGAGTTTATGTATGTAATAAATAAAATTGGCCCCAGTATGGTCCCTTGGGGTACACCTGTTTTTATTAATTCTGGAGAGCTGATTGTGCTATTTATTCTTGTGTGTTGATATCGAGGAGAGAGGTAGCTCCGAAAAACACTCAACACGGTACCCCTGACTCCATAGTGCTCTAAGACACTAAGAAGGTGTTCATGAGGGACCGTGTCAAATGCCCTGGCTAGGTCAAGAAACATGGCTATTGTTTTGTGACTCATATCAAGGTTCCTTGTGATTTCTGACGTTAGATATTGTATTGCATCGGCTGTACTGACTCCATTGACGAAACCAAACTGTTGGGAGGACAAAACCCCATTTAGCCCAAAGAACCCGGTAAGCCTTTCCTTTATTGCTTTTTCAAATATCTTGCCCAAGTTGTTAATGAGCCTGATAGGGCGGTAATTTTGTATTTTTTCCATTGAATTTTCCTTATGTACAGGAGTAATAATGGAGACCTTAAAATGAGATGGAACTATGCCCGTCTGAAATATCAAGTTTATAATATGCTTTAGTGGAATTAAAATTTCCATATGAATAATTTTTATTAGTTTACTGGATATTCCATCTTTACCAGGGGCACAATTTGATTTGAGAGTCGATATATATTTTATTATTTCATTGTCTGTTATTGGTCTTAAATACATTGATGCAATCGATGCGTTCTTAGGGTTCAGTCGAAAGGGTTGTGCTGGAATTCTAATATTTCTCCCGAGCTCCACACCAACATTTGTAAAGTACTTGTTACAATAGTTTGACATTTCAATATCATTAATAAATTCATCATTATTATCATTAAGAATCCTTAATTTAGAATTCTTTCTACCTTCACCACCCATTACACTATTTACTATTTGATATATTCTCCCAATGTTGTTTTGGTTTTCCGCTATTTGTTTTTTGTAATAATCATATTTAACTTTTTTAATTAGTTTAGAAAGGTAATTTCTATAGTTTTTATAGTAATTATTTAGATCAGGATCATTTCTTTTTTGCAGCGTCTTTTTCATTTTATCTCTATATTCAATTGCGTTTATGATGCCATACGTTATCCATTCTTTTGATTTTTTGAGCCTATTTATTTTATTTGTGGGAGCCATCCTTGATATTTCAATATTATCATAAAGTTTATTTGTAAATAAGTTAGTGGCATCTTCAGGGTTTTTTAATTCTAAAATATCGCTCCAGTCACAGGATTGTAAATTTTGTCTCAATAAATCGTAGTTAATTTGGGGTCTTGTTGCCTTTGTAATATTTTCATTCGTGACATTTACATTATGTTTTTGACTCGAAGCAATGTTCAGCATAATTGGATAGTTATCCGTTACAAATGTATGTAAAACAAATGACGTTAATTCATAATTTTTATTTTTAGTTTTTAGGAAAATGTGATCTATGCAAGTATTTGAGTCGTACCTGGTAGTGTCTTTAATGTAAGGAAGGAAACCGAAATTCGCCATTAGGCATAGGTATTCATTTACTGTACTGTCATTTGAAGCCTTTAAGTTTATATTGATATCCCCTGTAAATATTTCTATACTTTTTTGTGAGTTATTTAAAAATAATGTGTGTAAGTCTTCTATCAGTAAGTTTGAATTTGCATTAGGTGATTTATACAAGGCAGTTATTCCATATGTGTGACCAAGAAGCGTAAAAGTTATTCTAGTTGTTATTAGTTGTGTTTTTTCTAATCTTAGATGTTTCACTGATGGATTCAAAACAGTTCTAATTAATATAAGAATACCATCGTTTTTATTAAAATCACCCTTATTGTAATAAGTGTTGTATCCCTTAATATTAAATTGATCCTCGGAAGTTAAATTAAAGCATTCGGTCAGAACAAAAACATCACAGTATGACAGTTTACCCTGCTCAAAGAAAAGTAAAAACTTATCGAAGTTTTCGTTTGCACTTCGTATATTTAATTGCAGGATATTAAAAATTTTATTATAGAGATTAACCTTACTTTCTAATACATCTAATCCTATCAGTTGACCCTCTTCTCCCTCGACAGCATTCTCAAGGTCATTGAGAACCGTTTCTTCCTCAGTTCGTACCATAGTCTATTTTGTTTCTTTGAATTGTCAGAAAGTACTGATATGATGGGCATTTTGGATCACTAGCTTCATGTTGAACTGCATGGCTAAGTTTGTATTTGCCTTGACACAGTTATTACATTTCCTTTCCACTTTTGGACAGTCCTTTAAGTGGTGCTCTTCAGAACAGCACTCACACACGATCCTGTTTGGACAGCCACTACTTTTGTGAAAATACTCCTGACATTGAAAACATCTCTGGATGGGGATATCCTCATACACTGCCAGTGTTGCCACCATCAACTCCGTTTCTCGTACTAGATTGTCGGTATATATCGTACTAAATCGAACATTTTCGTACTAAAAAGCCTATGCATTATTTTCAAGCGCGAAATTCAAATTATATTTTAGGGGTATTGGATAAACACAAGAATATGCTACAAACTGTTTCAAAATTTATTATACATACACAAAATAAATTTTTGGTTTACACATGCGCTTTTATTTAACAACATAGTAAATTTTTTAAGACTTTTTGAAAGTTTTAATTATTGTCGGCTTTCCAACGCATTCGCATCAAACTTTCAGTAGGTGTACATGAGTAGCATTTGTTGCCACTTAACAAGTCTTTTGAATGCAAAATTGATTCACAAGTATCAACTAACAGTTTGTTTCTCACCTTAGTTTTTAATAAATTCAGCTGCGAAAACACTCTTTCTGCAGCAGCTGAAGAATGAGGTAAACATAAAATTACTTTAATTAATTTTGATAAATGGGGAAAGAGAGGATCATCACAACTATTTTTCAAACTGAAAATTTTAACCCAAAATTCTTCAATTTCATTAGTTTCATATTTTTTTAATTCATCAATATCAGGTATCAATCGCCATTCCATATCTAACGCCTGAATATCGTTAACAATTTCGGGAAAATATTTATGGGCAGTTACACAAATACTTGGTACTTCGCCAGATAGCGTAGTTGCTGGTGTAAAATTTGATATAAATTTTAAAAGCGGATCATTAAATTTAAAACGGGACTTTATTTGTTCTGCCAATTCAACATAAAAATGTAGAGCTTTTATTTTAAAATTCTGAATCTCTACGTTATTGTTATGAATATTAATATTTGAAAGAATAACTGCCACTTGTGCCCCGAAATAAACTGAATCTAGAGCAATAAAATTTCTTGGATTGCTTGGATTAATATGATCTAAAGCATTTTTACTTAAAATCTCTTTAGTAATAAAATTTCTCAAGATAGTTTTATAAAGACTACCTACCCTATCACTTAGCAGGTGTATTTTGCAATGTTTACTTTGAAATTCTAAATTCATTTTATTTACAATATCCAGTATATATGACAAAAAACTAAAATATAATTTAAATTCAATGCCATGAAGATTATTTAAAATTGTATGTGTGCTCTGTAGGTTTTCTGACAGAACTGCATCTTGGAAAACTAAAATCAGAGTATTCCAATTTTTCAGAATACGATTCACAACAGCCTGGAAAATATTATGGAATAAACATTGTTTTTATTGAAAATACAGATATTACCTCTAAGCTTAACCATCTTGTTTGGGCAGGTCTCAACATTTTCTGAGGCTTGTCTTGAAGGAAAGCCTGGCATTCTGTCAAGAACTTACAGCGACTGGAGCTGTTTGAAAAAAGTTATAGATTCCTCTTGCAAAATCTTCAACATCTTTAGGTAATTTATTGGCTGCTGCTGAAACACACAAGTGAATACTGTGACATACACAGCCTAGAACAAAAAGATTGGGTACTTGCTGTCTAAACCTGGTTTGGACACCAGTAATATTTCCCATCATAACATGTGCATTGTCCGCTGCTAGACCTAGAAGTTTCTCAATTGGTAAATTATGTTTCTGCAAATGTCCTATAATAGCTTCGTAAATAGTTTCTGCATTACCATTTTTCAATTCAATAAGTCCCAAAAAACGATCTTTCACGCGATTTCTACTGGCGTCAAAAAACCTTATAACTACTGCTAATGATTTACAAGTACTTATATCAGTAGTCTCACCTATTATAAGGGAATATCCCTCACACAACTGAATTTGATTTTCTAAAAATTGTAAAGCTTCCGCTGTAAAGCAGTTTTTGGTAATTAATGTTGCCTTTGTCCTTGCAATATTAATAGATTTTGCTATACTTGAGTCAACACAGACAGACTGTATTAACTTTGGTAGGTGATCCATTATGATGAAAGGTAAATTATCTTCATGAAGAAACATTACACATTTTAATTCAGCTTCTCTGACCTGTTTTGCAAATTGTGCAGCTTTTGTATTTTCATTTAGCATATCATCAATTTTAAGAGTTCTTTTAGCTTTATTAAAATTAATTTGATGAAATGCTGTGTTTCCATGTCGTTGGACATGGCTTAAACCTCCAACTATTTTTTTATCACATACTCTGCATAAAATTTCATTATTATTTATTTCTTTCAACCATGAAAATTTTTCTTTCCAATCTAACTTGAATTTTTGTTTATACAACTTCTTTTTCTTGTTTATGCATTCTTTACTCACATAGCTGTTGTCATTACTCTGTTCTTCCACATATTCCTCTTCATATGCATGTGATTCCTCAGAATTATTAACTTCCATATGATTTTGTGTTTCTATAAGCTGTTTTGGTGATGATTGAGCGTGTGATATGTTTTGCGTGCGTATAATGAATCTGTGTAGAAATATATGTTTTTATTTAGTAATCATTAAAATACTAACCAAACTATTACTTATCCATTTTGCTTTGCTGTACTACCGCACTCTGACTATAACCGCATTACGGCACTACTCCACAATATATAGGATAAACCGTTACTTCTGTTTGTTTGCTTTTAAAAAATGACATGACACAAAACAGTGTACAACTTCAGAATTAAAAACGTACTAGATATTTGACCGGCGTATTAACGTATCAAATTATATCAAAACGTACTAATTCTATTACGAACGTACTAAAGGTGGCAACACTGTACACTGCACATCTCTCCCAGCCTATGTAGACTTTTTTGACTGACATCAATTTATGAAAAAGGCCTGGTGAACATTCGCCAAACAAGGTAGATGTTTGTTTGTTTTTCACTTCTTTAATGTATGTTATTTTACACATATCATTTTCCTCAATAAACTTGTTTTGTTCTCTAATGGGCTGGTCTATATTTTCTCTGTCTATCTTTCCTTCAAAGCCTATGATTTTGAAGCGGGGATTTTTCAATTTTGTTAGTTCCACCTCATAATTTTGTAACGTATTCTTCATTTTCTGTTCTAAGATTTCGACATCTTCCTTATTATCACATCTGATTATCAGACATCCATTCTTTGTAGTTCGTTTGCTTTTAACACCTATTCGAAGTTCGTCAAGATTAATTTCCTGGACGTCGGACTTAGTTTTCTCTATCGTTTGTTGGGTCTTAGGCTTGACTATAAGGCTAGGTATATTTCTTGTGGGGTAGGTTGTTTTAGGCACTGGAGTAGGGAAATTTGCGGCCCGTACTACTTCACTAAAAGATCTGAGGGAATGCTGCGTCTCCAACTTTTCCAATTCTTTAATTTTCTGTTTTAATATGTCAATTATCTCATCTTTACTCTTGATTAGATTATTTTTATCTTCAATGGTATCTAGGAGCATTTTGTGCGTCTCAAATTGTCTGCATTGACTACATATGAATTTCATTATTCTCTCCTTTAGTTGCATAACCTTCACTTCAGAGGCTGTTAATCTGGAACAATTTTTACAGCATTTTGTCTTACATCCATCACAGGGAAAAATATTATCCCTTGTTCCTGGAAAGTTACAAACATCGCATTCCATTTTGAGGTTAGGATGCTGTGTAAATAAATCTCCGTTCTTTAAGTTTAAAATGCAGCAATATCACTAAGATATTGCTAAGAAACATGTATTATGGACCGATGAGTCGAAATTCCAATTATTTGGGACGAACAGAAGACAGTATGTGATGCGGCGCGTTGTCTACAACATACAATAAAGCACGGTGGTGGCAGCATTCAAGTGTGGGGATGCATTACCTCCGAAAGTGTGGGTGATTTAATCAAAATAGATGAGAAATTAACAGCTCAGAAATACAAGGACATTTTGGAGGAGTATGCTGTGCCTTCCGGAACAAGACGTATTGGTAATAATTTTATCCTGCAACAGGATAATGATCCTAAGCATACCGCAAGGTTAGTAAAAAATTACTTAACGCAGTTAGAAGAAGACGGTGTACTGCGGACAATGGTATGGCCTCCACAAAGTCCAGATATGAATATAATAGAACACGTTTGGGATCATTTGGACCAGAAAAGAGCTGAAAGGTCACCTAAGAACATTAGGGAGCTATGGACTGTTCTACAAGAAGAATGGCAGAATATTCCGTTCGATTTTCTTACATAATAGTCTGGGAGAGTTATTAAAAATAAAGGAGGTCATACAAGATATTAAATATTTATTAGTTGTATATATTAGAATTGAATTTAAAGCATGTTTATAAATGTTTATGCCGAAATAAATCTTTCTATTTAGCTTCCTTTTGAACTTTTTGAGAATTAATGCTGGGTGCCCCTTTCATTTGCACAGTACTATGCGTCGGATATGAAACTTTTACCGAGTGTTCAATCGGGGTTTAGGTCGAGTTTGAGTTGCACCACTGCATTACTGTGTGTGACGGATGACATTCTGCGTGCCGCGGACCGGGGTCTGGTTACTGTTCTCGTGTTGCTGGATTATTGCAAGACCTTTGACACGGTGAATCATGCAACACTCTTGGACGTTTGCCATAATTTTCTACAATTACTAACCTCATTTCTTTTTAATAGGTCTCAATGTGTAAAAATCGGCGACAGGACTTCTGCGCCGCTTATTTTGCAGCGGGGTGTACCGCAGGGCTCTGTCCTAAGTCCTCTTTTGTTCTCCGTATACATCTCATCTCTTATCAATCATTTACGTTATGCAAAAATACATCTGTATGCGGACGATGCCCAGGTATATTACTCATTTAGAGCTTCGGATTGTGTGGAAGCTATTCAAAGAATGAATGAGGATCTGGAGGCTATTCGATCCGTGTCTCTTAGGTAGTCACTGAATATTAATTCTGCAAAATCGCAGCCTTTGATCTTTGGTAATAGGGAAATTGTTAACACATTGAACCCATCATTCATACGTCAATACTAAATGTCCACATTGATGGTGTGGGGATTCCTGTGGTTGATCGCGCCAGGAGTTTGGGCTTGACTCTGGATAACTCGTTTCGTTTTCGTGATCATGTGACTAACTGCATAAAATCGGCATACATGAATTTGAAAAGTCTATATCCGTACAGGTCAATACTAAATAAAAGCACGAAAAAATTACTCTGTGACACATAAGTACTGTCCCGCTTTACATACTGTTGGGAGGTATATCATGCCTGTCTTGACAATGCCACGAGCCTCCGAATACAGAAAGGTCAAAATGCTTGTTTTCCTGATACCGTGGATATATCTCAGATATCCACGGTATCAGGAAATTTCAGCATGTGTCGCACAAACTGATTGATACGGGCTAACTTAACATGCATAACAGAAGAGAACTACTAACCTTAAATCTTTATCACAAAATTCTAACAAGTAGATGCCCGCCATACTTGTACTATAAAATTCGATTTAGAATGGACGTGCACAATCTGACCACGCGTTTTCGTGGGTTGATATCTCCGCCGCCTCATAGACTCGCTCTGTTTCAGAGATCTTTCTCATACGGTATTTATAAAAAATATAATGACATCCCTGCTGGTTGGACACGTGCACGGTTACTCAATTCATGAAAAAAATAAAGTCCTACCTTTTCGTGTCTCAGGGATTGCGTTGATGTGCGCTTCGGCATCTCTAGACCGCTTTTTGTTAGCTATGAAGTGTCAATGCTTATATTTTGCAAACCGTTATAGCTTTGAAATAATTATATGTATTGTTACCATTCTTACCGCTATAAGTTTATAAGTTAGTATGTTATAACAATTTAAATTGTGCTCGCCCAGAATTTAGTTTTATATAATTTTAATATTTAGGCATTCCAGGTAATGAGAGGAGAGCGAAGGCCGGAAAAATATTTTTTCCGTTTTCCTCTCTTCTCTCTTTTTCTTCGTATGTGTTCATTCAGGGTTAGGCAAAAGCAGCTGCATACTTTATGCAAATGAGCCTCGCCTGAGATTGTACATTTATAATTATACTTCTATTTTTTTTCCTTTCTTTTTTTATATATCCTGATGTAATTTGCACAATAAAGGCATTATTATTATTATTATTTAGTATTTTTAAATTGTAATCACATATCTAAAAATTAAGAAATAGAGGTATATTTTGTGCTACAGAAAAGTTTACTTCTTATAAGCCGCACATTTTTTGAATGAAATCCTTTACTGTTAACATAATTGTGCTCTACATCATGTGGAGCTTTAATTGCAATATAAATGCAGTCAATAGCACCTACAACTCCTAGAAAACTTGTTGCTTCCATATTTTTAATTTGATTCAGGACTAGGAGTGTTGGGAATATGAATCCATTGTTTTGACAATGTGTGCAGTATAACTGCACTGACTTCCCCCACAGCATTTGATATTGATTGATGGGATAGTCCTATAATAAAATTTTGTCCTACTGTTCGTTGGTAGCATCCAGTAGCACAAAAATTTAGGGCAGCAAAAAAGCGTAACATTGAGGGAACTGCAACAGGATTACCTCGAACTTCCATCCAATTTTGTATTCTTTCAGATACATATCTAGCAATAATGTTATTCAACCGAAACATATCGATGAAATGTTTTTCATTTAAATCAAAAGGATGTCTCTGATCCCTAATCATGCGTCTGAATATTGTACTGCCGCAACTCTTCTAAATGATGTCCTTCATCTGCAGTAATCACATTGATATTGTGAATAGGTAACATTTAAGTAGTAAGTATATACTATAGTAATTTTATAAGATATTTCTCACTTATACTTACATTGAATTTATGTGAAAATCAAAATCAATACTCAATTAAATAAGAATTTTTGTTTTTATTCAAGTACAAATTTGAAATTTTTAACAGCTTTCACCTTTAAAAACATAATATTTGCTACAAATTAAGTCAATACTTTTAGAAAAGGTACTAACTAACCGAATGCCAAGCGATAGTCAAGCAGGAGACACACTGCAATTTTTATAACTCTCGTCTGAAAGTTTAGCTATAGACAACGATCGATTTAACCCATTTGTTCCCAGTGTACCCATTTGAGTACGGTTAATGAAATATTTTTTAAGCTCCATATGGTACATTCAGAGTTCTATGCTTAGTGGCGATGCAAAGTACACTAAAGAAGGAATATTCTTTTAGAAATTGGCCGCTAGATGTCGCTTTTATGTATGGAAAACGTAACCTTACTTTTTGCTACAAATTGTGCCAGTGTGACTGTGTAATTTTTTGTTATTTTTTACCTATCTATAAAAAAAAACATTTTATTCTACTAAAATTAGTTGCTGAGGTATGTATGTTTTACTATTATTTTTGTGAATTTTACATAAAATACATGCACTGGTATTTTTTCATACTTACATATAGGTGTACTCATATGAGTACAGCGGGAACAATACGTTGTTAGAGCTGTATTTATTTTTGGTAGATAAATTACTATGGATCCCAAGCCCATCAGCACTAATATGTTTTATGGCAGATCCTACCAGAATTTGCAAGATATTACTGAAAATGAAAAAGATATTGATATCGTTATAATACCACCGGATGCCGATTATCAAACAGATGAGGACGATATCGATGAAGATGATATTCAAGCAGATACCCTCCCATTCGATGTTCCTGGTGCTGTTGAAATTTTTTCTCAGGACAGTACAGAGAGTGACCCAGAAGATAATATTCCGTTGAGTATGTTACGCAGTATTAGTAATACTGGTGAATCATCTACGAAAAAGGAAAAAATTGCAGAAAAAGAACCAAATTGGACTGACGAAATAATTGATATCACAATGAACCAAGGAAATGGATATTTAGCTCGCGAAGATATTGTCAAACAAGAATTAGCAGGACTAAATCCTGTCCAGATTTTTGAAAAATTATTTGACGATGAAATAATAACTTATATTATCAAAGAAACCCAGAGATATGCTGCTCAGCAAAACAATCATTCATTTACTGTAACAAACAACGAGATAAAAATATTTATAGGTTTCTTATTATTCACTGGATATCATCGATTACCAAGAGAGAAATTATATTGGTGTACAGATGAAGATCTAAACATACCACTAGTTAGAGGTAGTATGTCCCGTAATAAATATTATGAAATAAAAAAATACTTTCATTTAGCAAATAACGAAACAGTTGATAAAAACGACAAGATGTATAAAATTCGTCCTCTCATGGTAAAACTGAATAAGCGATTCTTGCAGTGGGGTATATTCCATGGCAAGCTCTCCATTGACGAGGCTATGGTAAAATACTTCGGACATCACTCGTCAAAACAATTTATCCGTGGAAAGCCAGTGCGTTTCGGCTATAAAGACTGGATGATTTGCAGTTCTTCTGGTTATTGCTATCAGTTCGATACCTACTGTGGGGCAAAACAAAATAGAAAAGGGACAGATCAAAATTTGCCTTTAGGGTCTAGTTGTGTTGGACTTATTAGAAGTAGTGACAGAACCGCAAGATCATATAATATTTTTCGACAACTACTTCACAAGTCACGGTTTGATGAAAACTCTTAGGGACTTGGGCTATAGAGCGACGGGGACAGTGAGGGACAATCGCACAAAAAAATGTCCTTTGCCTGATCAGCAGCAATTAAAAAAAGAAAATCGCGGTTTTTTTCAATACAAATACGATAAAGAACATTCATTACTTCTAGTAAAATGGAAGGACAACAGTATCGTGTCTATGATGACCAATTACGACAGTATTCATCCCCTTTCAAATGTAAAACGTTTGGTCCAAGGAACAGAAAGAAAAAATTGATGTACCTCAATCTCGTCTCTTTGCCAATTATAATTCAGCTATGGGCGGCGTAGACTTGCTAGACCAATCTGTAAATAATTACCGAGTGTCCATCCAAGGTAAGAAGTGGTGGTGGCCCCTTTGGACCCACATGCTGAATGTTGCAGCAATCAACGCCTGGAGGTTACATTCATTGGCAGGTGGTAATATGGATTTGCTCAACTTTATAAGAAGTATATCAAGGCATTACTTGAGAGTTTTTGAGAAAGCTCAACACTCCAGGCACCCAAGCACTGTCCCAAGAAGTATTGTAGAAGATCAAAGAGGGCAATTTCCCAAAAAAATTGAAAAGCAATTGCGCTGTCGCAAGTGCCATCAACGAGCTAGGTGGATTTGTATGAAGTGTAATGTTACACTTTGTTTGGAAAGGGAATGTTTTATAAAGTTCCATAGTGAATAACATTTTCTATTGTAAATCACTAAAATAAATTAGCTAAATATTATATAATTTATATTTTCATTAACGTCCCTATATTCCCGTTGTACTCATTTGAGTACATACCTTTTTTTCATATTCTATTCAAAAATTTATCGAAAAACTGTCATATTTTGTTCTTTGGGCATACCTTTAATAAGAAAAAAACGACCTTATTGAAATTTTGTAAAAAAAATAGTTGTGGGAACAAATGGGTTAAGTCGGTAGCACACGTATTCCGACCCCTGAACGCGACTGCTTAGTTCCGGTCACTGAGGAAGAATAGGTAGGGAGACGACGTCACGTGGTCAAACCGGATACAAGTCCGCCGTATTGATACTACACTTGAGTCAAACAGGTGGTATTGGTAAAAAGTGGTGTGGTTGTTTAGCGTATTGGGTATCAGTTATATAATAAGTTAAATATTTAAAGACATGGTTTCCTGTGCTCTACGTAGCTGCAACAGCAGAAACGCCGTTAATAAGAAGAAATTGTCTGTAATGACAATTCATAGGTTAGTGTACAAAACAAAAACAATGTGTAGGGCCGTAATTGGAAAATTTCGATTGGTGCTTGTAGTGTATTTACATCGTATACTTTGAGTTGGCATAAAGGGACTAAAGAACAAAAGGAATGAAGTTAGTAGTGACAGTTAGCTGATAGGATATTTTGTAATAAAAGGTACAGTTTTGAATATAATAACAGAAACAGTTAGGAGAGTTTTATTTAAAATAACAAACATATTCATCTATGAACATCACAGTACCACTGTATGTACGGTCAGTTAGCAAGAAATCTTGCGGCATCTGAATTTTTCCTAATGTAAATTTCATTGATAAAATGGAAATATAACGTCAAAAGTGACAGCGATTAATTTAAAGCTAAAACATGTCGAATTTGAGTGTCCACCAAAAAGCGATGTTGCAAGCCAGATTAGCCGATGGTGCCCCAATAAGGGCTATTGCTGCCGAATTACAAATTAGTAAAAACACGGTGCATGTCCGCAAAGAGAAAATTTATAGACTTGGAATCAATTGTCCGGAGGTAAGGATCTGGGAGCAGCGGCGTAGCTAGAGGGGTGTGGCCCGCACCGGGTGACACCCGTTTGGGGGTGACACCTGACCGTGAAAAATATAAACTTACAAAAACTCCAGTAGGTCGAGTATTACCACAAAAACAATGTATACACATACATACTATACTGACTGCTGTTTTTATTTTCTAGAATCTCGTACCTAAGCTCTAATTATTGCTCGCTTGGGGATTTCCCTGAAATAGTCCTTGGTTGTGTCGTTTTATTTCTTTAACAGAATATAAAAGAACAATATATAATAATCATTTTCCTGAAAATATACATTTCGTTTATTTTTTTAGACTCTTTTTCTTGATATCGTTTATAAATTTTACAAAGTCTCTCCTTTGTATTGATAATTAAATCACTTAAATGAATTTGTTTATTATTCACAGGTGTCCAAGGTTTTGAAGTAAGTGTTGATGTACAATAGGTAATCGGACATGCTTGAGATGTTGAAGATGGAATATTATTAATAATATTTTCTATAGTTATAATATATAAGAACCATTCGAGTGACCCGCTCTAATCGCCTTGGTTGAAATAGCTTCACCGAACCGTCAAAATCGACTCGAATTGGTTACACGGGGGGAAGAACTCCTCTCTGGATTCGCGAAATTAAAGGCTGTGTTTTGGGGTGGGCGTACGGACGATTTTAAATTGTTTCTCGACGGAGAGATTTACCTTCTTAATGGAGCGTGTGCAAAGATACGGGCCGCTGAAGAGGAACGTGCAAGAATCAGTACTCTCCGACGTGCAGTAAATCACGCTGTATCCACGTTTTCTGCCAAAAGGAGGACGTTTAGAGCGATAAATTTAGGTAGGTTTTCAGTATATTCAATATGGCGGTGGATCGACACAGCTGACAATGACTCTCCCAAGTCCAGTTGAGGTTGAGTAAAATGTATCTGGAGTCGCCAAAATTGACTCACAAACATCCACCTGACGCTTGATTTACGTTGACAGTCGCACGATAATGCAATTGCAGCTGATAAAACGAGTAATCAATTTTAGTTAACGATGATAGTTACACGGTTGAATTTTAATACAACGTGTTTTCTCTACGATGCTCCGAATTAAGTACTCAATATATCAAAGATGAGCCGGCTTTTATAATAATCGAGCAATATATGGATATGCGGAAAATTAGCGAGTAAGAATATTTACATTTGTCGATTGGTTGTCAAGTTTGAACGTCATAAAGCCGTCGGACAAATAAATGATGAAGAGTTTACGAAGGAATGGTGTATTATTGATTGAAATATAATACATTTCAAATATGTATTAGTGTAATTATTATTTGTGTTCAATTCCACTTACTATAAATAAATATCTGTCATTCTTCTCTCAATATCATTATAAATTGTCAGTAAACTTAAAATGCATTATCGCATGTAAGTACAGTAATAAAAATAACGATTTTTCTATGTTGTTAAGCTATATTTAATACAACGGCAGTCTATTCATTATAAACGTCATCGAAATGTCGCCAAGTTGACATTTTTGCAAGAAAATTTTAAGTATAGGCTATTTTTTGGTTAAAACTTGATCGAAAGAGAGTCATACATCCATCAATTTCATATAACGAAGAACTTGAAACAAGAGTAAATAAATAACTATCTGAGTTTTGCTTTTTCAGTCTGCCAAATTACTTTAGATGCACACGAATTATCCAAAACCTAAATGTCAACAAAATGTTTGAAATATATCAGTGTTCAAGATATAATAATTATATAAATTCAAACAACTTTACGAATAAAATCGTTTAATAACATCTGTCAAACATTTACACGGGTCTGAAAGTGCAGACATATAGCGGTAAGGAAATGAAAAAATACAGAGTTAAAGTATGATTTTCTATTAAAATGTGATACCTGTGACGTGCATATTGTAGTCATTAATTATTACCTACTGTTCCTATTGTATTGGTCATTTATCGATACATATATTAAATGGCTTGAACTCATATCTGTTACCTTTCTACATAAAAATAATAGGGCGAGCTTAATTCATTCCTTAGATGTGTCCGAAACAATTCGAAATTAAAAACATACATTAAATACTGTTAAGTTTCAACCGTTTAGAAGTAGCATGATTTTCGCTTGAGTTTTAAAAGATATATTATTAAAGCGTAATTTAAAAATTAATTAATTCTCTCAATAACCTATAAGTTTCAAAAGATGTTTTGTTGAAGTTCATCACGTTATGTTGTTTCTTACATTTGACAATTTTAACGACAATTTGGTTAAGTATCAGTCTGACATTTCGTTTTCGCAAGTTTACGTGTGAACGAATACACTTCAACGAACTGCTGTCACGATGACATATAAATGGAGGTCGAACGGCACATACACTCGGATTCAAGAAAGATGATCCCTGCGTCACTACTATATAATTCTATCAAAGAATTATGTCTATATCCGAATAAGAAATAGTATCAACTTGTATAACAAGGATAGCATAAGCGAATGCATGTGTTTTCAGTGCGATGCAAGCACGACATACGTTTTATAGAATTTATTTGAACAAGACAAAGACGGAGTGATTGCATGGGCTGTATTATTTCATACACTTCCGTTTAGCGTTTTGACTTTGACATTTCTAGTAGTTTGATCGTTTCATTTCGTTTCACAATTTGTTTGTTCAATCTTTATTAAACCAGAATGTCACGACGCGGAAAACATTACGGTCACAAGCTCAAGGACTCGTTTTAAATTTATTACAATATTTCGAGCAAGAGAAGGTTAATGGTGATCCTCTAATATCCCTTACATCTGTACAACAGGTAAACATTGTGAGATTTAACATTTTACAAATTCTAATGAATATCTTTTAGCGAGTAGCAGATGCATTGAAGGTAGGAGTAGCTACAGCAAAACGGATAAAAGCCCGATCACTAAATAGTCCTGTTCTATCTAGTCCAGGGAAGAAAAGGCCCCATATAAAAGCTAAAACAGACAGTTTGGCAGAATGCTCTAAAATGAGTATCCGAAATACATTATACACGATATATTTACAGAGTAAGACCTTAAAAATGTTGAGTATTGAAGTAATAATATCTTTAATTTTAGAAAAGCATGTTACAGTACTAACTTTAAATGCAGAAATTGCTGAAAACAATACTATAATAAACATATCGGTAGAGAAGGATATGGAGACGATAAAGTGAAGGCTATGTGGAAAGAATCACTAGACCAATGTACAGAAGAAATCTGGAAAAACTGTATCAATCAAACTGAAAAACTTATACAAGACTGGTATGACAGAGAAAGCCGTATAGATTGTGAAATCGATGACTTTGTAATTAATGTTAGTGATTCTTCAAGCAGCAGTGATAGTGAAGACAGTGACACAAGTGACATATAAAAATACGTTTTATATAGAAAGTGTAATGTTGTATTCACATATAACGGGTCATCGAAATTGATTGTCATGGTCGCTCCTGTGATTCTGCGATAAGTTGTACACACCGAACCCAATAATGGAGGTAGACACTACAAACTTTTTGTTGGCATGCTGGTTGATAATATTTTTTAGGTTAAAGTATGACATAGTTATTGTTTATAAAGTTATAACTCTAAAGCTAATTACACTTGTTTTAAAGCTTGTGAAAATAATTAGTATTATTTGGTTTTTTAATTCAATTTATTTCAGAAAATTTGCAGTAATCATTTTTTTTAAGAATTATATGCATCTGTTTTTTACAATACCTTTAATAGGTCTACATTCTGACAATGATTGAAGATTCTAAAAATTACCTTATTTTTGCTATTAGAATCGAATGTAGTGTGGCCTAACATAAAATAGAGAATATATTGAATTATTTTGTTGGATATTATTCTTACATAAATGTAGATCATAATTAGTTTCGCAAAATTATTTTTTTTTAAATGGAATACATCTTATTCATTTGAAGTTCGCAGATAATATTGTGGTTTCGGTATTATCCTAACCATAATATTAACAAAGTTTAATAAATTCACAGTCTATTTGGTAATGTAATTATCTATTGAGTATTAATAGTTGAAAAAATGTAATCAATTATTTGTCAGTCTAAATGAACTTTTATTTTAAAACTGAGGTTAATAGACGTTCTTATATTGATATTAAAATGTTGACTCTTGAGAAGAGCAGTGGAGTTACTATATCTTTGTCCTACTAGTTCAATAAATGTTGAATTATTTCCCATATACTTCACAATACACTGGTGGCCACACATTTTTTATAGAAATTTATACCTTGAAATATTGTAATGATACAAAGGCAAATTAAAAGTTAACAGTACACTTAAAGAAAATATATATACAGAAAATGTCATTTTTGCATAAATTACATTGTGCTCTTTATAAATATGTGATTAGTTGTTCATGTGTTGACATACATTTTTTACTCATTAAATTCACTTTTGAAAAAATATATTATACGCCCCTTTTTATGTATTTCCTACTATTTAAGGGGGCGTTTGAATCATAGAATACAATATAAATTTACAATTATGCAAATGTCGGTTATAAAATCATTAATTGCTTATTTTATTGTATGTAATAAGCCATAATATCCTCCTACGTATGGTATAGGGGTTTAATTTACACAAATTCTTTTTATAAAAAAAATATTTCAATTTTATCAAAAGAACCCCTTAACCCTATGACGCGTGTTTCGTAGAAGAGAAATATAACAGAAATTTTGACAATGATGTATTAGTTTGGTTTATTTGCATATTTTAAATAATTGGTAAAGAACGGCCATATTTGTATTTTGTACCTTGCAGGATTCCCTAAGAGAGGGCGCGGATTCAAAAATACTGTACTGTGACTGGTTATCTCAGGAAATTAACAGATAATCATAAATATCCAAGTTATTTAAAATGATTTAATAGTGACCGTATACCTATTTGTTATTTCAAACAAATTCTGCCAATTCAATTATTTGTGTATTTGAGATGATGAGTTCTGATACAGAGCGCGACATCTTTAGGACTAAAATGATGTTATTTTTTGACAGTAAGGAAATTACTTATGTTTTCTATGATTCAAACGCCCCCTTAATGAATTATTGTATCATAAGTTTATATAAATATTTGTTAATAAATTTATAAAAATAAAATATGGCTGCACATTTTATTTTAAATTAAAACCAAATCTGTTAATTGTATCCAGGTGCCATTCAAACCAACATGTATTTCAATCTTCGTTAAAAGAAAGAAATACATTTTTATTAGTATTACAGAGATAATGTTCGCTCAAAATTCTTATGAATGTGTAAGGCACAAATTAAAAGAAGTGTAAATAAAACTATTGTTATATAAAGAAAAAGACAAGAATTTGGATATAAGATTTTATTTTTGAGAAACACCCAAAAGAAAATTAAGATAATCACTGAAAAACAGTCATAGAATTAGTGTTGAATTTAAATTGTTACGTCCTTATTTTGCATGTCTTCACATGGAATCTATAAACTATATAATTATTAATTACCTCCAACTACACAGAAAAAGAACAGTAATCAGTTATAAAATAGTTTAACAAAATATTAATGAAAAGAAATTTTAATCCGACAATAGTCGATTCATATATTATATTTAAATAATCATGTGCCAAACAGAAAATTATAACTAAAATTCAGTCTTAACTTAATTGCTTTGAGAAACAAATCTTTGATTTGGTTACAGTCTATCACATCCTTATATAATACTGAGATTTCCAGGCTCTACCATTTCAGTTGTTACGGTTGTATTTAATTCATCTAATCTGTTTATATATTTTTTAAAAGTGTAGCTCGACAAGTGTTTACTCTCTGCTTCATATTTTGAAAATGGATATTCCATATATTTTATATCTAAATAGTAAAATCCACCTCTTATATTTATAGGATGTAACTTCATTTCATGTAAAACATGTATACAATTTTGATCAAATTTATTTGAAGTAAATAAATTGTATTTATTGTTTGTTTTGTACCCACGTTATTTCTCAATAAAGTTCTATTATCATTTGTATTTTGGCATATGTTAAATTTAGTACATTAGAAGACTATTGAGTTTATATTACATATTTTTAATAAACGATAAAGGCGATTATCTAACTTAGTTATCTAATTATACATAACCTAAAATTAGATCGATCAATCTAACCGGAAAACGTAGGATTTCATCATTATAATTTCCATGTTCATTTTATAGTTTACAGTACTTATCATGATGGCGAAGTATTGATTTGAATCATACGATATTAAACAATGACGCAGGGATCATCTTTCTTGAATCCGACTATATATGGGTTCGTTCGCAATTGACATCGAAAAATGAGGTGTGGCCACCACACGACTTTCCTATACCTATGAAAGTGTTACTTCCGGTCCGAATTTTGAAATTTCATTTATATAAAAAATATTCCAAATCTAACTTTAAGTAGTTTTGTACTCTTCATAAATATATATAGAATGCATAATTTACGACATATTTGCAAAAAACCGATTTTCGATAAGAGTAAAAAAGCCTACTTCCGGCAGGAATTTCGACAAAAATTTTTAATAAAATTCTTCTTAAATTTAATTTTAAGTACATATAAATTCTTTATAAATTTGTCTAAACTTAGTAGTTGACGAAATATTGGCAAAATTCGAGTTTTTCACTGAAGTAAACTACTACTTCCAGTTGACCTAATTTGCTGAAAATCTAATCAGTTCCCAAGAGGGAGATTATACACGTAAATACAAAATTTGGAATTGATATCTCCAGCGGTTTGACCGCTATCGTGGTCACAGACAGACACACACACAGAGAGAGAGACATTTTTTAAAAACCACTTTTTTGGTATCAGGGGACCTCAAAACGTGGACATCTGCAAAAATCTCGAGGTCGAAAATTTTCATCATCACAATACTTCCTTATACTACGTATAAGAAAGTAAAAAGCGAGCAGAATCGCTCAGAGTTTGAGTCACGTGATTTGTGATCGTTCCACTAATTGCGAACGGAACTAATCAAAAAGTGATCCTGACAATAGGCGATAAAAGCTAGGTTATGTTGTAGTTAGTGCCGTCAGGGCTGATTTACTGCATATAGTACTCTACTAAATACCTGAATAGTAAAAAAGAGGAGCCAGTTTTCATCTAGTAAGAACTATGCCTGGTGTTCGCAATACCTGTGCCTGTACCTTAAGCATATCTGTCGCGTACGATGTGATTTTTGATAATTCATCGGATGAAGAAATTGATAACGAATATGTCAAAATAGAATGTTTTGCAGAGGAAATTGTACCAAATATGTCGCATAGACAGTTTAAATCACATTTCAGAATTTCTCCCCGAACTTTCGAAGTCATTTTAAACAAGATTTCAACAGTTGCACCAATAAGTATAAGAACGGGGCCACCTTCCATTACTTTGGAGAAACAGTTGATGATTGCCATTTGGTATTTAGCAAACATTGAAAGTTTACGGTAAATAAGTTGAAAGTTATATACAAATGTATGTACAAAATAATGTAGTAAACACCTCTTTCATTTTAGTGGAATTGCACAAGTTTTGGGGTAAGCAAATCGACAGCTTGGAAAGTTTTGTACAACATTTGTCGTTTACTTTTACAAATTAATACTCATTATGGAATTATCTCTTGGCCAAATGAAGAGGAAGCATTAAATGTAATCAATAATTTAAAGTTATATTATCCTGTCGACCGACGTAAGATTTTTATTTAATATTCTCAATCATTTGTTGGAATAAATCCAAAAATTTATCTTGGCGTTCCAACTTCTCTTTATGGCGCTTTTCAGTGACATCTGCTTTTCCAATTTTTTTTTTTTTTAGGAGGTGATTCTTTACTGTCGTTTGTGCTTTCCTTTTTTTCATTTGCCCGTTTATAACCTGCAGTTGAAGAACATGTTGCAATAGGTTCGATTTCTGGCTTTCCATCCAACACACCATTCATGGTGTTGGAAAAGGGCCAATCTTTTCTGTGATTTCCTGTTCTGTTATTGTGTTCTTTAACGGATTTGTAAATTTTCTTTAATCCTTTCCATTTAGTATCACATTGAATTGATGTGAAATTGGCATTTGCTGCTTGTGAAAACATAAGAGCAATTTTGTGCCACACATTTTTTTAAAACTTGATTCAAAATCTGTTGTGACTTGATATGATATGATGTGGTTGTGACCACTGTTTTGATTATGATGAATAGACGATACTTGTTTAGAACTGATAATACTTTATTTAATCTTACACTATTACATTTCACCACATTTGTAACTACTCTTTGCGTTCTTCTCTCTTATGCTGACTCTCTCGTACTGTCTGTGTTCAGGCGGCACTTCGAACTTCCCCTCTCCCACTCGTGTCCGCACATGCCGCCCGCCTTGAAAGGGCAACTTTCAAAAATACAAAAAGATTAAATGATACATTCTGCATAAAATTACAAGTAACAACAATTGAACCCTTAGGCGATTGGCAAAACACTGATTTTGGTGATGGCCTGCTTATAGTTACCATTTCTGGTTTTCACTGTCACTGCTCGGACTAGGTTATCCTTTCCATGATGCACTTCTGCTATACGCCCCATCGTCCATCTCAAGGGAGGCAAATTTTTTTCCCTTAATAAGACCAGCATCCCAGGCACCATGTTTGGATGTTCCTTCTTCCACTTCGATCGCTGCTGTAGGCTGCTGAGATACTCGGAGGACCATCTTTGCCAAAAATGTTGAACTGATTGCTGGATAAACTGATATCTTGACAATTTTTTCATTTGTATTTCTTTTAAATCAGGATTCAGATTATGATTGAGTGAGTCTCCGATTAGGAAATGAGCTGGGGTTAGAGCTGTCAAATCGTTTGGATCATTTGAAAGAGGAAGTAAGGGTCTGGAATTCAAGATGGATTCTATTTGAGTAAGCATGGTATACATTTCTTCAAATCTATATGATTGTTCAGCAGTAATGCGTTTCAAATGATATTTGGTTGACTTAATTGCTGCCTCCCATAGTCCACCAAAGTGTGGAGATCTTGGAGGTATTGTGTGCCAAGTTATGTTATTTTGAGTTAACATATGGTTTAGTTTTGTTTTGTGTGCGTTTGTATTAAACAATTCAGGCAATTCTGACAATTCGTGTTTTGCTCCTAAGAAATTTGTTGCATTGTCAGAATAAATGTTCAAAATCTTTCCTCGTCTCGCTAAAAATCTCTTTAGCGTGGCAATAAATGCGTCGGTTGTCAAATTCCCTACCAGTTCTATGTGTACAGCCTTGGTCGCAAAACAGACAAAGACAGCTATGTAAGCCTTGATGAGTTTCTTTGTTCGGCGTGAACCTTCATACAAATGGATAGGTCCACAGTAGTCTAGTCCGCAATTAATGAATGGACATGCTGGTTGGATTCTTGTTTCTGGTAGGTCACCCATAAGCTGAATACTTATTGCAGGTTTCGCTTTAGCACATACCAAACATTTTTGAATTATGTTCCTTACAGTCGTGCGGCCTGAAATTGGCCAGTAATTATCTCTGACTGCTGCTAAAGTGCCTTGCACACCAGAGTGCATTTGCTTGTTATGCTCATGACGAATTAACAAGGTTGTTAATGCATGCTTTGAAGGTAGCAAGATTGATGTTTTTTGTTATAATGTATAGGTGCATGTTTCAATCTTCCTCCAACGCGTAAGATGTTGCTGTCATCCAGAAAAGGATGAAGACTAAGTAATTTGCTTTTAGGATGTATAACTTTGTTCATCCTGAAAAAGGTTATGTCTTCGATAAAATCGGCTTGTGCAATTTTCACTAATCTAATAGTAGCTTCGTTCAATTCGGCTATCGACAACATTCCTGTTAATCTGTGTATAGATTTCCTTGAATTGTTAATGAATCGTAGCATGTATGCTGTAATTCGTTGAAGCCTTGAAAGGTCTGAGTATCTTTCGATTAAGTCAAATCCCTGTGTCACTACTGTTAGTAAATTTGCAATAATTTTTCTTTGTTCTGGCAATGGATCGGCATTCATAACAGGAGAACTTGGCCAATCCCCGATATTTCTTTGTAACCATGGCGGTTCCTTCCACCACAATTCTGATTCCATTAATTGCTTCGGAAATGCCCCACGTGAGATAATGTCAGCTGGGTTGTCACTTGACATAACGTGTTCCCAATCTTCTAAGTTTGTATTTGTTTGTATTTCTGCTACTCTGTTGGCCACAAACGTCTTCCATGTGTTTGATGCAGATCTAATCCAACCGAGTGCGATTGTTGAGTTTGTCCATAGGTAAACCCTTGAAATGTCCATGTTTAATGAAGTAATGGTCTTCTTGACAAGATTGGTGAGCAAGACTGCGCCATAAGTAACAGTTTGTAGCTTGTATGTTTGTATATCATCTTCAGGATTGTTCCGCCATAATATTTTTTGATATTCCTGATCTGTGGTGTCCACAAGCACTTGACGATACATCTTTACAATATCCGCTGTCATAACATATTTGTGTTTTCTAAACCGTATTACAATAGAATACAAGTGCTGCTGTACCGTAGCTCCCACCAACAAGTTATTATTTAAAGACACTCCTGATGATGTGTTCTGCGATGCGTCAAATACTACTCTTAATTTGGTTGAAATACTGGATTCTTTCAACACGCAGTGATGTGGTAAATAATACTGTTCGTTTGCAATGTCTATGACATTTTCCTGTAATCTCATGTGATCTAATTCTATGTATTCGTTCATAAACTTTGAATATTCTTCCTTGAGTTTCGTGTTTCTGTTTAATTTTGTTTCTAACTGTAGAAATCTCTTTAATGCACTTTCTCGTGAAGATCCTAACTCAAGTGTGTTTGGTTTGAAAGGCAATTTGACAATAAACCTCCTGTTTTCGTTCTGGAATAATTTGCACGAAAATGTTCTTCACATTGTTGTTCTTCTTTAGATAGTAGCTGCTGCGGTGGCAGTTCTTCCACTATCCAAAATTTAGGTAACTGATCTTCTAAACGTTCTGTAGAGAAATTGCATGATACTGCATTTGTTCCCGTATGATAATGCTTGCCTGCTACAACCCATCCAAATTTGGTTTCTTGCAATAAGGGTTGCATTGACTGCTTTTGTATCTGCCCAACACATAATATATCCCAAAATATTTCAGCCCCCCTATCAACAAATCTACGTCGTTTGAAATGTGAAATGTTTCATCTGCTAACTGTACATTTTCGGGAATTTTAAATTCTGAAATATTGATTGATGTCAACGGCAATGGGCTAGTAATTTTTGGTAATACTAGGCAATTTAAAGTTGTACAAAAATTGCTAAATCTCGATTTAATTTCAACGCATGTAGCAAATTTAATGTTCATTGATGTGCGGTTAATACCGACAACTGGCATCGTAACTGGCTGCAATTTCAATTTTAGTTTTTTACAAGTTTCTTCTGTAATGAAGTTTGATTGTGATCCAGAATCCAATAAGGCTCTGACATTAATACATTTATTGTAGTTGTTGTGACAACGTACAACTGCTGTTGAAAGTAACACCCGACTTTCTTGCGCACAATGAGTTGAAATGTTTGCTTGTTCAACATTGTTACTGCTTGGTTGTGACTGATTGACATCATCACTTTTATTTCCGTATTTGGTTGTGTGTAATAACGTGTTATGTTTTTTATTACATCTTTTGCATGATCTTGCCTTACAATGGCTGTATTGATGATTAGATCTGAAACAATTGATGCATAATTTCAAACCTTTTATCTTGTCGTATCTTTCTTCAACAGACAAATCTAAAAATCGATCGCAATTATAAATTTGATGATCTTTGCTTTTACACATGTTGCAATAATAGAAATTTGTGCTCACATTTGATGATGAATACGTTCTTTGTTTGTTATCATTTATTTTACTATAATGATGCTTAGTGGAATTTTGTTTCGATTCTTGTGCTTGTACCTTTGTGTTTTTTAAAGATTCTAACATCTGACACCGATTGGTTAGAAACTTTGTCATTTCTTGCATGGTTGGTAATTCATTTACTTTTAATTTAGTTTCCCATTCACGTTTAGTCTGATAATCAAATTTTGATGTTATCAAATGTATAAGTAAAGAATCCCACTGATCTACTGGTTGTTTTAATGATTTTAAAACCCTTGTATTCCTTAAAACTCCGTCAAATAGAGTGCGTAACCCATCCGAAGATTCTTTTGTTACTATTGGTAACTCGAATAATGGTTTAATGTGATTTTGTACAATGAGCCTTTTATTCTCATATCGCTCCTGCAATAACTCCCACGCTATGGTATAGTTATCTGATGTGACTGATAATGCTTCAATAACTTCTTTGGCATTGCCTTTTAATGTTGATTTTAAATAATGGAATTTTTGATTATTATCTAACTTTACATTTGTGTGAATAAGTGACGTGAATGTATCGTAAAACGGCAGCCACTGGTCGTATGATCCGTCAAAAGAAGGTAGATTTATTGCCGGCAAATTTACTTGAATATTTGCTGTATGTGAAATAGGTTGTTGTGGTTCTTGCAAAATTGTATTTGTATTTATGTTTAATGGTTTCTGAAAATCGGCAATATATGTCTCTGACGTTGCCAGGGCCGTGAAGTATGCATTTTCAAATTTATCACGTTCCTCTGATTTTAATTCTTCTTCATTCGCTGTTTCTAACTGATCTTGAATCTTGTTAAATTCCTCATGTAAATTTTGTATATTCCCCAATCGTATTTTAAGCTGGGATATGTCGATTTTACATGACTTATTCATTGATGTTAAAAACGAATTAAATCGTGTTAAATTTGCTTTTATTTGCCCTCTTTTTTGAATTAATAATTTAACATCTGCCTCGTCCATGCTAGCAAATAATATAATGTTTTTTGCTGATATATATATATGTCGCAGCCTGTTACTGAAATTAGCCGTTTCATGAAAAGTCTGGACAGTTCATGAAATGCTGCCACATAATGAAACGAATAAATAGTACGTAAAAAGGCCAAATTTTGTAGACGTTACATGAAACGTCAGCGTACTTCTGCCTCTTGGTGAAAACGTTAAGAATTACACTAAGTGGCTGACTCCGTTGGTCATTTAATGTAACGCTGCTAATCAAACACATAACCTAAAAATGGCGGCATCAGACAGTTCCAGTTGTGTTCAACAAACGCAATTTTATAAAAAGTTGGAAGAGTTTTATTTACAGAAGCCGCTGCGAAAGCCCCACACAAAACAAAAAATTGAAGCAATTATACAAGAAATTGCAGTGGCCAAACAAAAAAAGTAAGTGAACCTGTTAAAATTACCTAATTAGGTTAGGTTTGCTGTTTGTATTTTCTACTGTTCTAAAAGAAGTTTGTCTTTTAGGGGAAGAAAGGAACGGCGAGAATATTTTTTACTACAAACATATGATGTTTTAACAATTGCCGATCAGTCACATTTAATAAAGAAACATGAAAGCGGAAGTGATATTGAATTCGTAGTTGCATACGAAGAATTGTATGAAAAATTATATGATTATCACGTCAACAAAACAGGACATGGTGGCCGCGTTAAAATGGAAGCTGCCCTAAGAAATAAACTTAGTATTCCACGTCCGGCTATAGAATTTTTTCTTCAGTGCTGCCAAGAGCTGCAATGAAAAGAAGCATGGCAAACAAAAAATTGTGATACGGCCTATTGTCAGCAAGGATTTTAATGAAAGGGGGCAAGTGGATTTGATAGATTTCCAGTCACTTCCTGACAAACAGTATAAATGGATAATGAATTATCAAGACCACTCCACAAAATTCTTATTCTTACGACCAATGGAGAGTAAGCGTGCCGAGGAAGTTGCTTCAAACTTACTAAGTATTTTCCTTTTAATAGGAGCCCCTAAAATCCTTCAGAGCGACAATGGACGTGAGTTTGTAAATAAAGTAATTGTTGAATTAAAAGATATGTGGCCTGAGTGTATCATTGTACACGGCCGTCCTAGACATCCCCAGAGCCAGGGAAGCATTGAAAGATCGAATCAAGACGTGGAAAATATGATACGAGCTTGGATGGCTGACACAAAATGTAAAAGATGGGCTACAGGCCTTCAGTTTGTGCAGTGGCAAAAGAACATCTCATTCCACAGAACAATAGGGCGGTCGCCATATAAAGCACTGTTTGGCTGTGAACCCAAGATTGGATTATCTTCTAGTAATATTCCCTCAGCGCTTGCAGTAACATTGGCAACTGAAGAGGAGCTGATGGGAATTATGAATGAAGGAGAAGGTCCAGTTGCCAAAAATACGGACGCACGTGAAACCATCAAAAATGCCACTGCTGTATCTTTGCCGGAAGAAGAACAAGAGGAAGCAAATATAAATGGCCATCAAGCACCAATGTGTGAAAATTGTTTGCAAGTTGCCAGCCCTGTTGATGTTTGTCAGCAAGGATCTTTGGTATTGTGCAATTTATGTCATGTCAGTGAAAGCATTACCAAAGAGCGCAACGAAGCTAGAAATAAAACTGAAGAAGCAGCTAAGAAAATGTTAAGTAATTCTGCGAAAAAAATGCCAAGTTTTAATATAGGCGATTGCGTATTACTGAATATTCCCAAAGTAGACAGAGGTCCAGGAGATTCCAGGAATATTATTTGTCTGATAATTGACCAGAAAAATGGAGTAAATCAGGTTGCTACTAAGTACGGCACGATAAAAGGATGGTTCGGTGCCGAAAGCCTTACTCTTGCGGGTTCAGCATTTCTAGACAAAAAGGAAATCCCTTTAGAAAAATTACTTAGCTTAAGAGAAGCAGTTACATTGGAGTCAGGTGGTCAAGGCATGCTAAAATGTGCGTGTAAACCTAGCAAACAACATTGTACTAGAAATAAGTGCATCTGTAAAAAAAATTACGTACTTTGTAACAGCCGTTGCCATAATAGTTTGCCGTGTTTTAATAAATAGTCACTTCGGCATATCTTAATATTTTTATTTTTTGTACCAGTGTAATGATAAGTGCAATAAACAGTTTACCTTCTAATAAATTTATTGTTGTTATAATATAATATTATTACACTAAGCGGTATATAAAGCGGCATTACGAGAAAAGACCTAGGTATGTTAGTTGTCAGCCAGTTAGTGTAATTTACTACGTTTTCACCAAGAGGCAGAAGTACGCTGACGTTTCATGTAACGTCTACAAAATTTGGCCTTTTTACGTACTATTTATTCGTTTCATTATGTGGCAGCATTTCATGAACTGTCCAGACTTTTCATGAAACGGCTAATTTCACTACCAGGCTGCGACATATATAAGTCACACGTGTGTTAGCGATTCTATCTGCTATGTGTATACTTATATGTATATGCGAGTACGATATATGTATATGTATGGTATGTATGTTGCGAGAGAGAACGGGAGATAGGGAATGGCCGTATTCAGCCAGTCACGGCGCTGCCAGCAGTGCCAGCCAACGTTGCCAGCGCTCTTAAAAAAGATGTAATATAGCGCACGCGTCAAATGTACTAGATCCAATACTTTGGTATTATTTTTGAGTAAATAACTTTAAAGCTTAACAAAAATTTTATTTAGCACCCAAAAAATAAAAAAAAATAAAAATGCACAAAAAATAAAAATTCTGTAATTACTCTTATTTGTAAACAATGTCTTTTTTTAATAAGTTTGTGCTCGGTTCCCAATCAAAGCATGGAACACATCCCAATCCCAATAAACCTTTTGCCATTAACAGAGCGTTGCACGTTTCCGGAACTAATCTATTTCTAACCTTTGTTTTAATGTGGTTTAATTGAGAAAAGATTCTCTCTGCAGATGCACTGCTGTGCGGCAAAGATAAAATATTGAACACGAACTCACAAATATTCGCAAAAACTTTTTCATTGGCTGAATTTTTGTAACTGTATAGCTCAAACCAAAAAGCTGAAAATTCGAGTTCTTTCAATTTTTTTTTTAAATTTTCTGCCAAACTACAGATTTCTCTACCTTCGCATGCAATCTCCTCAACGTTATTACTGGTTAAATTAGAAAACTGCTCAAGAAGAGGAGTAAATGAAACTGGTTTTTCCAGCAATACTTCTGGATTAAGCAGTTTAAGAAACTCGTATTGTGGTAAATTTTTAAACCTAAGTCGAATTTGTAAGCAAAGTTCGATATAAAAATTTAAACAATTATTGTAAAAATTTCTCAATTCTTCAGCTTTAATGTTGTATTTTTTAATCAGTAAATCTGTTTTTTGCCCTAGATAAATTTCTTCATTAGGTAAGCATTCATGAACATTTCGTAAATTTATTTCAAAAATGTTAGATTTTTCCACATAGCTATTTTTCAAAAAACATTTTAATATATTTTTATAAAGAGAACTCACTCTATCATATAATAAATGAATTTTGGGCTTTTCTGATTGGAACTCCACATTTAGCTTGTTTATAAGTGGCAAAATAAAACTTAAGAATGTCAAATATAATTCTATCTCGATTTTAGAAAACAGCTCCAGTATTTTTTTTGGTCTGTCTAATTCTTTTTCTTCTGCAACTTCGGATGTAAAATACAACATCAAAGCTTGCCATTGTTCTAATATTCGCCGCACAACAGCCTCAAGGGACAGCCATCTTGTTTGAGCCAATCTTAAAAGTTTGTGGGGTTTTAGTTCTATGAACTCTTGAAATTCTTGATACACCTTTTGTCTTTTTGGGCTTCGAGAGATGTAGTTGTAAATGTCTTGCACAAATTCTTCTACTTCAGAGGGAATTTTTGTAGCTGCAAATGATGCACATAAATGGAGCGAATGGCATACACATCCAATTACAAAGATCTTCGGGTTTACGATTTCTTTTAATTTAGCTTGAACACCTCCAATTTGTCCCATCATAACAGAGCAATTGTCTGCAGCAAAACCGATGACATTTTCATAGTCTATTTCAAATTTACGCAAAACTTTTAAAACTGAATCCACCAGGCCATTTGCAGTGCAAGATTCCACTTCTATCAATGACAATAATGCCTCCCGGACAGTAGCCTGACGACGGTCAGTAAATCGAGCTACGATGGCCAAACATTTTTTGACAGATATGTCAGTAGTCTCGTCGATTATCAAGGAAAACTTTTGATTTTTTAAAATCTGGACATTTATTTCTTCAGCTTCATTTTTTAGCATAAATATCATTTGCGTTGTTTTTGTCCTAGCACAGTTTATGTTTTTTATAATTTCTGAATCATTTACACTTGACTTTAAAAGTTTAGGAAGATGGTCCATAAAACGCATAGGGATATTATGCTCTACAAGTCCCATGGTCAATTTGTATTCTGCTTTTTTAACACTAACTGCCAATTTATCTCTCTGCGGATCATTAAACAATGTCATTATGTTAGCGGTATTTTCCACATTTCTGGAATTTTTTATATGAACTGGTTTTTTTTCATGACGTTCTAGATGAGTCTTGCCACCCTGTATAGTTTTCTTACACACTAGGCACATCTTTTCACCCGTCGTTAACAACTTTAACCAGGAAAAAGTTTTCAGCCATTCGTCTTTGAATTTTTGTTTATATACTTTTCGTTTCTTTTTTGACATTACCGTGGGAGTTTCATCAAGGTCTGTGTTGTCTGAAGATTGATTCACTTCGTTAAAATCAACCTGATTTGAAACGACAGACGAAGTTAATAGTTGTTGCTGATTTTGTCCTGAAGAAGTTGACGGTTTCGGCTCAGATTTTGAGGTTGATGGTTGTGGGTCATGTGAACTTGGCCCGCATTCGGATGTATCGGATTGACTGATTTTGCGTTTTCTTATAATAAATCTGGTCAATAGTTTAAAAAAATAGTGTAAGACTGAGGAGCAAGCAACTACATTTAACATATACGATACCTATCCATAATGGTGCACTTAGAAAAACACAAACAATAATGGTATATTGAATATTGTAAAATAAAATGTATATTTGGGGAATCACCAAATTGATCAAATGTCAAATGTCAAATCTACAGATTTCAGTTTCCAATAAAACACAATTATATCATGGCCAACTTCACTCATTTCGTTGGCTCGGTTCAGTTTGAAAGCCACAGAGAGCGCCAGCGCAAAAAATACCAACCACAAAATATGCATGATAAAGTAGTTGCATAATTTCAATTCTGCAAAAAAATTCTTCAAAGTTCAAACTTTTCAAATTTGTACAAAAGATCGTTAAACAACACCTGAAAACATTACCAAATCTTAAGAAAAATTTAAAAATGTACTAAATAATCCAAAAATGTAAAAAGGTACAAAAGAGTACAAAATGTATTAGATTCGTACAATTGTACTAGCTCTGGCAACACTGGTGCCAGCGCTGTTTCGACAGCGCTTTTTATTTTGTAGCCAAATCCATCGCCGGCGCACGCGCATTTAAGCGGTAATTTGGCGTCTTTTAAAATCAACTTGCTATCCACTCTACTAAATCTAACCTATATTTTAATATAATTGTAAGAATTTCATATCTCTTCTGAGACTTAATATTCAAATATAGATATTTAATATAAAATATTAAATAGGTAAGTTTGTATTATTTCGTATATTACGTTGTAAAAACTTTTATCATTTGTGAAGAATGGAAAACATCGAAGTATTGGATGAGGGGTTAGAAATGGCTTTAAATCCAGCCCCAATTATGGAATTAGTGAATAGAGTTAATCAGGAACATATTAATGCAATGTTACTGGATAACGAGCCAGATCCAGTTAGAAATGAGAATTATGCAGAGATTATTATTCCACAATACAACCCCGATGAATTCTATTCTCATTTTAGGATGTCACGAAATGTATTTGAAGTAAGTAAACATACTTAATGTTAGATTAATACAAGGAATATTAATATAGATTTTTTATTTACACTTTAAGGAGCTTGCAACAAATGTTGGAGGGAGAATTGAAATTATGCCAACGGTTCCAGTTATGAAGAAGTTGCTTTTCACTGTATGGATGTTAGCAAAACCTGAAGCATTCATAGCATGTTGTGACAGATTTGGATTTTCTACAGGTACAGGACATTTGATATTTCATGATATGTGCAGAACAATATGCCAGATGATGGAAATAGAAATATTCTGGCCTAGAAATGAAGAAGCGATGAGAACTGCTAGGTACTTTGAAGAAAAGACAAGATTTCCAGGAATAATTGGCGCAATTGATGGATGCCATATTCCAATTAAAGCACCTCGAAATAATCCAATAGATTATTATAATAGAAAGTCATTTCATTCTATTATATTGCAGGGTGTTTGTAATGAAAAAATGGCATTTATAGACATATTTGTAGGCATGCCTGGTAGGGTTCATGATGCAAGGGTGTTTAAAACTAGTCCATTATATATTGAAATGACCAACAATAGGCATTTTATACCAGAACCAATGCACCTATTGGGCGATAGTGCTTATCCTCTCCAAACAAATGTAATGGTACCATTCAGAGATAATGGTCATCTTACAGCCCAACAACACCGATATAATATAATGAAGTACTTAGCAGTGCAAGAAGTAAAGTGGAACAGGCATTTGGTAGGCTGAAGGGGAAATGGCGTCGTTTAAAATATTTGGACATGGACATAGAGAATATTCCATATGTAGTAACAGCTGCTTGTGTTTTACATAATTATACAATAAGAATGGCTGTCGATGAAGAAAATGTGGAGGATTATATCGTAGAGGCAGTTGAAGGTGTACAGGTCGGCGAACAGGATGAACCACAGGCTGATATATCACAAGCTGCTATGCAGAAAAGACAAGCTATTTTACAATTATTTTAAAATATTAAGTAAGCATATTAGAATGAAGTAAAGTTACTAAATTACTTGAAATTGTCTACTTTTATCTAGTTTACCAGTATTGTGTGGCAAACATAGTGTATTTTTCTGATATGATATTGCATTTATAGTAGGGCTTGATATACTAAGGGATATAGATTAGCAAAATCACCAATTAATATTATAATATATGTACATTAAATACACAATAAAACACTGTAAATTAATGTGTATTATTTAATAAATCTACAATAAAGGAAACAAATTACTTGAACAAATCTTTTTTATTTTATAATACAAAATATACATATAATATATTACGGTTTCTTAAAACTTTTTAGTAATTCATTACGTTCCTTTAATGAATCTGCTATACTTTTGTAGGACTCCTTAATTTCTCTCAATTCCTGCAATTTTTCCTCCTCTATTTTTATTATCCTCTCTCGATACTGCTGCAGTTCACGATTTTTCTTCTTGCTGGATGTAGTTGCGGCTTCTGATGTTTTACAATGTTCTGGAGGAGCTGCACTACTGGTTGATGGCTGTGGTGACGGAAGATCTATTTCAGATTGTGAAATAGGACTCGCACTACCAGATTTTGTTGTAAAAGTAGTACGAGATTTTAATGATGAAAGGAGCAAAGGTGGATTCACAGTTGAATCTGTAGCAAACAATTCATCCATCATAGTGAAATACGACCAATGTTGTCTTGCTCTACCTGTTTGACTTATTTTGTCCTTTATGGCACGGTAGGTCGTTTTTAAGTTTCTAAATTTTTTGTCACATACATCTGCTGTAACACTATGTCCATGCTCCATCATCTTTTTAGACAATTTTTGCCACAGGTTGTTTTTTTTAATTTTAGGGTTTCTAAATTTTGGTAGCTCCTCCCGATAGCTTTCCAAGAGTAACTTGGTTGCCTCGTCATTCCAGCTAAACTTTTCTTCAGCAGCTTCGCCTGTGACTGCAGCAGGGAGGATTGCTACTTGAGCAGTGGTATCCTTAATAGAATTAATAAATTCCAATTTAAACTCTTCGTCTGCAAGATATTAAGAAAAATATTTTAATATGTAAGTAATATTTTTATTTATAAAGTGCACAATAATGGAAGCATTAGAAAATAGTTGTTGCATAAAAGTAATAACAAATTTATACAGGTACATACCTTCGTAAATTCTCGAAACTAATTGTACTGGTACACTTGCTGTTAATATTTCACCTTCGACATCAAATTGCATAAGAACAAATTCAGTTTCAGGATTCATAGTGAGTGTAACTTCGAACTTGTAATTAGAGTTATTTCGATAAACGTAACTTAACTGCCTTGATGAGCGTAAATGATTTTCATAAAACGAAATTTCAAATATATAACAGTAACCCCACCATAAGGGGTGAAGGTTTTTACGAATTACTATTTTAATTTAGATTGTGGGTTTTTCCCTACTTAATGCTAAATATAGTAAAACATTTGGGAATACCAAATCTTTACAACTTCTTTACAGGTATATACAAAACAAAAACCAGCATACCTTTAATCTGAACCCACAATAAAACTCCATAAAAATGAATAAACTGGAAAATAGTATCATAATAATAATAATTATATTATTTTTGTTCAAGAGTTAAAGTACCTTCATTTTTGATTATTAAACATTTAATATTGTTTATTTATAATTAAAATATACTATTTTTACATTTTCTCAATTAAAAAACGCAGTTTAGTTTCAATATTGCGCTAATTTAAATTTGGCCGCTTCCCCCACTCTCCGCTAAGTAATCTAGCGCAATTTATTTTCGCTGGCAAACATGGCGGCCGCTGAGACTCATCGCTGTAACTTAGCGGAGATTTTTTGTCGCCGCTTAGCTAAGCGGCTGGCAGCGCCGTGACTGGCTGAATACGGCCAATGTAGGTAATGAAACGAAATGAGACTACTCACTTGACTTGCTATGATATGATCAGCTGCGTTCGATGTCTGGTTTGGTACTGTAATCGTGGCTGTGATGTTCTTTTCTTAGGTGTCTATCCGGCATGTGAAGGACCATTTAATGATATGATTTGATTTGATATGATGTGGTTATGACCACTGTTTTGATTATGATGAATAGACGATACTTGTTTAGAACTGATAATACTTTATTTAATCTTACACTATTACATTTCACCACATTTGTAACTACTCTTTGCGTTCTACTCTCTTAAGTAGAGTTTACACTATCTGAGAAATCATACTATTTCTCTTTAGAGATATCATACAATTTTTCATAAGACTTAAAAATGTAGCTATATTAATTAATATGTAATTGTATGTGTTCACACTGTGCAAGTAAATACGTTTCTCGGTTCGAGTCTGAAAAATAGAACTGACATTTAATTAAACACAACTTAACCTATCATTTCTGACGTGTTGTTAAAAGTAGATCTGATTTGAAATAATTATTGTAAAATATAATTTAAAACATGGACGACAATCAAGAAGTTTTGATTGGCATTGCGTTATGTGTATTACTGCTAATAAAGCAAAGAGACGTAATAACGCATTGAAAACTAAAAAAACCCAACACAGACGTTTGTGGACTCGCAAGTGGCTCCAGCGGAGAAACCTGGGCAGAGGAGTTTCGAATATGGTTTTCCAAGAACTGAAAATTGAGGATCCACGTAGTTTTAGAAACTTTTGTCGAATGACTTCAAATACATTTGACTTTCTCTTGAAAAAAGTTGAACCTCTTATTAAACGTGAAGATACCATTCTCTGCGAAAGTATTGCATCAAAATCACGGTAAAATTGAGAAGTGTAGGCATTAATTTTGTTTTTATAAATACATTTTTTAGATTGTTAGTTACACTACGATATTTGGCAACTGGGGAGAGTTTTAAAAGTTTGAGTTATTATTTTCGAATTTCAGTACCATCACTTTCTTATTTGATACCAGAAACTGCAAGAGCAATATACAATGTACTGAAGGATGAATATTTAAAAACTCCAACAACAAAAGAAGAATGGCTTTTGATTGCAAAAAGATTTTTTAAGCAATGGAACTACCCAAACTGCCTTGGTGTCCTAGATGGTAAACACATTGCCTTTAGAGCAAGAAAACGCGATGGATCTTTCTATTATAACTATAAAGGTTTTAATAGCATTGTCTTAATGGCTTTGGTAGATGCTGATTACAACTTTATTTATGTTGACGTCGGATGCAATGGTCGTATTAGTGACGGGGGTGTTTATAACAACAGTACATTATGCACGGCAGTTGATCAAAACTTGTTAAACTTTCCAGAGGACGCCGAATTACCTGGATCTGAAAAAAAACTTCCATACGTAATTGTTGCGGATGATGCATTTCGGTTGTCGAAACGAATAATGAAACCTTGGGGCCAGCGATCTTGTGCAAAAGAAAAAAATTTCAATTATCGTTTAAGTCGCGCACGATGGGTTGTGGAAAATGCTTTTGGCATTTTGGCAAATCGGTTTCAAATTTTACAAAGAGACATCAATTTATCTGTCGAGAAAGTGCAATGGATTACACTTACCTGTTGTGTTCTCCATAATTTTATAAAACACAATCAAGGAAAACAATTTTATTTGAAAGGAATTGATGAAGAGAATGTTGAGTTGATTTCGCTAAAGGAAGGAACTTGGAGATCTAATGTTTTCCTTACAGATTTGCAAAGAAGTAACATTAATCGATCTGCTGATGGACCTATTGAAATACGAAAGATATTTAGTAACTATTTTAGCAATGAGGGGTTTGTGTCTTGGCAATGGGAAGCAATAAAGAAATTTAACTTTTGAAATTTATCTTGTGTTATTGAAGAAACATATCCTAAATATTGGTGTCTGTAACAACAAACATAACATTATTGTTTGAGTTTTTTGTTGCAAGCCATTTCTTACGAGTATCATATAATATATTATGAATTAAATGCTTTGCATCATTAACGAGTTCTGGATCTTCTATATCTTGAAGTTCACTCTCCACATAGTCACTGAATATACGAATATCTGACTTCATGGAACTGACTGATGCAGTTGGGGGCGCCATTAGCCTTTTTCCTAGTATATTTAAAGCTTCTACTGTTTTCCCAATAATTGGATCACTTGTTGAGCTTTCCCCCACTTTTCGTTTTTTCTTTAATGAACTTGTAGTTGGTGCTGATAGTGAAGTAGATTCTAAGTCACTCAGGCTATCCACAACAGAGGAATTTGTGTGATCGCCATGAACATCAAGAAGTGAATCGTCCTGAGAATCCAGCTGTGATTCATTAACTGTATATTGGTCAATTTCCTGCGTTTGAGACTGAGACAATGAATTTATAGAACTTTGCGATTTTCGTGGTTTTATGTAAGCAGTTAAAAAGAGAAGTTTCTCATACCACCACCCAGACGGTTCGTACCCATCGTCAGTCCCCGCTGCCGATTTTCCACTGGCAAGCACTTTATTGTGTTCGTGTGAAAATTGTGATCGTAAGTTATTTATTTTTTTCTTCACGTCCTCAACTTCGATTTTTTCATTCAAAGTTTTCAGCTGTTGAATGATTTTTAGTAATGCGTCGTTTCTAGCATGCTTATTAGAATAAAATTTATTCCTTGTATCAAACAAGCATGGATATGTTTCATACATTGTTATTAATTCGAGTGTCAGATCACTGGTCCAATCAACCTGAGAAGGGATCAAATTACAAAGATTCTATCAATTAAACATTAACGTTGTTTACTACTCACCTTATTGCTCATTGTACTTCTTTCGTGTACGTACAATCACAAAATATTTTAGGTTAAGTCGAAGTGTCAATCGTGTCAAACCTGTGGTGTCGGTAAATTAGAGCATGGGATTTATCCACATATAATATTTTCTCGTAAGCTTTGTCAGATGAAATAGGAACCGTCCTAAATCCTATGACTGACTATGTTTTGGTATGTTTTGGTGATAGTTCTATAATCGTAATAAATTTTATGCGAAATCGCACAGTGTAAACAAAACAAAAGCAACTTATGACAAATCTAATGTTATCTAGTACGAGAAAACAGATAGTGTAAACTCTACTTTATGCTGACTCTCTGGTACTGTCTGTGTTCAGGTGTCACTTCGAACCTCCCCTCTACAACTCGTGTCCGCACAAAATCTTTATAATGTTTTTCAACACATCTTATCAACAATATTGTTTCTGCATTCGTCCATTTATGGGCTGTGGTGCTTGGTTCTTCTGCAAAACGGTATTTCAATATCCTGTATATTCTCGGTATTTTCTTGGCACATTGTGCCACTTCCATGCCCATCTGCCAATTCAACAGACTCTGAAAATAGTATAATAAGTTATTGTAAATATTATTTTAACAATTTAATCTAATTTCTCATACCATTATTGTTGTCTTCAGTTATATCCGAGTTATCAGGTTCATCATTAAGAATCAGTCTTAGATATTTATCAGTTCCAATGTATATTATTTTACCTGTTTCTATTTCCACGAGTCCCACAGGAAGTGAATATAAACCTTCTGAAAATAATCAATTATATTTATCTAATAATTTACCTAAGATTATCTAATGTGTTATAATAATTATTCATACATCTACTGATGTTTTCAAGAACAAATAATTATAACAACCTAAAATGTAAAAACAATAAAACTTTACCTTCTGTTTGAAGAACATAATTATCCCCAATCACGTCCCTCACCACTGCATCGAGGATAATACTGCTCGTTTTGAATTTTTATTGTACTTTATAGCAGGAGCAACAGTTATTAGTTTATAACTGTCAAAAACTGACGCGTTTTTTCAAATAAATGAGGTTATGATAGAACATTTCACCGCGCTCGACAGGGGTAGTGCACTTCATTTACTACACCTTATCAGTGTTTTGGTTAAGGGAGGGTTTCTTAGAGGCCAGCACTTTATACAGGATCGAAAACATAACTCTCAATATCGTTGGCTACGTTGGTGAATTTTATTAGAGTTGTTGTTGTTATGTGATTTTTCTTCGCCATTTGCAATATTGTGAGTAACTGTCATTGTTAAATACGATAGTTCTTCTTCACAAGTGCATTTCGAAACATCAAACCGATGATACTACTATATAGTCGGATCGTTTTCGCAACCGACATGGCAAAACTACGAACTATAGACGCTGATTCAATACCACTACAAATTCCAGTCAACCGGAACAATTTTAGAACAATAAAATTCAAATAATTAATTAATATTTTAGGATAAATAGCTACGGCTAGTAAAATACTATTACATGAAAGTCAGTTACAAATTAAATATTATAGATAAAATTATTAAATATTACTTTTCTATATCAATATTTTATTTAATACATGGCTATTCTGAGCATTGTTGTCAGATTTTTATTTTCACGGAGCGGATGACACTTGACAAGCGTAGCGAATATTAATGTGATGTGAATGACATTGTGGTCATCTTTATTATCACAATTTTAAGTCCTCCTAGAAAATTTCAAGTGTGTTTGCAAACGATCTGCAAAGAGCAAGATTATGTACATGAAACTGAACAAAGAACTTTTATTACACATAATTACATGACCTGTTTGAGATTTTACTGGTACATTGCATATTAGTACATGTTTTGCAGTTTGAATTTTATAACCTACTAATATCTGACATAAAAGAATGCAAGCAGGTGATTGTCACATAATAATAAATTTTTGAAGATCACATATGTAATATGTGATATATTTAAGAAGGGGTTACACGTTGACTGTAATAGAAGAATGGATAGAATTTATACTAGTTTAAAGCTTAAATAAATAATAATGATGAGTTTAGCTTAATCAAAAATGTTTGATTAGCATGCAAAAACTATGTTGTATTCAATGATATACCTGCGAGAAATGTTTCAAACAAGTTGCTTTTAGTATGTCAGTGATTATGGTAATAATCATAGTAAACAGTAAGAATCTGGCAAAAAATATTTTTATAATAGGTGTAATACTTTTCTGACGTTGCATGTAAAATTACTTTAATGTTAATGCATTTAATGGACAAGCAATATAGCACTACTGGTAACGATACTGCTGTACAACTGTCTTTGCTAGTAAATATCTTTATTGTCTATAGTAAAATTAACTGGAACATATTTTCTTAATACATTTCTGAATTTAAATGAACCCCAAAAGTTCAATTCTGTCTGAAAATCTTACCTTTATTGTACTTATATTTAATTATTAACAGCAGACAAATTCATACAAATATAAAATAATCATTATATTGGGTTTCTAATAGTACTTAAGCCAAATTATTATCAAATTAATAGTTACATATTAGAATTATTGTCGGTAGTGCTAAAATCACAAGTCTAATTGATTATTTAGGGTTATAGTATCAAAATTAATATTACTTGACAGATCAAATTTTGCAACGTCTCAAATTTGACGCCATTTTAATTTTGGTGGCGCATGTCGGTTGCGAGAGCGATTCTAGTATAGAAAATATGCATGTACAGGCGTTACCGTCCACCTCACAAGCAAGTCCCAGTGAAAGACCAGAAATTCAGTATGTGTCATTTATAGTATTAAAAATGTAACAGTTTCTTAATCATATTTAATATATTGCAGTTATAAGGTATAATGTTATTTTTTGTATATGATTTACTAAATATATATAATACTTATAGATAAAAATACATTTGTTTTAATCTGTTTCATCAGTAGCACTTAGATACGGAAAAGATTTTACGATACTTCACTATTTACGTATACTAATTTGTTTTTCATGTAAAATTAGCATCAAATATTTTGTCGTTTAATGTTGCAGACACATGTTAATGTCCCAGCAAATATAACGCCAAAAAATATAGATGCAAATTTTTACATTAATTTCATACATTAATAATTTGCAATCAAGAAATTTCAAAATTCCCGCTTATTAAAGACTTATCGTTCTCTACAGATTCCTACGGTAATTCTATCAAAAGTACCCGCGGAAGGGAATTACAGATGGTGCTGATGTTTGGTTCACTTTTTAGTGAGAGTAGGCCATCTATTCTCTCTCTTTTATCTATGGCGCTCGATCTAAAAGCTCCGAGCGTATTGAGCTGATCTGGGAAATCTACAAATTGCAATCTCGAACGCTTTGGATTGCGAGAAAATGTCAATGAAAAACGCAAAAAACCAATCTGACCGCTCAAACATGCTCAGACGTTAATTGCGAACGAACCCTATGTAGATGACACCTAAAATGCCACTAAAGGTTAAGTTATATGTTACAGTAAATGTCAAAATTGAAGGGTTGACGTTCAATTAACATGCAGGCGCACGAAAATTCAATTGCAGGTTATAAACTACCAAAACCAGCAATCAATTTTAGTTCGCGAGGACATTTGCCAGGAAACGTCAAAATTGGCGGCATTCGTGCAATAAGTAATAGAATAAATAATAAATAAAATAATAAAATAAGAAGTATGGTTAGCGTTCAATCATTTAATGGGATATGTTTGAAAATACACCAATTAATCAAATTGTTAAACAAACATTCTGATGATGGTTCATGATGATCGTGTCCCAGGCTGGTGGTTGTTATTTCGATCGATTCGATCATTATTTGTAATTTGGTTGTAATCAGGAACTATCACTTTTTGTGTTATTTTTCCTTAAATACTTAATAAGAATCACAAAATGATCCTACAATTACGAATTATATTCTTTTTACAGTGTATGTAAGCAAAATGTTTACACAGATATTCCCACGCCCGTCTGTATTATTTTTGGTTATTGTTTTTAGTTCAACTACCAGCGTCACTACTAAATATTTAAATAATAATAGAATCGTCCCAGCAATCGACATAGCCAGAGCACGATTTACAGGCGACGACTCAACACCACTGCAAACTCACTTTGACAGGAACAATTTCAGAGCAGAGAAATGCAACTAATTTATTAATATGGAAGCCAGTTATAAATTCACTATTATAAATAGAATTAATAAGTCATACTATTCTATACCAACATTATATTTAAAACTTGATTCTTCTGTATAATGGGCATGCATTGTTCAAAAATTTGCATTATAACAAAGCTCAAAAGGTATGTCAACAGATGTATGACTATTATTAAATATTACAGCCCAGAAATGACGTTTGTGGACCATGATAATTGACAGGACAAATTATGCAAAACTAAAATAAATCTGACTTTTTTCATTAATGATTTAGTCCTTTCATTGTGCAAAACTAATAACACTATGAATCTTTTAGTGTCAAGTCTTAGTATTACGCTAAATAGCATCTAAATTTCAAACTTCAACAACGAAAAGTCAGACTGACTTTAAGTTGCATCGAATTGTCGTTCCATCTGTCACCGTGGCAGTAGTTTGTGGACAAAAATATACGTCTATACAAGATGTGCCAAAAGTTTAGAAAATCAAAAATAATTTTTTTTTGCGTTTTACAGGGAGCTGTAGTAAAACTGTAAGTGGACGCGAAAAGGCGATTCAAGCTCGATGAGATTGATGGACAGCTTGTTGATATATATAGAAACCAATTTTAACAAAATAACGTTTATAAGATAACCGCTCTGCTAAATTATTGTTTGGTATATACACTGGTATGTATATTGTCTTAATTAATATTATGTCTTTCTAAAAATTCTCTTATTTTATAGTTTTTAAAGCAGCTGGCTTTGTCAGATAACAATTTTGCTGGAATTCCAACATTCTCAAAATATTTTTCTAATTGTTTAATCACAGACTCGGAATTGCATTTTTGTGTTGGAAATAGTCGAACCAATTTAGAAAAATTATCAACAACGACCAATATATGATGGATCATCTTATGGATTTAAAAGATGGTATCAAACTTTGTACAAAATCGATAGAAACTAGCTGTAACACGCCATCAGACTTTATTAGGATGGAATCATGGTACGTAGTATAATTTTTATACTGGATAGTCAAGCGCGAATATTACAAGAATTGATAATATTCTTAGTTAAATTATAATAACTGTTTGATATGAAAGCTTCTCGAAAAATTTTAAATGTTGCTAAAATACCACTATGACCGTACAAAATATGTATGTCTTTTAAAATAATTACGGCATGGTATTTTGATAATACTATCAGTTCTTCTCTTTGTAGTACTTCTTTTACCACTTCTAAATTCACAACTAGGTTAGAAATAAAAATTTTTGCCAGGTTGAGCGCCAAAATTGTCGTTTTATTTCTTTAACAGAATATAAAAGAACAAAATATGTATAATAATTGATATGTATGTATATAAAGTTTTATTTAATCTACTGTGAAATTTTAATTGCTACTCATGCTTATTTTACATATAAATATTTTACATTGACAATAATTTTCCCCCAATTTATTATAACATTTAATTAACTAACCTTTATAGTGTGAATTTTGTGTATTATGTATATGAAATTGCTTCCTTTCTTCCTCCTTCAACTGTTGAGGTTACGATGACTTCTTTTCATGAAACTTCTAATTCAATGGTCCTCTCTTCAATGGATAATAATTTAAAGCGTTGTATATTCCAAATTCTCACTCTTCTATCCTTCCCAAATTACTGTGATTTTGTTAATACATCGTTGCTCATTTGTAAGTTGTGACTGCTATTAATGCTCCTTCCTTAGTACATTCTTTAATTTGATATTTATTTTTTAACACTTTAATTCAATCAATTTACTTCACATTTTTTTAATTTTTCTCTTGGCATTTTTCTGTCCTCAAATCAGTAATACTCTGTTCTCATTTCCAAAGCGATTGAACCAAAATATCTGACATATCATTTTCTTTGGAGTAGGCTTTTCTTATTACAGTTTAAATATACATATATATATAATAAAGAAAAGAAATATTGCGGATTATAGAATAATAAAGTATAGAATTTCATGGGGTAACTCCGCTCAAAATGCAACTGCGGACACGTGTTTCGAACTACTTGGTTCTCGTCAGCGCAGTGTAGCCAAGGAATAGGATGGGATAACCTTGGAGCTGAAAAACATCAATCAGAGACATACACAAGGGACAGCCTACCAATTGAGGCTTCAGCTAGAGTGTCCTCGATACTGAGAATGAATCTAACGTCGCCGCGAGGTAGACATTGTCCACCTGCAAGCCATCTGAACCCACAGGATAACAATAAAGAAAAGAAATATTGCGGATTATAGAATAATAAAGTATAGAATTTCATGGGGTAACTCCGCTCAAAATGCAACTGCGGACACGTGTTTCGAACTACAATATTTCTTTTCTTTATTGTTATCCTGTGGGTTCAGATGGCTTGCAGGTGGACAATGTCTACCTCGCGGCGACGTTAGATTCATTCTCAGTATCGAGGACACTCTAGCTGAAGCCTCAATTGGTAGGCTGTCCCTTGTGTATGTCTCTGATTGATGTTTTTCAGCTCCAAGGTTATCCCATCCTATTCCTTGGCTACACTGCGCTGACGAGAACCAAGTAGTTCGAAACACGTGTCCGCAGTTGCATTTTGAGCGGAGTTACCCCATGAAATTCTATACTTTATCATATATATATATATACACCGTGTTTCATGTAACTAGCACATTAGAAGTTTTTGTGCTTACAACGCGAATTTTTTCCAGAAGTTTTGCCTTCTCACATAATTGACCGCAATCTTTCAAGTTAAAATATTTTTAAACTCGTGCAACTTCCGGTTGCACCGGAAGTAGGCGCCATCTTTGTTATTTTAAATGTGACACCCTGTATTTTATTCGAGATTTGAATTGCTTATTTAAATAGAAGAACAGAGATACCGGGTTGGATTATGTCAAAGTCAACCGTTTCGGAGTTATTCAACTGTTTTCCATTTTTAGGGCACTTGAACGTAAATTTTAAAAGTTCTTTATCTGAGACATGAAAAAAGATAAACAATTGAAATTTGTTCCTGAGATAGTCAAAGTATTGTCCTATTCGAATATCACCAGGTTTTGCAATAATATTACACAGGTGTTCTCTAATTAATTTACAATTATACACATTTCAAATGCAAGAAACTCAATTTTTTCAAATGAAACACCCTGTATATTTTCGCCTTTTCTGAAGCAGAAAAAAATTGTCTTTCGATCCACTATTACATTCCCTATACCTATCTCTAGAGGTTTTTGAGTTATTGCGGAGATCAGCCTGAAGGCCCGATATTTTGCCATTTATCACACACAATTTCAAGGATGCCTTGGAAGTAACAAAATGTTTAGTTGTCAAAATTTCGTTCGCTGTCAGTGTTATTAATTTGATGCTTGGATATTTTTTGTACTTTACTGAATGATTTGATTAGTGCATAATGGAAGGCTATAATAATTATCCAAATGAAAGTATCCTTAATTTATTTTACATACACGGAGAATGTAATCGCATAATAAGTAGAACTTGCCGTGTGTTCAATCAGAGATACCCTAATTTGCCTCCGATGAATCGATTCAAATTTGCAAAAATTGAAACACATTTTTTGCGACATTGGAATATGAACACAAAAAGAAATTGTACTAAGCCAGTAACAGGTGAAGAAAACAACGAAATTAATATTCTGGGATATTTCACAGCTCATCCCCATGCTTCGATACGTAATGCAAAGGTGGATTTAGATATTAGTATGACGTCAATTCAACGCTTGCTAGCAAAGAACAAATGGCACCCATATGCACAAAGGAAAGTCCACGAACTGAGAAATGGAGACACTCAGAGAAGAATTGATTTTTGTGAGTGGCTAACTATTCGTAAACAGGAAGATCCGGACATGTTACGAAAGATTTTATGGTCGGATGAATCCAAGTTTACCAGGCAAGGCGTTGTAAATAATAAAAATTGTCATTTTTGGGCAGATGAAAATCCCCACTTTTCACGAGTAAGCCATTTTCAATATCAATTTAGTTTTAATGTATTCGCCATAATAGGGTGGGGAAGGGTATTTTAATATATTTATGATGAAAAGCTAACGTCCGAAAGATATTTGCGAATCATTAGGGAAGTGGTGGCAAACATAGTCAATGACATGCCACACCAAAACTATTATTGGTTTCAACTGGATGGAGCTCCAGCTCACTCTACTCATGCTGTATATCAAGAGTTGACCCAGCTATTTGAGGATAGGTGGATTGGTCCAAATGGACCATGTCTTTGCCCTGCTAGATCTTCGGATTTAACTCCAGTTGACTTTTTTTTATGGAATTACATAAAAAAGAGGTCTATGCAACACCAGTTAACTCCAGGCAAGAACTAGAGGATAGGGTGCGAAGAGCATTTGACCAAATTGAAGTGCAAATGATTGAACGTGCAACGACTGACCAGCTCCAAACAAGGTTAAATAAATGCATTGAAGTAGGCGGTGGACATATTGAGCACTTGCTGTGATTTGGTTTTAGATTTGTTTTTGTTTTCTTTGCTTGACTTATACCGTGAGATCAAAAATGTTTTCGCAATTAATAAATTTTTGGTAGAAAACTTTTTTTCCATGCCCATAACATGCTTACAAATGACTATTAATCCACTCCTCCTATACTTAATCTATTATTTTTTCAGTTTTATTTGGCAAAATATCGGGCCTTCAGGCTGATCTCCCCAATAACTCAAAAACCTCTAGAGATAGGTATAGGGAATGTAATAGTGGATCGAAAGACATTTTTTTTCTGCTTCAGAAAAGGCGAAAATATACAGGGTGTTTCATTTGAAAAAATTGAGTTTCTTGCATTTGAAATGTGTATAATTGTAAATTAATTAGAGAACACCCTGTGTAATATTATTGCAAAACCTAGTGATATTCGAATAGGACAATACTTTGACTATCTCAGGAACAAATTTCAATTGTTTATCTTTTTTCATGTCTCAGATAAAGAACTTTTAAAATTTACGTTCAAGTGCCCTAAAAATGGAAAACAGTTGAATAACTCCGAAACGGTTGACTTTGACATAATCCAACCCGGTATATCTGTTCTTCTATTTAAATAAGCAATTCAAATCTCGAATAAAATACAGGGTGTCACATTTAAAATAACAAAGATGGCGCCTACTTCCGGTGTAACCGGAAGTTGCACGAGTTTAAAAATATTTTAACTTGAAAGATTGCGGTCAATTATGTGAAAAGGCAAAACTTCTGGAAAAAATTCGCGTTGTAAGCACAAAAACTTCTAATGTGCTAGTTACATGAAACACGGTGTATATATATATATATATATATATATATATATATATATACTTACATAGCTATCTTACTCGCCTCCACATGCCTATAAGACTACCAAGCTTCCATATTAACAAATACAGATAACGGTGTGTATTGCTTAAGAATGCATTATATTAGGGTAATTCCGGGTTAGATGGTGAACAAAATTTTAAAAGGTTGTATTTTATCACTAATATGTATTTAACATACATAAATTAGGCTTTCTTTCCTAAAATATATAAGGAACATAAACGTAACTTCTAAAGTACAAAAAAATGTAAAAAACAAATTAAAAAAAATAAAACTTCTTTTTTCCCAATTCACCATCACACCTTCAACCTATGGGTGTGATGGTGACACCTTAACGGGACAGATGGTGGATTGGAAATTGGAAAAGTCACTTTGTTGGCCTTTCCTTTTTGTCCTCGTTTTTGCCACAGAGGTCGCACATGTTGCAAAATTTGGTGCAATCTTCATGTAACCATAAACTGCAAATGGTACACTGAATCCAATCTACTTGTTTTTTGGTGAGTAGGTAGGATTCACCACAACCAACACAGCAATATTCTTCTTCTTCGATCTCTTCTTCGTCGTTTAGTTCAATCTCAATAGATGATTCTGAATCCGAGTCTTTGTAATTTTTTACGGAATTTACTTTTTTTAGTGCTTTTGTTTTTTTGTTTTGGTATTTTTCTTTGTTTCTCCAGAATTTTTCATTTTCTTCTTGTTTTGTTTAGATTTCAAGGATGCAATTGAATCAGGGGAATTAAGAACCGCTGCCAATTGTCTGGAATTTTTCCTTACTTTTTCGACTTTCTCAACAACTGGAACTGGTGATATTTGGTCCAACATTTTTCCTGGTGTTATTAGCTGATCACCTAATCCTTCCTGATCTGTTGAGTTTTTTCGTGCAACTGAAGCAACAGATGTTGAAGTACTGGGTTGAAGCGGCATTTCCTCATCTTCACTTGATCTTTTTCGTCCAACTGAAGCAGAAGACTTCGATGTAGTAGGTTGAGGCGTTACATCTCTTGTTAATCGTTCTTGATTTTCCTCTCTTGTTTCGTGAGTGTTAGCTTCTGCTGAAGGATCTTGTGTGGCTAAATAGGCGTATTCGGGAATAGCTCGAGGATTAAAGGGGTAAATGCCCGTCGCCCTAAAACCGGACGTAGCATTATCACGCGTAGTGGCTTTCTCCCACGCCTCAGACAGTAGTTTACCAAAAGACAACCTGTTTATTCTTCTGCTTGGGTTCAGTTTCATGTAGGTATTGCAAGCATTGTAGTAAAAACTTTTCAAGGCCTTGAAAAATGATTTATCAAGTGGTTGAAGGTAATGGGTGGTATGACTTGGTAAACATAGTAATGTGATGTTTTTCGACTCTGCATATTCCAGGGTATCTACTGAACTACAATGAGAGCTGTGACCGTCGGGTATAAGCAAAACATTGCCTTCTGGCTTTCTTGGTACAGAATGGTTTTTCAGCCAAAGTAAAAAAATATCGGTATTCACATATGGTGATTTTTGTGACATATAAACAGTAGAACCCGTTGGCATGCCGTCTTTATATTCAGCCTTTTCATTTTTACCCTTGAATATACAAGCCGGTGGAAGAAAGTTTCCTTCAGCATTGCAGCAAGAAATGACTGATATCGTTTCGCCTTTTTCACCAGAAGTTATGCTTGAAACATTTCGGGATCCCTTTCCAGCTATCACGTAGCCTGGTTTGTTATTGAGCTGTAATCCGGTTTCATCAACATTGAAGATATTAGCTGGCTTGTTCACCAAGTCATGTTGACCAAAATGTCTTGAAGTAAGTCAAAATATTGTGAAACAGCCTCTTTGTTTAAGTTTCTCACGCGAGCTAGTGAAATGCCTTCAGACTTCCGTACACTAAGCTCAGGGTTTCGGCTCAAAAAAAGACGAAGCCAATCAAAACCAGCCATTTCTTTATCACGGTTAAAAGTGTGCCGTACTCCCAACTGTTCTGCCAATTTGAATGCCATAGAACGCACTTCATTCCGTGTTGGTGAAAATCCAAATCGTTGAAGCTTCAGAATGTGCTTTACAAGCTTCTTTTCAGCTGCTTCGCCTAGATGAGACGATGGACCCATTGATGTTTTCTTAAAACTGCCTTTAACAAGTCTGCGTTTTAACGTTGACCATGGAATGGAGTACGTTTTTGCAGCTTGAAGTATGTTTTGACCCTCCTGAACGGTACGGGCTGCTCTGTTGAGTTGATCTTCACTCCACTGACCCCTTGAAGATCTTGTTTGTCTTTTGTAGAACGTCGGCATTCTTCACAAAACTGAAATAATTTAAATTTACTATTCACCATCTCTACCAAAATTGAGTTCACCAACTCTACCAATTGATATGGGTGAGATGGTGAACGCATCTGCGAATGAACAGATATTTGCCGACGATTGTTTTGAGGTTAAGTAATTTTACGAGACATGAAAAAAGGTAGAAAAGCCAAAACAAGCTGTTGTTTTACTGAAATACATCGGCAATTCCGACATTGAATCAGGCGTATAGAAAAGTATTGGTGCTACAAAAACTTACCTTCCAAATTATTCACGTATTTCGACACCGACCGTTATTTTCCTAGACTCAATCACAATAGCTGATCACAAACAACACGCTTATAGGTTACAAGCGCCCTCTGTTAAAAATTAGTAAAACTACAACGATTCACCATCTGACCCAGCTCACCATCTAACCCGGAATTACCCTATATGATAAAAATATGAGCAGCACAAGAGGGGTAAATAATTTTACTACATTTTATATACAAAAATTTTGTATATTCTTAAATGTAACTCGGCTCCGATGTGCCTGTTTGCTAAATCGGCCTCTTTTGTATAAGGCTTGACATGTGTAACTATCGTTTACGCCTCTAACAGTGTTGTCAAAGTTACACTAAATCTTTATGACTGATGATATTCTTATTTATACATGAGGGTTTAAACTATATACGCTGCAAGAAGCAAATACAGCAAATTTAATCAATACCAAATTGTATATTTATAAATTTGTATACTAGTCTTTACAATCACAATTTACGCTTATGTAACATATTTTGTTGTCTTGTTTCTAAAAATAAGATATTCGAATATGATCGACTCAAAGAAAAGCATTAATTTTAAGGAATCCTAAATTAATTGATGCATAACTGAATTGAAATTAACAAAAACGACTTTTATTTCCCGCAATATTTACTTTAATATATCCCGGCATGAACACAAGAAACGTAAAAAAACTTTTTTATTAACTGACTATAGAGGAAGGAAATAAGAAACACATATCCATTTTAAGGAAAATAATGAGGTGTGGCCACCACACGACTTTCTTATACGTATGAGCGTGTCAAATCATACAATTTTAAAAATTATTTTATGCAAAAATTATTCAAAATCCTATTCTAAGTACTTCCAGTCTCTTAATAAATCTCTACAGGGTACATACTTTGTGAGATATTTGCAAAAAAATGCTACTCGCTAAGAGTAAAAGTATTACTACCGGTCCGAATTTTTTGAATTTCCATTTATACAAAAAAATATTCCAAATCCAAACTCTAAATACTTTTGTACTCTTGACAAATATATATAGTATGCATAATTTTTCGAAATAAATGCAAAAATCGCTATTCGATAAGAGTAAAAGTGTTACTTTCGGTCCGAATTTTGAAATTTCATTGATAGAAAAAATATTTCAAATCCAACTATAAATACTTAGTAGATGTCAATTTACCAGTTTTGGGCCAATAAGTTTTGTTCCAAATAAAAAAAAAATAGTTTTTTAAGGGTTAATAATTCACCGACCCAAGGAGGTTAAATTTTTGCAACTTCTCTAATCCTCAAATTTTGTGAATGAGTATTTTAGAATTGGTTATTTATTTTTGTATGGGTATCTAGAAGAGACCATTGTAGATTTATAATGTATATCTTATCATCGTTATCTATATTTTGCTAGAGAATGTTTAGTATTTTTATTGAAAATAAGAATTTAGAATTGTGACCGTTTTCCTGAATGTTGAAGAAGATTAAAAAAATCAACGGAGGGCAAAATTCTCTTTTGAGAAAATACACATTCACTAAAGTACCGACCCTAAAAGTGAACTAAACATGAGACATAGAACATAACGTAAAACATAAACATTGAACGTAATAGTTCTAATATTATAATGTCCAACGTCAAAGAAAATAAGTGTGCATTAATAACTTTTTTTGCTAAAAAATTCAACGATAGAATATAAAGTAGTTACATAATTATTTTAAATGTAAATAAATTGGTATGAATTCTGACAAAAGTTACACGAAGGAAATTAAATCACTTAATAACGATCCAGTAAAGTACATAAATTCACTAAACTCATTACCTAAGCTACCAATAAATAAAATATTATTCATTACAAAGTTATCAAAACTTGAAAACATACTAACAAATTCATTTGACTATATAGTATTTGTAAAAAATAAAAAATATAAAATAAATAAAAACTATATAGATAAAATGAATATTTTGCTTAATTATATAATTAGTTATCAAATTATGGAAAAAGAGAAAGTCTTTCCAATGAAAGTTATTGTTGATAAAAATTATAATTTTATTCCCATAACAATTAAGAAATAAATCTCAATTGATTTCAATTCTCCAATGCCCCCAAGCAAATGTATCAATACTATTTTGTTGGATACATCTTTTATCATCTCTCCAACACAATGATTTTTTATTTAATTCCTCAGTATATACATTATGATCATAGCTCCTAATAACACATTGTTTATGATAATATTCCTGCTGGTCAAACAAACATTTTTTAAAATGCTGATATTTAATAAATAAAACAACTATTTATTCTATTTATTTAGCTAATTTATTTGCTAATCGATTTTAACTTAAAATATTACACATTTTGTGGTGGCGAAGGTGTATTCGAGCTGGACGTAGTGTCGTCGATGGATGTCTTTCCAGAATCCTGCGATCTATGAAAATATAACAATTTGTATCAAACAATTTAAATCATCATTACCTAAAGTTGATAAAAAAATGTAGAACACTAAACTTTAATTGTAAGAATGCTTCTTAATTCATTAAAAGATGTACGTAAATAATAAATATTAAAGTAATGTAACAGACGTATTATTATATGCAATTTATGTTGGCATTGATATATCTTTGTTAGTAACAATATAGTTTTTGTTAGAATATAAATAGTTACAGATAAAAGTGTCATTAATAAAACTGATGGAAATTATAATTGGGTTGGATTAATATAAAAGTGTGGAATAACAATAATACTACTTTAAAACCAGTCATTATTGAGGGATATGTGGGGGACTTTTAATAATAGTAGCTCATGGCTTATGTTCTCAGGTATATTTTCATTTAATAAATTTCGTACCTTTTGAATATACAGCTTGAGCGCGCCGGGTATGATCACATATATTCGGAAAAATGATCTCCGCCAGCTGTTTTCGCCAGATATACATATTTACATCACGAAAATGAAAAGTGTGAACAGATGGATGTTAAAACTAACATCAAGCAGTAAATAATTACTGTGACTTACATATATACCTTTATACGTAAAACGTATATGCATGTGTGTATCTCAAACACATGCATATATGCATATACGTTTTACGTATAAAGGTATATATGTAAGTCACAGTAATTATATTTACATCAGTTGCGTGCTGGCCATAGATAAGGATAGATTGTAAACTCCCGTATATACCGATGAAACCATGAACGTAGCTCCATCTGATGGGAATCAAGAACTTATGGTGCGAAAATTTAAACGTAGTATATGCATTATAGTTGGTCTTTTTATTAGACAGAAGGGTGCAATAGATCTAGATTGGATTGCTATTGACAAATATTTAACTTTTAATCAATAACAATCCATCTAAATTTATCACATCTTCTTGTTGAATAATATTAAATAAACTTGAAAATATTGGTTTCAAATTAAACATTCTTCATGTTAATATTTCAAGTATTGCAAGTTGAGCTTTAATGGGAAAATAAAACAGAATAATTGTATTTACTTTTTAGATTTTCGATATACGGTAGCATTTTTGTATAATTCACTACAGTTTGCAGGTAATTCTCTTCTATCCTTGCCATTAATAATATTATTTACACCTTTAAAATAATTATGTATTAACAATGTACACAGTTTGGTAAGAATCGTGTTTCAGTAGTTTTTTCGAATGTTCGCACTCAATAAAATTAAAATTAATAGATGCTTTTAATGTATTTATGATTTTCTGCAACAACTTCTTTGCAGAAGGATATGTACGTAAAATAAAACTAACAATATTGTATATTTTAGTAGAAGTCGTTAAAAATTCTTTATTGACGTACTGCAGTCTAGACGAAAGCGCTCCATCGTATTCCTTCAATTTAATAAAGTCGAAAGAAAGCAAATCTTCACCATCTCTCCTAAGCACATTGTATCTGCATGCAATACATTTTCCCACTTTCAATGTGTGAACTATAAAACCTGCGACATATGTCAAGGCGCTCTCCTCTAACGGCTTTAGCATGTCGAAATCGGCTCGAATTGGAAATATTGAAATATCATCGTCTAGACATGCATTGGTACAATGCTCCTGCAATAAGCAATATAAGAAATATTACATTTTATAATTTTTATATACTCACTGTATTAGTTTGTATAAATTGCTTTAATGTAATTAAAATGTTACACTTATCATTTTCACAATTTCCTCCCATGGAATGCTTACTAGTTAAATTATTCACTAATAATGATTTATAGTATGGCCCAAATGCTGAACATGTAGGATTATTAAAGCGAACACCCCTTTGACGAATTTTTCCAAAGAAATTCTGCAGTGGATCTTGGTTTATGTATCTAGGGTTGAATGTTCTAAATCCTGCTTTTTTAATACATCCTTTATTAAATGAAGTTTTTTAAAGTAAACACCCAGTTTTTAAAAGATGGGGGCACTCTCTGCGATCCACTACTATCAATTGCTTTCATAGTGTCTATAGTCTTTATGGCTTCTGTCCAAAATTTGATATGTTCATTGTGTTCATATATAGTTCCTGAACCATTCACACTATCAAAAACTGTGTTGAAAATTTTTAAAAATTCAGCTGTCTGTACGGCCCTTTTCATCATCTTAATATTACCTTTGCTATGTTCTACGAATATATAAGAATATAAAACGAATATCTACTAAAATGTTTGCTTACCTGATATAGCCATTAAATTGATAGCTCAAGCCACTGTGTGGCTAAAAACTTGAGTGGCCACAGACACCTACATTTTCTTTATATGTAATTTATTTACATGCTGTTCTGTTAATTTCGGCATAATCCTTAAATGTCCACTGAAATTATCTAACTGCCATGCAGTATATATATCTTCCCACTTCGCTAAATTTTCTTTATTTCCTAATTTAAAAAGAATATCTTTAGCTAATAAATTATTCCTTATTCCTTTAATTAAGTGTGGTGGATCATACATTGGAATAATTGTATTTCCTCCTATTTCAAATGTATTTGTGTAATATGTATTATTTGATCTTTGGTATCTCTGCTGTGTTTCCTTGATCAAGTAATTTATTGCACTGACATTATTGCTACCTTGATCACAAACTGTGCCTACAATACAGAACCCACAATCAAATGCCTTTTTTATAACTTCTTTCATGGTGTTAACAATTTGTGTGGCCTTCACAGCACCATGTACATATTGATATAGTATTGGCTGTTTCCATTTCCTGTGGATACCTCGCAACATAAAAACCTACAACACAAAAATATTTAACTAGCATCAGTACCAATAACTCATACAGGTACACACTCACCTGCACATGATCTGCAATATTAGATGTACTAAAGTCACCAAAATTTTCAAAACCTTCAACCATATCTTTGGCTTTATTATAATACATATTTGGAGCAATGCTCATCTCATCAAAAAGTAAAACGCAATATTTGTCTAAAGGTTGCAATCTTTGTGCTATGGTTTTTAAGCCATCAAAAATACAAGTATTTAGACCTGGTTCAATTGGAATATTATTTAATAACTTCATCAACGTGATTCTTGATGGCAGGGCAAAAATATTGGATAAAAAATTATATCCACTTCCTGTTTGTTTATATAAAGCTAACGCTGTTATTTTATCATCTAAAGTGAAACGTCTTCTCTGAGGTGCTTTCTTGGAACATGCAATCTGACTTGAAAAAGTGCATTACTGTGTCACTCAGATTTACCGTAGCTTTTTGGAAAGCACTAGTATTTGAATAGTTTGTTGCTTTTAAAAGTCTTTTATGGAAGCAAATCCTTTTTCTTTTTTGGTGCTTTTCTTTTCTCATGAGAGATGTTGCCTCCTTGTATAAATATCGAGCTCTTGGACCTAAATCAGCTGATTTACGTACATTTAATCTTTTCAATAAACTTAAATTGCCTAAAAACAAGAAAAAGTACAGCGTAAGTATATTTAAGCAGCACTAGATTTTCACCTTTTTGAGATGGTGGTATTCTCAAAACTGTTTTATCTGTCCTATATATTGCATATGAGGAAGTTGTTGGATATTGGTGGTGTAAGAAAATGTCATTGGCTCCTACAGGTTCTACTCCTCCTATAACACATGTTTACTACTATACAAAAATTCAGAATACACAAATTCATACATTTTACTTATCTACCACTACTATTAACATTAACATTTCTTTATGCACTTTATTCCTATTTATAAATCCTTTTCACAAATACATACTTTTTAGAGATTCAGGTGTTTTTGAAACTGCTTTGTTGCCTGTCTCCTCTGGTATCACACTTGAAGATGTTGCACTTTTTGGTACACTTTGGTCTGTTTGTATTACTACTATTTAAATTGAATTATATGTTATTAAGTACAACTTGTCTTAATAGGTTAGGGTAATACCTGATGGTAAGTATAACATTGGAATTGCCCCTCGCTTTAATCTTTTGTTTGGACCAATATCACACATCTCAAAATGTCTCGTACAGACTGTATAATGCTTTTATTCTTAATAGCTATCATCCATTTTTCAAATAAGTCTGCATACTTCTCAGGATCTGGGAAACTATGTCGAGAGTCTTCCTTACTTGGTACACAGCTAAAAACTGCACACCCTGATTTCCCCATCACTACAAAGAATATACACTATAGAGAATATAGCAGAGAGAGCTATATTACCGAAATGTAGCAAAGATTTAACAAACTCCATACGTTTATATGCAAATTATATACAATTTGATATAAACACTATCTCCTCTTATATACCATATATTACATTCACATGGTAGAATTAAACTAACCTGCTATTTAAATTAAGATTTTATACAATAAAATGTCTTATCAATATATACACTTCTATATACAACACAAATAATAGACACTCAAATACAATATGAATATTACAACACAGTTAACAGAAAATAATACACTCAAACTACATAAACGAAATAAACCATAACCTTGCCTATAACACTAGTAATGAGATTGCTCGCTGCGACCTCTTACGGGAATCAAGAACTTTGACGCCATGACTGTTTCAGTTCGGGTATTTAAGTTTACAATCTATTCTTGTCTATGGTGCTGGCTGCAAAGAGGAATGCACGTAGGTTTATACTTGGCACTGTAATATTTCATAATATTATTTCTCTTAGGCCCGGTTTCATAATCATTTTTGAGGGAGACTTTAAATTGGAAAGTATGCTTTATTCCCTAGTTGCGTTTCATAAAGTAACATAAAGGTCAAAGCCGACTTTAAACCGTCCTTTTCCGTAAAGCTTCGATTTTGCTACTTTTCAGCGGGAAAGCGTCCTTTATATCATAAACCTAACCTTATACTTCATATTATTTTGACAATCGTCGTTAGCATTGTGTTAATCGAAGTCCGTTATTTCAATATTCAATTATGTTGCAAATGTTAAACACAAGTTCCAGTTCATCTGAAGAGGAAGAGGTCGAAGTTATCAGAAGGCCAAAATTATACCGAAAACGCGAACAATGCCTCATAAAATATGATGATTGTTCCTTCTGTTACCTTTCAGCTTATAGGAATTACTCAAGATAAGGTTATTCGAATTACCTGAGCTCTTATAGCTGTAGTACTCTAATACGGGGAGACGTGGCCTCCTTCCTTCAGGATGGCACTACACTTATTCACTGGGTGTTCCAGGATAGGGCTTATATTAGTGTCTGGGGTTAATGAAAGAGTTCTTTCAAACCACATGAATTTATTACCACAACTCGGTCACTAATAACAATAGCCACGCAGGACTATAAAGAAATGGCTTAAGGCAACACTAAATATTAAGAGATATATACATAGATTGAAATTATATACACTGTCTACTGAGACACCTTGACCAAAGGGCTAATGATCCCACACACAGGGGGATAAGAAAAAGGGGTGGTCGCTAGATACTGACAGTTTAAATAGAGAGAGATATTGAGACACTCAGTTGGGGTTCTAGGGGATAAGGCTCCCTTCGGGGTACCTAGTCAATTAACGCCTAGAATGGGTAAGGCTGCCTTCGGGTACCAAACCAACTAACTACTTCTGAGTGACGTGACGGGGCTATCTTTAGATTGCCAACCGTGCAAGCTTAGGAATCAGTTCAGTACTTACGGTTGCAACAATGGGTACGATATGAGGTCACTTTAGCCACACGTCACAAGTCACTGGGATGGTGTATCGGCACAGGTCCTGCACTTGGATAACGATCCGTGGTCTGGATCTCTGTTGAAGCACTAACTGGCACTTGCACGTTCAACAACCTCTCGTATTTGGTTGGGTCACTTTGTTCAACAACCTCTCGTATTTGGTTGGGTCACTTTGTTCAACAACCTCTCTTATTTGGTTGGGTCACTTGATTCACAGCCTCACTAACAGGTCACGAATGCTCCTTGGATGTTGGTTGAAGCACGCAACTGCTGTGGGATTCGGACTCTTGTCCTCCTCGTTAGTGTTCGGCTTCTCTCTTTAAGGTCCTTCCTCGCCTTCGGGTATCCTCGGGTCACCTCGGAAACGTTCGGGTTTGCTTCGTCTCGCTCGTAGAAGCCTTCCTACGCCTTCGGGTATCTTCGGGTCACCTCGGAAACGTTCGGGTTTGCTTCGTCTCGCTCGTAGAAGCCTTCCTACGCCTTCGGGTATCTTCGGGTCACCTCGGAAACGCTCGGGTTTGCTTCGGCTGCGTTCGGCTTGCTCGTAGAAGTCGTCCTACGTCTTTAGTTCTCCTCGGGTATGTTCGGCTTTGCCTCGGAAACGCTCGGGTTTGCTTCGAGTCGCTTCGGCTTGCTCGTGGGAGTCGTCCTACGTCTTTAGTTCTCCTCGGGTATGTTCGGCTTTGCCTCGGAAACGCTCGCGCCCTTGCTTCTTGTGTAAAATATTTTCCACTTAATAAATTGTCGAACAAAATTAGTGGGTGGAGCCTGTGAGTCGTATTCAATTAATTTCCACTTAGTGCATTGGTGAAAAATTGGTAGGTGGAGCCTGTGCGCGGTAAGTTCATCATTGGTCACAATAACGACTGTTTGGGTTGGTTAAAGATTTTCAGTATTATTATATTTATTAATACTGTTAGAAATATATGGGAATTTTATGGGAAATGTGCATCGTCTGTTATGTTTGTTTATAACAATTTCATTCACGGATCGAAATGATTTTTAAGTCCGCACAATCTTAGTAACTATTAATTACAACAATATATAATGTTTATTAGCTCAAATTCATCGCAAGCACGTCGTTTAATTCGTATCCAGGAGACGGCAAAGGTAACACTTCTTTGAAAGATTTCGTCTAACGAAACCAACAGTTTTGTTATTATTACAACAAATAATTCATCTTTTACCTACACCTTCAAACAGGTGAGAACATACATAAAACACTATTTTAATGTGCAGTGTAGGATGTAATACTTTGTTTATAGGGGTGGTTGTGTTCAACCTATGGAACAGCTACTCTCGACTCTACGGTTTTTTGCAACTGGGAATTTGCTAATAACTGCTGGAGATGTTATCGGGGTTAGTAAAGCAAGTGCGAGTCGAATAATAAGAAGAGTGTCATTTGCCATAGCATCTCTACGACCTCAATACATTAAAATGCCTGAAACGAATGCAGATATGGAAAGAGTTGCAGGAGAGTTCTACACAGTGGCTCGTTTTCCCAGGGTTATTGGGGCTATCGATTGTACATTGATAAAAATCTAATCTCCTGGAGGAAACGATGCAGAAATATATCGTTGCAGAAAAAATTACTTTGCATACAATGTGCAAACAGTGTGTGACGCGAAATTGAAAATTTTGAATATAGTAGCTCGGTGGACAGGCTCTGCACACGACCAAACCATTTTCAATAATAGTAATATAAAAAGAAATTTTGAAAATGGGTTATATGGCAGATACCTTCTCGTTGGAGATAGTGGATACACCTTGCAGAGATACCTGATGGTAAAACTTCATGAAATCCACACTCCAGCAGAAAACTTGTACAATGAGTCAATAATAAGAACTAGAAATGTTGTTGAACGAGTATATGGAGTTTGGAAACGAAGATTTCCAATACTCTCTTTTGGCATGAGGTTGAAACAATGTACAATTAAGGCTATAATTGTTGCTACAGCTGTTTTGCATAATATGGCTCTAGAAATGGCAGAACCTGTTCCAAACGAATGGCTTAATAATAATGAAAATAATTTTGTTGATGAACAGCTGATGCCAAATGTAGACAATATTAATGTAGCAAGGCAAGTGCGACAGTTAATAATCACTGAACATTTTGCTAATTTTTAGTGAAACAGCATACATATTTACTTATTTGTTAAAGATTTTAAATGTAAAATATGTACCTTATCTATCGTCATTCAATTCTGTGTATACTGATGTAATTCTGGTAAAAAAAAAGTTATGTCTGTATAAATATTTAATATTTAACTTAAAAAGATACATTTTTTTTGTTTATTTCTTCCTCTTTCAATTGAATTTCCATAATATATATATATATCATCAGTGCACGAACGTGTTTGATCACAATCCCTAAAAGCTTAGAAAACCTGATATTGTCAACTTACGTACCAAACGCCATGAGAGATTCTCAGCGACATCTGTTACCCAAGTGGGACATCGCATTGTATTGTAATAGGTACGCCACCTATATGGCTTGTTCATTGAATGCACGTATATCTACAGTTGCCTGATTAGTAGTTGTACTACGTAGGGCAACATTACCTTGCGATGTCGCACTTGGGTAACAGATGTCGCTGAGAATCTCTCATGGCGTTTGGTACGTAAGTTGACAATATCAGGTTTTCTAAGCTTTTGAGGGATTGTGATCAAACACGTTCGTGCACTGATGAGACCAATGTAAGGTCGAAACAACTGTCTGCACGTTGTTTGTTCGCAATACCGGCTTAGGGTAGATGTGCATTCATACATTTATTCATATATGAAAATATTTTTTTTTCGTATATGTATACTTGCGTGATTTAATAGCGTGAGAGCGCTTACTCTCCAAGAATTACTGTTACATTGTATTGTAATAGGTACGCCACCTATATGGCTTGTTCATTGAATGCACATATATCTACAGTTGCCTGATTAGTAGTTGTACTACGGAGGGCAACATTACCTTGCGATGTCGCACTTGGGTAACAGATGTCGCTGAGAATCTCTCATGGCGTTTGGTACGTAAGTTGACAATATCAGGTTTTCTAAGCTTTTGAGGGATTGTGATCAAACACGTTCGTGCACTGATGAGACCAATGTAAGGTCGAAACAACTGTCTGCACGTTGTTTGTTCGTAATACCGGCTTAGGGTAGATGTGCATTCATACATTTATTCATATATGAAAATATTTTTTTTTTTTCGTATATGTATACTTGCGTGATTTAATAGCGTGAGAGCGCTTACTCTCCAAGAATTACTGTTACATTGTATTAAACTTAAAACTAATTCTAAGATTGGATCTAAATCGGGACGGGGTTTACCACCACCTGTACCAGTGTAACTACACCGTCTATCTGAAGCAGCCTTCCGTGCCTTTGTTTTTAAATTATCATATTTTGACTTGAGTTGGTCAGTTGTTCATATTCTGATGCAACTGCATTATAAGCAGTTGCAATTCGATTCCATGCCAAATCCTAAAAATAGTTAAATGAAATACATTGAAGAAATATACAAAGAAAGAAAGAATACCTTCTCATCATTAGCAACTTTATCTGTTACTTTATTTTCAATAATTTCTTTCTCCTTCTCAATCAATTCTAATAATTTTAGTTGTTCCTCGACACCAAATACACACGACTTACGTCTTTTTACTGGTGTTGGATTCATGTTTCTAAAATTTACGTTCGTTGTGATAGCAATGATAGGTTAATTTATAATGTAAACGTTAGATGACTGTGTTTTTTCGCGGGTTTTGTACTAGGTGGAATCTACGCATGATCCACACAGAACTATCGTGCTACCAACTGTATCGATTTCAACTTCGAATGATGAAAGGAATCTTTACTTAAAGTGACCTTTACAATTTATTATGAAACGCAAGGCACCTTTATGTCACTTGTAAAGTACACTTTTCAACAAAGCTAGATTTATGTAAAGCCGACTTTCAGCGTTTGTTATGAAACCGGGCCTTAGTGGTTGCTCATTTTATCCATCGAAGAACGAAAGTTTGTTGTAAAATGTTATCATCGTGGTCAATCTATTCGAGAAAACATGCTTTCTTTTCAAACGCAGTTTGAAAAAACTATTGCTTACGGGACAGTGCGTCATATAATTAACAATTTTGAAACGCACGGCTGTTTATACCCTATAAAGCATAGAAAAGAAGCCACACAAAATGAATTTATTAACTAGAGTAATTATTTTATTTTTGAATGCATAATTCTGCTATAAATGTATTCAACTTATTTTTCCAGAGTTGTTATTTCGTTATATTTACTGGAGAGAATCTCTAATTTTAATTTCTATTTCAAGGGTCGTTTTTATGTTATTTTATGGTATTTCTGTTATACTTATTTATAGTTTTTTTTTACCATGAAATTTCTATTTATTTATTTTTCTCTAGACATCTTAGTTTATTCTGCAGATTTTTTAGGCGGGTTGTTTTTATTTCATTCTAAAACCCAGTTGTACTGCTATAACTTTTTACACAACTACATTATTATTTAATTTCATAAGGATAATCATAATTACGTTATAAGTATTACAATCTTCGCGTTATTATCGACTTAGTTATCTAAGCAATCGTCATCACTTAAAGAGAAAATTTAATTTGTTCTTTTTGTCAATCTGCGAAAAAATAATCAGATCACTATGAGTTCGAATATGAGCAGGCAATGCCATAGAAAACCCTTTCTAGAAGGAAATGTTACTAACTTTAAAGTAAGACTGTAGTGGCGCCATCTAGTGTTGGTGGCAGATATAACGGAAAATAATTTTTTTTTTAGATTATATTATTTTTTAACCCTTAACTACTATGCAAGGGTCCTGGGGACCCAAAGCCCACTAAATTCTCAAATAACTTATCGGACATGCGGGTGAGGGCGCCACGAGCTTATGTATTTTCCTATACAGTCATAACAAGCTCATTCATGCACAGGTTGCCGCACGGTGCTGTTTATTTTCAAGTCTAGCATTAGTCTGGGTCCCAGGGACCCATGCATAGTACAAGTGAAACAAAACTTGCAGTTGGTAAGTAATCTTTGGTTCGTCCAATTTCATTTGTAATACTACTAATATCGGCAGATAATCTAAAATGGAGTCTAAACGATATTTGAACGAAGATGACATACATGCTCTATTCAACGATGAAGATTTTTGGAATGATAACGTTGATACTCAAAATACACAATCTCCATTACCAGCGTTTGACAACATTACGACCGAAGCAGATAAAAGTGATCAGGATGAATCAGATCATGAATATGCAAGCAGCCATGACAGCCAAAGTGACGTTTCATGCGATTCAGATGATCTGTGGGAACCTGATAATAATGAACAAATTAAAACCCAAATTCCAGACGAAAGTGTTGAATCTGAAGAGTGTGAAATGGATCTAATTCAAGAAGATGAAGATAAAGATTCCTCTGAGCGAAATACAGAAAATCAACCACGACAAACAGGAGTTTGGCATGGAAAAGATCGAACAATATGGGGAAAAGAATTTCCTGTAAGAAACGTATAATATTATCAGCAGTGGTCTTGCTGATAATATTATACGTTTTTTACCTGGTCCAGCTGGTGTTGCTAGGCAAAATCCTCCAAGCAGTGCTCTAGAAGCCTGGAGTCTTCTAATCAGCGATGAAATGTTACAGTCAATTGTGGAATGGACTAATCATAAAATATCGATGATGATTGTTACTTATACGACATCAAAAAAACTTCGCCCTTCATTTATATGTGAAACAAATTTATCAGAAATTAAAGCATTTATCGGATTGTTATATTTACAAGGAATATTCAAATCAAATCATGAAGATTTACGTTCAATGTGGAGCACAGACGGAACGGGTAGAGATATTTTCAACTGTACTATGACTTTGGCACGATTCTATTTTTTGTTGAGTTGTTTGCGTTTTGACAATCCTGCAACAAGAACTGAAAGAAGAGAAATATCAAAATTAGCTCCAATTCAAGAACTTTTTGAGGAGTTTGTCTCTCGTTCAACTAATAGTTACACTCCTGGCGCATATTTGACGATTGATGAAATGTTGGTACCATTTCGGGGTAGGTGCGGTTTCCGAATGTACATACCCAATAAGCCAGCGAAGTACGGCATAAAAATACAAATTTTGGCAGATGCAAAAACATATTATATGTGCAAAGCTGAGGTTTATTTGGGCAAAAGCAACGGAAACCAACCCCAAAACTGTTTGCCACATCCCACGCAGGTTGTCAACCGTTTAGTCAGTCACTTTCCTTTGAAAACGAATCGCAACATAACAGCTGACAACTGGTATAGTTCAATGGAGACAGTAAGAGAGTTAGAAAAGCGTAATATGACATGTTGGTACGGTGAAGAAAAATAAACGACAGATTCCACCTGAATTTCAACCAAACAGGAGACGTCCAGAACTATCATCTCTCTTTGGATTTCAAGGAAAGGTTACTTTGGTCAGTCACGTTCCAAAAAAAGGTAAAGCCGTTGTTTTGTTATCGAGCATGCATCATGACTCTAATGTATCCAGTTTCAAAAAAGCCAGAAATCATAGAATTTTATAACAAAACTAAATCTGGCGTAGATGCTTTGGACCAGAAATGCGCAGCATATTCCACCTCGCGACGGACCCGTCGTTGGCCAATGGCGATATTTCATTGCATTTTAAATGTGGCTGGAGTTAATAGTAGAGTTCTATATCAATTTTCACCAAATGGCGAACAGATTTCACGTTATACTTTCCTCAAGCAGCTCGGAATTGCTCTTTGTAAGCAACACATGAAAACGCGCATGAACAACAAACACATCCCACGTCATCTTCGATAACTTATCGCCAAAAAGCTTGGTACTTCACTACCTGTTGAAACAGTCCCTGAAGATGAAGTATCTAGGTCCAAGAGAAAAAGATGCGCCTTTTGCCCTCCCAAAAAGGACCGAAAATGCAGCATGTCATGTGGACAGTGCAAAAAACCACTTTGCATGACATGTGCCAAAAAGATATGTCCGGAATGTTTTGAAAACTGAACACAACCATTTCATGTTTGTTTTTTATATTACCAAATACCTCTTGTAAGAATTAAAGTTTTATTTGATTTTGCTTCTGGAATTTGGTTCATTTTCGTATTGGGTCCCTCGGACCCAAGCATAGTACGTGCGGCCTAAATATGGTGCATAGTAGTTAAGGGTTAATGAAGTGCAAATAGAGAGTTATTGCAAGTATGCTAGGAGTATCTCCTTTATTACAGGCTCCTTTAATAAAGTAGCCTGTAAGAGTGTGTCATCGAGAGACTTATTGCTTGTGGCATGCGATTAGGGACTGTATGACTTTATTTTGACGTTTCTGACACTTGACCTAATCTAACAAATTACGTTGTTTGTTCTGTCAATTATTATGGAAGAACAATTACAAGTTGCTATACTGTTAGGTGCAAATGAGGAAGAAATTGAACAATTACTTCTGCACAACATTATTGGTGTTGAGGATGAACAGGAAAATAACCTGGTGAGGCCTGTAGAATTTGAGTTAAACAACATGACTGATGAGGAAATCACAACAAATTTCCGTTTTTCAAGAATGGATATTACTAGATTAAAAAACGCTTTGGGACTACCAAATCGCATTGTGACTGAAACCGGAAATAATGTAAATGGTAACATAGTGCTGTACAACATTTAGGTCGGTACATATATATGTTTATTGATATGAAACAAAACTTGCAGGTATAACAGCATTATGTATGCTACTCAGAAGACTCAGTTACCCAAATAGATTACATGATTTAAAACGAGTTTTCAACTATTCTTCTCAATCCTTGTCACAGGTTATCAAAACAACATCAGATTTTATTATAGAAACTCATGGCCACCTTTTGGACAGTTTAAATGCACACCAGTGGTTAGATCGAAATAGGTATCAACAATATGCACAAGTAAAACAGTTTTTTTTTATTGTAATTAAGTGTTAATTAGATTGTTTTTTAGGCTATAAGAAATATGGGCGGAGCAATTCAAAATTGTTGGGGGTTTATTGATGGTACCATCAGGCCAATTTGTAGACCATCTGTCCAACAAGAAGAGTATTATTCTGGGCACAAAAGAGTGCACTGTGTAAAATACCAATCAGTGTTATGTCCAGATGGTCTCATTATTAATTTAAAAGGAGCTTTTCCGGGAAGAAGACACGACGCTGGTATCCTCCGAAATACTGATTTGTATGAGCAGTTAGAAGAAAATGCTGTTTTTCCAAATCATGGAAATTATGTGTTATATGGAGATCAAGCATATGGAATCAGGCCATTGCTTTACTATCCATACCCTGGTCAACCAGCAAATTTGTTAGACCACCAAATTGCTTTTAATAATAGCATGAAAGTTTTGCGAGTTGCCGTTGAGTGGGGCTTTCAAAAAGTACTTAGCATCTTCGCGTTTGTAGACTTTAAAAAAAATCAAAAGTTACTGCTGAATGACATTGAAAATTGGTACAAATGTGCGGTAATATTGACAAACTGCCACACATGTTTGTATGGCAACCAAACAGCAGAATATTTCAATATTCTCCCTCCACAATTGGAGGAGTATGTAGGGTGTAATAATTAAAGAGTATTTCTGAAAAAATGTATTAAATGTTTTTTTTTACATACAAATAATTGGTTAGAACATAACCCTACCTAAATACAAGTCAAAGTCTCATTTTGTCCTATGACATTTAACAATTTATTGATAATTTCTTGCTGGCTGTCAATAATTTTTTTAAATTGCTCAGATTCAAAAAGGAATTTTTTTTCTGCCAATGCCACATTTCGTTCTGCAACTGCAACTTTCCTTTCTTCAATTAGCAAACGTTTCTCTTCCAATTCATTGTCTTTTGCATTTTTTTCTTTCAGGTACTCTAACCCACTACGCCTAATATAATTTGTCTTTTTCGCCCTGTTTTTCATTGGCCCTACGAGATGATTGATATTTTTTTATATATATTTTCAAAGTTTATACAACTTATTGATATGTAATATAAACCTTACCAAGAATATTTCTTGTAGGTTTCATGTTTTTTCCTGGGGTTGTAGCAGTGTCCACAATTTCTCCATTAGACGAATGTGACATAGCAGCGCCATTTGTAGCATTGTCGTTCATTATTGTCATGATCTCTATCACCTCAGGTACTTGAATGTCCACTATTTCAGGACAATCATTTGAATCATTCCTGTCTAATTCATCTTGAACTTCTATTTAAACAATAATGTTAATATAACCACCTTTTTACAAATGTTGCACTTACCAGAATATTTTATTGTTTCTTGTGGTTGAATTACATAATCATGGTCATACTTGTCACTAATATTGTTAGTATAAAAAGTAACCGCTGCGTTTTCCCTACAATTTCGTCCAATTTCACTGTTCATTTTGTTTTGACGTTTTAGCTGTGCTTTGAGAGGCCTCTGTTCTTTCTCTTCCTTTAGTAAGTCATTCAACTCTTGGAGAAGCACATCTTTCTCTGAATATGGTTCTTCTTCTCCAGACCTAAAATTTGTAAGTAGAATTTAAAGCTTACAACAATGCGCGAATACACAAGATACAATAGCTGGGACACTAGTTTACACAAATCTCTACCTCTTCTGCGTGGTTGTGTCCTTCAGCTTCCACTGCTCCAGTAGCATTTGCACGTGCTGTCGAAGGGTTTTTGCATTGAACTCTTTCCGCAGCAATACATGCACACTTATTCTAATTTCATCCCAAACCTTTGATCCATTTTTGTATGGATTACGTGACACGGTTTCCCGGAGAAGAATTACGTCGTCATCATATGAAAATCTCACTCGTTTCTTTTTACTATCAACAGCCATTATTTTAACAACACAGATGAACACATATGAATGAATTGCACTCTAACCTCAGTTTCATCTGATATGTTTGACATTTGCACAGTTTAACGTCAAAATTAAGGGGCCTTAATTAAAAACCTCCTTTCCTGTATTTAAATTAAATACAGGCGGCCTGTATTTTAATAAAGGCCGACCTTTAACATCGTTCGTTATGCGCTTGCGTACATGTCACAATAAGGGAATCCTTTAATAAAGGAACTAAAAATCTGCTTTGCAATAACTCTCTAATATGGCAATAAAAGCACCTTATATTTACAAGTTGAACAATATTTTTTAACTGCTTTCATTGCGCATTTGCACCTCTGCAAAAGTTTGAGCCAAGTTGGAAGTAGACAATAAAACAAAAAAAAAACAATATAATAATTTATTCAGATAGAATTACTTATAAAATTTACTTAACTTTAGCATTTTTGTTTCTAGCTCATTTATATTTGACCCAGTGAAGTTCCCTTTTACAATATTGTTTAGCTTTTTAATATAATTATATATATACAGTTTAACAAATTTCTTATTAGTAAAGTCTTCTACGTCTTCTCTGTGAATACATTCATCAAAACAAAAGATTACATTACATTTCACAAAACTAACCACTCTTTGCACTACGTAGTTGATATGTAATACCGATGGAATAGCATTCGATAAGATTTGATAAATTTTAACCATATTCTGAATTACAGTCATTTTTATATATATCAAATGTTTCTCATCTTTCCATCTTTCTTTCAATTCGACCAATTTATGAAAATACTCATTTGGTGCTTCTGTTTGTAGAAGATTATTTTTACAAATTTCACATGTTTCTATAGTTTTCATTTTATTTTTCAATAGGTACCCACTGATATATCCTAAAGCTGCGCGTTCTGTATCTGCTAAATTATAATCTAAGAACGGAGGAGGATACCATTTTTCCGGAGATTCATCTTCTTTGGGAAAACTTAGCAAACTACGTAGCTGTACTGCTATGGTACTATGGTCATCTTCGCAATTGGCAGATTTAGCATGCATTTCAGAAAATTTTTTTATTAATAAAGATTTGTAGTAAGGGCCAAATGCCGCACAAGAGGGGTTTATATTCCTGCTTCCGTATTGTCGAACCTGGCAAAAGAAATTTTCAATGGGATCCTGATTGAAGCAACGAGCCGAAAATTGATGAAATCTTAACGCCAACAAACTTCGCCTCAATTCTAAAAATCCATTCAGGGTACTTATCCAGCCAGTGATGACAGGAGGATGTGTACGATCTTCAGGTTTCCTTTTAATAAATTTCATGCTACGAAAAACAGATATGGCACTCTTCCAAAACTCCGCATGTTGGGATAATTTTGCAACAGGGTTTTTTAAATTTTTTCCAGCTGTAAAAGAACTTGACGAGCCATTTACGCTATCAAACAATTTGTCAAAGAAAACGATCAATTCCACAGTTTGTAGTGCTTCAGAAGAAACTTTTACAGTGCTGTCCTTATCTTGTGCATTAAAAATTGCACAAAACTTCAATCCTGCAGCAACGCTTTCACTGAAAACTTGTGTGCAGTAGGATACCTTCATTTTTTTAACCTTATTGGGTACCACATGAAAATCTGTAAGTTTCTTCATAACGCCAATGTTATAAGAGCGGTCTATTTTATAAGCATTTAATATATGTTCCCATTTCGCTATATACTGCACATTATTCACACAAAATTGCAGATCTTTGGTGAGTAAATTATTTCTCATACTTTTCAGTAAGTGGGAAGCATCAAATAAGGGAACAATATGACACTTGCCAATTAAAATGGAGTGCTCACTAATGTTAATATTATTTAAAGTAGCAGTCCGTTTACTTTCATCAAGTAACATTTTGATTGCTCGAACATTAGATGGGCCTTGATCACAAATGGAAGCAATTATTTTTAGCCCTGCTTCTTCTGCCTCTCTGACAATATCCTTAAATATTCTCACAATCACTGCGGCATTCAATGATGACTTGCAGAAAAAGTATCCCACAGGTTGTTTCCAGTTTTTAAGAACCCCACGCAGCATAAAAACCGCTACGTGATCAGCAATTTCATTTGTTGTATTGTAACCATTGTTTTCAAAACCAACTACTGCATCTTCGTGTGCTAGGTATTCAAGTGACGTTTGTAAGGCCATTTCATCGAAGATTAATATACAAACACGTTCCTTCCCAACAAACACTGCAGTATCGGCCGTAAGCCGGTTGACTTGCGGCAAGTATGGTAAAATGCTGGCAACTCTTGCCAGTGCGGGGCCGTTGCACATTAGTCATTTAGTAACTATAAGCATATAGTTACTCAAAATTGCCGCTACCAGACCTGTAAGGAAAAGACTCTGGCTACTTTAGCAAGAATTACCGGTACATAAATAGTGTCTTGCCAACGAAGTACTTTAGCAAGAATGACCGGTACATAAACAGTGTCTTTCCGACGAAGCCCATGCATTTCCGTTATTACGATATTAAAGTTTCATATTATAAGACATTACGGCATGTCTACGTATGTGTACTGTAATTCTAAATATTCTAATACGTAATAAAATGTTTACTATGCAGCAATATATAGTCTTTAAAGACATGTAGATGAAAAATTTAAACATTTACAAATTTGTGTTTCCCGCTCGCCTGTAGCACATGTAAATGTAAGGTTAGAACGTAATTGCGTTGCAGTTGCAGCTGAATGTATAGGTATATCAGTTATCAACTTATCAGTATATATAATATATTTACGTAATAAAATGTTTACTATGCAGCAATATATAGTCTTTAAAGACATGTAGATGAAAAATTTAAACATTTACAAATTTGTGTTTCCCGCTCGCCTGTAGCACATGTAAATGTAAGGTTAGAACGTAATTGCGTTGCAGTTGCAGCTGAATGTATAGGTATATCAGTTATCAACTTATCAGTATATATAATATATTTACGTACCTATAATAGTGTATATGTGTGATGTTATATTATATTGGTTATATCACAGTTCTATTAACATATTGTGCATATTTTATTGACTATACAGTTAATAACTGAGTTAATATGAATATAACTGACAGGTAAGTCTATAAGTAATATTATGGACGTATTCCTATTATCAGTGATTTGTATTTATTTGCAATTTATAACTACATACTAGGTAGGAGTCTATGCGAGTAAAGGTGGAGTAAGGGCACCAACATTTGTTTGTATGAACGTGAATGTACATAACCACAATACAATCTACTTGTACGGAGATTGTGTATATTTCATGTTTTGTGTTATTTTTGGTGTTTTTGATACTTCGTGTATTATCTTACGACATATATAAAATGTTTTCCTTTAAAAAACATAGTAAAAGTTATCAGTATAGACTAATTAAAAAGCAGGTTGCAAATGCATTAAGTATGTCAAATCTTGAATCAACTGTTGCTAGTGTTAATCCAATTTTCAGTTAATGATTTAAAAAAGCTAACCAGTTCAACTGATGAAGTTTCTTGTTCAAGTGTTAAACAGCAAAACACTGGATGGACTGAAAGATTGGTCGATGATAATACATAGTCTTTCCAGTTTGATTATCACTTAAATTTAATTAATAGTGATGATGCATTTAATTCAGAAAATACCACTTCACATTTGTATTCAAAATCACAAGAATGTGAAGGAGAAAATGAAGTAACTACCAAAGATTTTCTGAAGAAATGGTCTTTAGATAATAACTTAACACATTCTGCTTTGTCAGAATTATTAAAATGGTTAAGAAACAAGCCTGATCTAACGAATTTGCCTAAAGATGCTCGAACATTGGTAGAAACACCTAGAAATACTGCTATTACAAAGATGGGTGATGGGGAATTTTATTATTTTGGAATACGTAATGGAATTGCCAACAATTTGAAAAGATGCAGTAAAAAATTAAACAAATCTGATGTTGAACTTATGTTCAACATTGATGGATTACCAATATATAAAAGCTCAAATACAACATTTTGGCCAATATTATGTAGGATTATTAATCTGCACTGTGAATTTCCTTTTGTTGTGGCAATTTTTTGTGGAAAGAAAAAACCACCATTAGATGAATTTTTAAGTGAATTTGTGTTGGAATTAAATAATTGTTTGGAAGATGGAATTACAGTGGAACAAATTCACATTCAGGTTAAATGTCGAGCATTTTGTTGTGACACACCTGCTAGATCATTTATTAAAAATACTATTGGTCATAATGGCCGTTATGGGTGTGATAAGTGTTTTGTTAAAGGTGTACGCCATGATGGAAGAATGTGTTTCTTAGATTTAAATGCACCTCCCAGGACCGACGAAAATTTTACTTTAAAAACACAATTGGAACATCATAAACCTGGATCTACACCTTTATTTTTTTTAAATATTGGCTTAATTAGCTGTTTTCCACTTGATTATATGCATAGTGTGTGCTTAGGTGTAACTAGGAAATTGTTGTTAGAGTGGAGGGATGGAAGTAGAATTTACAAACTAAAATATCCATCTATGACATTGTTAGATAATCGTATAAAGTTGATCAAGAATTACTGGCCAAAAGAATTTAACCGAAAGCCACGATCACTTTATGAGCTTGAAAGATGGAAAGCTACCGAATTTCGTAATTTTCTGTTGTATATAGGCCCTATTGTATTAATAGATATTTTACCAAAGTCGGTTTACTGCAATTTCATGATATTAAAATTTGCCTTATCTATTTTACTTAATCCAGGATTAAATGAGCTGCATAATGATTATGCTGATAAACTTCTGAAAATTTTTGTAAAAAACGCAATTCAAATTTATGGAGCTAAATTTTGTGTGTATAATACACATTCCTTAATACATCTCGCAAATGACAGTACTAAATTTGGGAGCTTGGATAAAATAAGTTGCTTTAGTTTTGAAAACTATCTGGGCTGCTTAAAGCATTTGCTTAGAAAAACCAATTCGCCATTACAACAAGTTGTTCGACGACTTCATGAAACAGCAAACTGTGCTCCAAAATGTAATACGAGATTCATTAATCCTTATCCTACACAACTGATAAATTCAGACATTCCTGAAGAAGTTAGAAATATTTTCGATGGAGAATTTTATAAAAAACTGCACTTAAACAACTATGTGTTATGCATTAATGATGCTGATTCCTGTGCTTTCTTAACAAATAGTGATATTATCAAGATCATTTATTTTGTAAAAAATGCTGATAAATTATTAATAATTGGCAAAAAATTTAATATTTTAAGACCATTTTGTATGTATCCAGCAGATAGTTCGCTATTATCTATGTTTGAAATTGTTTTAGAAGATCATATACCACTGTTACAATATTCAATAGAAGATATTTTATGTAAAGCTGTTATTTTGCCATTTAATGCTTTATTGCAGGATTAATGACTACATTGCTGACATTGGTAAAGCAAATCCAGGGAAATGTACAATATTTAATAAGTTTACAACAAGCTAATGCCACTCCTGAAAATGTATTGATGCGTGTCAGCAGCATTTCACCAGCAAATACTAAAGAAGAGAGCTTCAAGAACTTGACGAAAGGATGAATAATCCAGATGAACTGGCTACTCTAGTATATATTAATTACATCAAGTATAGAAATAGTGTTTATTATTGTATTTCTTTTTTCAGTGTGGTACACTACAAGTGGTTGGTGGAAAGGATATACAGGATTCTACCAAACGAATTCTAGCAAAAATAGTTACCAACAATGTAGCAGTACTAACTAACTGGTCTGGAAAAAATAATAAAATTGCTTTTTCTAATTTTTTAAATATTATTAACCTAATTACAGGTACCTAACAAACAAGTGTATATTGATTATCTAGTATTTGTAAATTTATTGTTTTAGTTACTGTACGAAGAAATCCTCTTTGAAGAAATGCAACAAAATCCGAAATTGAAAACGTAATAAAAGTGTGGCTTAGAAACGCTCCTGATCGCGAAGGCGGACGTTCAAAAAGAAAAAAAGAAAGAATTCTACAATAACTTCATTCTACAAACTTTCTTAAGAGATCGGCTAAGAATACAACAAAAATCAGAGTGACTGTTTGCAACTGACTATAGTCTTACAGGTTTCTGTAAATAATTAAATCATATCCATCTTCTATTAATCTACATTAGAGGGGTTTATTTCACGTGAAAATCAAGAACTTAGCTCTATGACGAACCTTATTAAATAAACAAACAAGATCGTTGTCGAATAGTTGTAGGTGTCCAATTACTGTATGACCCTACCAAGACTACCAAGAGAATTTTGTAATTTGTATATCTTTATATATAAAGTTTATATATGATACTTTTTGGTTTATGTGTTTTATTTATAATCCTTATTAGCTTCTACACTTTTAATTAACATTTTCCAGTAAGAACATTATTTTATATTAATGATACACTATTCTCTAAAAGCTCGAAACCTTTAGTTCCGTGTATATTACACCACCAAATTAGCGACATCAAAATCTATAATATGGATTAAAAAATATACTAAACGTGCAGATAAAAGAGTTCTTTTCAGGCATAATTGTAGATATTTATATAAATCATTTTAGTCTGCATTGAACTTACAGTAATTATTTATTGTCTATGCACACTTCCAATGATTTTTTGATTGCGTACACACATAGCTTTGTGGTTAGCTGCTAATGCTATACTGTTAATTGTAGATGTTTATAACTATGATTTAGTTTGATTTAAGCATAAAGCAAATATTTGTTAACATAAAATATTATGGCCACCAAATGCCTCTAATATAGTTTTGAAATACGTGCGATTCACTTATATAATATACTTAACTATCCTTCATACCCTAGCTATTTTATATTAATATAAAATAGCTAGGGTATCAAGGACAGTTAAGTATATTATTATATAAGTGAATCGCACGTATTTCAAAACTATATTAGAGGCATTTGGTGGCCATAATATTTTATGTTAACAAATATTTGCTTTATGCTTAAATCAAACTAAATCATAGTTATAAACATTTACAATTAACAGTATAGCATTAGCAGCTAACAACAAAGCTGTGTGTGTACGCAATCAAAAAATCATTGGAAGTGTGCATTGGAAAGTTAACGGATCGGTATTGGGAGATAATAAGCTTTGCAGCATCGTAACAGCTAACGGCCAGAGTGACCTGTAGGTACAGGCCCGGCAACGGATCGGTATTGGGACATAATAAGCTTTGGAGCATCGTAACAGCTAACGGCCAGAGTGACCTATAGATACAGGGCCGTCAAAGAATGCCGCTGTCGGACCGGCACTGGCATTTCTGGCAACATGGTATTGAACCGTTAACGGCCCTTAATGATTTGGTTTGTTGGGTTAAGGCTTCTTTTTTCAAATTGTTCTGATAGTAATTTGAATATAGCCCTATTAATTCCAGGTTTCAAACTAATGTTATTCAATACCTTTCGTAGTGTAACCACAGAAGGTAGGATAAATAAATGTGCGAGTATTCTGTACATATGCGGACTTCTCTTCCATAATGCTATAGCAAATGCTTTATCGTCAAAACTAAAGTTTCTACCCTTCTTGGCACGTCCAGCATTTTGTAAATGGCTCTCAAAAAATCTGTACTGGAAGGGTGTCAGATTTTTAAATAGCTTTCTGAATGATTCAGTCTCCAAGCCTTTTTGCAACAATGCAAACTTCCTTTTATTAGTAATGTTCCGTTTTTCCAGATATTTACTTTTTCGTGACAATTTACGCACCTCCCTATAGAGAAATAATTCCCTAGGTGCCAGTTCCTTAATTATCCGAACTCCCATCCTTGGCAAAATCGAACCTGGTACAAGCAAATAACATTCTGACAGTCTCGAAACATGTAAATACAAAGATGCAAAAATGTGTTTGAGTAAGTCCTTGTTCACAATGGACATAAGACATAAGCTGTACGTAACATAAATGTAACGCTAAACGTATGAGAAACTAATGCAGCTATCCACAGTGGCCGTAGTGCTTATGTCACCTTATGTTATGTTTATGTATTCCTTACGTGTGAACGTAAGAAATACATAAAGTTGAAATAAATTCAACTTTATGTTTTTCTTATGTATTTCTTACGTATACTTTTAGTAAAATAAGCTTTTTGAAGTTTCAAAACTTAAACCGATTGGTAACGATATTATAAAAAAAACGCGGGAAGCCTATATAATCACATGCTTTTGAATCGTGTCAATTTGAATTGTGACGGTTTTGTTCTGATAACGTGAAACATACAAAGGCTTTATCGATTTTAAATAATATAATTTAATATATGTATCTACTACAAATTACTACAATAAGTTGTAATTACTCCATATGAGTAAATATTTGTTGGTGCTATTTACATATCGAGTAAAAAAAGTAAATGAAATTATGATGATGGAAAAGGGGCAAGTAGATATAGAACTTCTTTTATTTCAGTTGGTCAGAGCTGAAGTGTATTTATATCTAACAAGGCACAATGGAGCTACAAAGATGTGATATACTAAGATATCTGGAAAGGAGTAGCAGAAACACCAGACATCACAAGTATTTTAAACATTAGTTATAGCACTGATTTACATAGCCGTGTTAAATATTATAAGTATGTGATATATGCGAAAGAGCATGGAAAGATTGAAGGAACGCTACACATGAGAAAGCAAGAAATTGTTAATTCCAAAGTGCAGTTTGAAATATGTATGTGAAATTGACTGGAATTTTGCTATGCCAAATACCTCCACATTCTACTTGTGAAGCTACTCAAGGCATACAGCAATACAAAAAAAATAACCTACACTGAATATTTTTACTTTAGTACTAAAACCACCACCAATGCCGAGCACCATGGTGCAGCATATAATGCTTTTGCTGTCTTTATAACCTTTCCTAAATGTAACAGTGAACCAAATATCCTTGAAGTGTGATTATAACATTTTAAAGTGCTGTGTCTAATGTATGAATGCGAATAAAAAGCTAATCAGCATATAACATCGAAATGGTTAAAGATTACGATATTAATAATTTCATTATCTGAAGACATAATAGTACATTATAATGTAAAAAAATAAAGAATTAAAAACAAGTTACAAGCCTAACATAGAGCATTTAATATTTGTATATGTGTGGGGAAAAAATTGTATGTATAAATAAAACACGATGGTAAAATAAAAAACAAAGGGTTTTATTTCAAATTAAGATACCTGTATTTGTAAAATACAGATGCAATGATTCTTAAAGACTTTCGCCCGGTATTATCAACTTATATTAAAAGGAGTTTTAGTTAAATGACCTTTAAATTAAATGCCCTTTTAAATAGGAGTTCTGTATTATGAAACACATTCAACCAGCATTTAACTAAATGTGATATTTTGATATGTTGGTAATGGTATTAGTACAAGTAATTCAAATTTGGCACATATTGCCGTGAACTTTACCTTAGAATCTAAGACAATATTGTATATAACTATAAAATGTTAGAAATAGATATGATTAATGTTGACACTAAGATATACTAGTGTATTTAGATCAATATTAGCAATAAGAAAACACACTCGTAGTTTAAGAAACATTTATTTTAAAATAAATTTTATTAAAACATACAATAACACAGGTATACACTTAGAATATAAGTATTTTAATTAGGATTATATGTATATAAACACCATTTAGAAATAAGTGAGGAAAAACCTCAACGATAATAGTAAATGACACAAATGAATATTTATTTTCAGAAGTGAAAAACCAGAGATAACGTTTAATTTAGAAAATAAAGAACCTGACTACAGGTTAGGAACAAAAAGAGCTCTGAGTATATTATGCAAAGAACCTACATTTAAAAATGGAAAGACCCTTAAAACCAACAACCGTGAAAGAGTGATGTTAACCAACGGGACAATTATAAGAGTCAATCATTTAAAAGCAATTAAACTATACTCAGAGAATAAAATAAGATATGCTCGTAATGTATATGAAGAGGCTTAATGCACTCACATAACTTAAAGATAAAATACATACAGTTGCGTTGAAAAGGATATTAAAATAAAGTGTATCATAAAGAACAGCATAGAATCGTATAACATTTTTAATATACACAACAAAAAGTATCAATTCTCATCGTAATGCGAATAACAGCAATCCTTTTCATGGTTCCAAACTTCGTGCACATACAAATGAACATCTATAACCAAAGGAATAAGCAGCATTAATATAAAAGCAATGATTTATTACAGCATATTAAACATACAAAATTCTCCAAGGACGGTAAAATGGTTCGAAGAAAGAACAGAGCAGACAGAGGGACTGGCGATTGAAACAATATCCAATTTCTTTCCATTCTTTCCGATCAAAAGCACCAAAACAATAATACGAGTAAGGTTAGCGCTCGGTCGAAGAATGTACCTGCAAAACAGTAAAAGTAGCAATGAATACATTTATAAGTACAATGAATGTTTACGATAGCAATAAAAGAATAAAATAACGTAAGAAAAACATCAAAATAAATATCAATATACTTACTGCACATTAGATATAAATAAATGAAACAACAACAAATACTGTCGTTGGTGAATGTGGAAAAATATCAAATGTCAGGAACAAACATAATAAAAATAAACGCCAACCTAAAATACGACAAGAAGAAGAAGAGACAAGGAATAAGTATCGAGATATCCGCTAGAGGCGCCACGACCAACAATTCAAAAATAAAAGTCCGCAAAACAATCAAATAACGAGCGGCATTTATTTTCAACTATAAAAAGGGAGTCACAACAGAAAAAGAAGTTAGTTGTTAGCTGGTACCTGTGACATTAAAACTTCTAATACACAACAAAGTGATAGCATCTTTTGAAGTAGACACGCTTACCATTACTACCGCAGTATAAATAAATAAATAAACTAACTAACAACTCACAAACAAACAAGAAGCATACACGCTTATATAGGAATAATTTCCAATTGTTTTCTCGTCGCCATATTTGCAAGAAGTGAGCGTCACCATTAAATTTATAGAAGATTCCAAGGAAGGAAGAATCAACAAGAAAGGAAAAACAATTTCAAGCAGAATTCGAGGAATTATATGAATCTACGCAGTGAGTAGTAAATAATATTGTTATTACCATTAAATTCAATCAAAATACACAGGTTCTCTCTAAACACTCCATTTCTTTTAATATTTAGTTATTTAAATAATAGAAAGCAAACATAGGGACACAATTTTTATTAAAAATAAAGAACACTTATCTTAATAGTGTACTGTGTGCGAATACTTGCACAACGGACCAGTGTTCATAAAAAAAGGCATTTGTAAGCACAGCTTTGAACAATATTCAAACTTTTATAAACAGGAACGCCTAAAAGCTTTGTAACGAAGTTCCTCGTTAATTGTACAAATTAACATTTTTAAGTCCATAATTAATTTATTTATCAATCTTAAATTAAATGTATGTGTGTTATTTTGTTCAAATATTGTATAAAGTGATTTGGATGGACCTGTATATATATTCATTTGTAATGATAATTCATGTTATTTGCTTATTTTCAATGGAAAAATACCGAATGTGTACGTCATGCTCAAAGTCGCGGTTCATGTCCGAGTCGCGCGCAAATTGTTATGTTTTAAACAAGTTTTTACCTGCAGTCATAGGGGGGTTTTCAGATATATAAAGGCCCCATCGCGTGTGTCTCGTTCATTTTATTCTCCCATCCGTCCGCTTCCTGCACCTTTCTCTATTCAGCCTTGATGGCGTGAAAGAGTCTGGTTCAAATCCTTAGAAACGCACTACTTTCAGGTCTCTAGTATCATGGGATGGTCGTTTCAAAAATCCACTAATTTCATCCGAATGTGTCTCTTTCATTCAGACCAAGGGTCGTGGGGAAAGAGCCACTTTTCCGCTGCAACCAGTATTCCCGTCTAAGTCAGGCTATTAATGCCGTGACTATATTTCCGCATTTAATATTTATTCTTTATTTCAGAGATGTTAAATTTCAAATATTATGTGTAAACGCGCCGGAAATTCAAATAGATTATTCGCGCTTCGGAACCGCAATAAATATAGATATGTTAGCATTTCACCGCGTAGCTACTGGATAGATGTCCAAACCCGCACCGCTTTAATAATTTAAATCACGATAAACTTGTAAAGATTCTTTCTGCGAGCATGACATAACACGGAAATAAGTTGTAGTACAATTTAAAGTAATCTGAGTATGCATTTTTACCTCAAATTAACCGACACGTCATAATTCAAGTATAATTTTGTTTATATTAATAGATAAAAATGCGCTAGGAACCGTAAATAATAGTTCAGGGGCTAAAGATGTATGTATGTTCAAACTTAGTTTTAATCACGACTTAAAGAGGTCAGTGATGGGAATTTATTTGGTGTTTGTTTATGCCGATATTTAGCAAGTCCGTTTATGTATATAAAATTGTAAATTGTATATAGTAATAAACAAAATTGTGTATTAATTGTTTAATATTGTTTTAGTAAAAATAAAGGTTAATTATTCTGTTCTTTTTCAAATAAGTTTCTACACGTATTTCTTTTCTTTTACCGTTTAACAATGAGGCAGGGAAAGTAGTATTTTCAATGAGTAATAAGATACATTAAAACAATAAGAAGTACTCACGTTTTTTTTTCCTCCGCTGTGCTAGTTGTAGAGCTTTTGGTCTTTTGTCTCCAAGACACAACACTTCAGCCGCCATATTTATAGTTATAAACAATGTCGACCGTACGAGTTGACATCGACGTCACACGGATAAGACGTTAGCAATTCGTAATATTGATGCCTGAGTATATAGGCAACCAGAAGTGCTGTGTATTTTGGTGGCATACAGAAGACATATCTTATACCGGTTCGCTTGCTCTGGTGTTACATAAGCTAGTGGCACCATGTTATAATAAAAGCAAGCGAGCCAGGTTATAAGTGGCGCCCAACGTGGGGCCATGTTTTAAGAAATTTAAAAATTAATTCAGGCAAGATTTAGATAAATTAAAAATCCGACATTAAATTCCGCCGTGTTTTAAAAACTGCTTGACTAGTTTAACAGTTTTCCGCCAGAATATATGTATACTTATTTTTTAAACAAAAGATAGGGAAAATTGATACACAATTTACATACATACACAGGGATACATATTCTTTATTAATTGTGAGGGGATAAAAGGATAGGAGAATAAATAGCAACTAAAATACGTTTTTATTTTTTTATTTTTGGTACATTATAAATTATAAAATGTCTGATTCAGATAAAGGCAAAAATCCAAACCCTCTTGGGTGGATATATACCTTGAAAAAAGAGGACTTAAATGCCGCAGCAGAGTCTTTAGGGTTAGACGCTACCGGAAATGTAGAAGATGTACGTAAACGCATTAGCACCTTTTTGAAAGAGGGTAAGACGGGTTCCGCGAATAAGGGAAACATTCCGCCGCCAGTAGACACTAACGTTCAGATTTCTTCCGCTGAAATCTGTACTCAAATAAGGAAATGGGGTATTCATTTTAATGGCAGCTCGGACGCTGTATTTTTCTTGGAAAGAGTCAAAGAACTTCAAGTATGTTACGGGATTAAAGATGAACATATGCTCCACGCGTTGCCTGAGCTTTTTAGGGACAAAGCACTGCTTTGGTTCCGAAATAATAAAACATTATGGGGTACATGGGACGAATTCTTAGAAGACTTTAAACTTCAATATCTTCCGCCCCGGTATAGCTTTTCAATTGAAGAAGAAATACGCGCTCGTTTGCAAAAACCGAAGGAATCTTTTAAAGATTATTTAACCGCCATATTAACGTTAATGAGACGCGGCCGAGATATGTCCGATGGTGATAAATTGGAACGTGTATATGGTAACATGTCACCCAATTACAGAATGTATATACGTAGGGACGCGATACAATCTCTCAGGCAATTGTCTAAACTCGCTGCCGACTATGAATTACTGCTGGAAGAGCAGGCGCGCTTTTGTAAGAAAGAAAGTACGCTATCAGCACCGGAACGCCCGCCCAGCGATAAACCCAGTACTTCGCGTTCACATCATTTGTCGTATGTCGCTCAGGATAATAAGCCTCGCCAATTTCCTGTACCGCCGTCGCCATTACAAAAGTTATCACATCCGGAAAGCCGCTGTTGGCGATGTGGCAAGGAAGGCCATACGCGTAGTCATTGCCGTAACCCGTTTAAAATGTTTTGTTCACGGTGTGGCAAGTTAAATGTACGTTCCGTTGACTGCCGATGCCAGGGAAACGCCGAGAAGGGCGGTCTGCAGGCAAAGACCGTCCGCAAGCAGTAAAACCGCCTGAATCCGCAAACACGTGTATTAGAGACTCGACAATACCGGATAATCGCGTGTGGATCCGCGTGCACATTCATAATCAGAATTTACGAGCCCTCGTAGACAGCGGAGCTACTTCTTCGTTTTTATCCGAATCACTAGTTGCCCGGTTGTTGAAAAATAATGACCAACGTGTCTTGAATAGAAAATCCAAAGTCCGCCTCGCAAATGGAGACGTTATAGAGTCACCTGGCTCAGTTTTATTACCGGTGCGCATGGGTAGCCGAACTACAGACGTTAATTTTGTAATTATGCCGAAGAGCCCGTGCTCAGTCATCTTCGGAATTAATTTTCTTAAGGAAATTGGGGCTGTTCTTGATTTTTCCGAAAGGAAACTGTACTTTAAGGGAGACAATGCAGTCTTTGCCGCGAGCTGTGGGATCTCCGAAGTACAGGACCGCCAAGAAACCGTTTTAAAAAAATTCCTTGAACAAGAATTAAGTAAGTTTACTACCGTGCCTGGTCGGACGAATTTAATACGTCACACGATCCGTTTGCAACCGAATACCGCCCCAATAAAACAAAGATATTATCCATGCAACCCGAAGAAGCAAGCACTGATCGACGCCGAAGTGGACAAGATGTTACAAGACGGTATAATAGAACCCAGTAACAGCCCGTGGAGTTCTCCTATCGTCGTGGTCACGAAAAAGAATGGTGGCGTTCGGTTCTGCGTCGATTTCCGCAAAATTAATTCCGTATCGATTAAAGATTCGTATCCTTTGCCGTACATTTCGAATATTCTTGACAAGCTCCGCGATAGTAAATATTTCTCGACGCTTGATCTTAAAAGTGGGTACTGGCAAGTGGAGTTAGAAAAAGATAGCAGACCCGTGACGGCTTTTACAATTCCGGAAAAGGGCCTATTTCATTTTGTGTCATTACCGTATGGATTACATAGTGCGGGAGCGACGTTCCAGCGCCTATTAGATTCGGTGATAGGTCCTGAGATGGCAGAATACGCATTTGTATATCTGGATGATATCATTATTTTGGGCAAGACTTTTGAGGAGCATTTGAAAAATTTAAGTAATGTTTTCGCGCGTTTACGGGAAGCAGGCCTCCAACTCCAACCAGACAAATGTACTTTTGCCAAACAGGACATAAAATATTTAGGTCATGTTGTAACACCGGACGGCATACGTACAGACCCGGACAAGATCGCTGCTATTTTAAATGTACCTCCGCCGCGAACCAAGAAGGAAATACGTGGTTTTCTGGGACAAACGTCGTGGTACCGTCGGTTCGTACCAAATTTCGCACAACTTACCGTTCCGCTCATAAAATTGATTAAAAAAGATGTGCGTTGGGAATGGACGACGGAACAAGACGCCGCATTCGCCGCCGTAAAGAAAGCTCTGACAGAGAGCCCAGTTCTCGCGTGTCCGGACTTCTCCAAACCATTCCAATTACATACCGACGCCAGTGAGAAAGGTTTGGGAGTCGTTTTGATACAGATAATAGAGGGTGCCGAAAGAGTGATCGCCTATGCCAGTAGGACTTTAAGTAAGGCAGAATTTAATTATTCGACGACCCAGAAGGAAGCCCTTGCCGTTGTCTGGGGTATCAAAAAGTTTAAGTATTATTTAGAGTTTTACCAATTCACCGTTATTTCTGATCACCAGTGTTTAAGGTTCCTGAATGACTTGAAGAATCCGTCAGGACGACTCAGTCGATGGGCTGTCGATTTACAGCAATATGATTTCGTCATTCAGTACCGAAAAGGAGCGATGAATAATTTAGCCGATTCCCTGTCCCGTGCACCGCTTCCTTTTAAACACGAAACCGATGAAGACGCCTGTGCCTTGTTGGAAGAAACGTCTTGTTCTTGGTATAATAAGAAAGTTTCGGATGTTCAATCAGATCCTGAAAAACATCAAGAATACCGATTAGAAAATGGCAATTTATACAGACACATACCTGATACACAACATACCGAGGGAGTGCGCGCATGGAAATTGTGCGTAGCTACACCTGATAGAAATGACGTCCTGAAAGAAATACACGACGCTCCTGAAGCCGGACATCTTGGGGTCGCCAAAAGTATAGCGAGAGCCGCTTCATTATACTATTGGCCAGGGATGTTTAGAGACGTCCGCCGCTACGTCAATCGGTGCCGATCCTGTAAGCAATATAAATTTAATCAGGGAAAACCTCTAGGCCAGATGTTGTTCTCACCTGTTGATTGCCCGTGGGAACAAGTGAGTGTGGACCTCCTCGGACCTTTTCCGCGTTCCAAGAGAGGATTCACTTCGTTACTGGTAATACATGATCGATTCACCAAATGGGTAGAGTGCCAGCCGCTACGCTCTGCCACTTCACGAACCGTTATCCAGGCGTTGAAGGAGAAAGTAATTTATCGTTTTGGTTGTCCGAAGATCCTGTTGGCTGACAATGGTCCGCAATTTGCCAGTCACAGTTTCACCAGTTATCTCAATGGATTAGGGGTCAAGATAAAATTTAATGCTCCGTATGCTCCGCAATCGAACCCTGTGGAAAGGACAAATAGGGTATTAGGACCTATGATTGCACAATACATTAATAAAGATCATAGAGAATGGGACCAATACCTACCTCAGTTTGTGTTCGCCATCAACACCGCTAAACATGAGTCTACAGGATTCACACCTGCTTTTCTTAACTTTGGTAGAGAACTCATGCCGCCGAGCTCTCTGCGAAGAACAGCTGATGGGCAGTTAATGGATCCTGCTCGACCGAATACCGAAGAATTGGCCCAAGAATTGTCGAAATTGGACGACTTTTTCAAGATCGTCAGAATAAAGTTGGCTCAAGCGTTCCAGAGGCAAAGTAGGCCCTATAATCTGAGACATCGTCCTTACCGCCCTCAAATTGGACAATGGGTATATCACCAGAGTCATAATTTATCCGACGCCTCCAAGAAATTTACCGCAAAACTTGCTCCAAAATTTGAAGGTCCCTCTAAAGTTATCCAGATCCTGTCCCCGTCTGTTCTTATGTTACAGGTACCAAACAGACGAAAACCAGTGAAGGTCCATGTGAAAGACATCAAGATTCCGTCCGCAGACGAACTCCAGACCGATCTTCCACCTCCCAATCCGCCGGAAGTAGTGGGGGAAGGCCAGGAGGATATTTAAGCTCGTGTGTACCGCCCAGTGTACACAGTCGATGCGATGGGCACTTCTAAGAAACCAGGGAAGACGACCACTCCCCGTCCGTTGGTATCTCCGCCGCCATCCGCCATAGATGAACGATATCGTGCGTTATGGGGTACACCGCCTGGGTTGAAGACGCCTGAACGCCCAATAACGCCTCGTTATCTGGTTTCACCAGCAACAGTTGCCCTCATGGAGGAAAAGTACCAGACGTACTGTTGTCAGACACCTCCCAAGCCAGTAGTTTCCCTGCCGCCCACCAATGAGACAACGATCGATGTGGGACCCACGTTGCACAGTCCCGACGCAGAAGCATATCTTGGGTTTAGACTGCTGCAACTTTTTGGTGCTTCTCCAGTGCCTGATTTATTGTCGCCATTGCCAGCGACGCCTGAAGCAAGGAAAGCACCCATTATTGATGCTTCCCCTCCGACGATCTCAATTCCTTCGCCGCCTCCCGCACATGGTACCTCGACTTTACCAGTTATTCCTTTTCATTCATACTTTTCCTTGGATATGCCGTTCCTTGGCTCAGACCCTCCGCCGCTGCCGACGATTCCGCCGCCGACCGTTAAACCTCGTCTGGCAAATCCTGGGGCCTGGGTGAAAAAGGAAGGTTCACTGGGGAAAGGAGTCCGGAAGAGGCGACACGGGAACAAGCGAGTCCATGTGCGGGTCAACGGAGTGAGCGTCGTCATGACTCGCCGGGAAGCCGAGATCCACCATGCCAACCTGCAACGTCAGAACGATTAGTGACAGTGCGCGCATAAAAGACGTCGTAAGTGATGATAGACTGACAAGTGTTAGTTTTTAAATTTAATTTTCCGTTTTTGAACTTTTTGATATGTGATTGTTAGGATTTCAATGTTTTCTTTTAAGGGAGGGCCTGTAACGAAGTTCCTCGTTAATTGTACAAATTAACATTTTTAAGTCCATAATTAATTTATTTATCAATCTTAAATTAAATGTATGTGTGTTATTTTGTTCAAATATTGTATAAAGTGATTTGGATGGACCTGTATATATATTCATTTGTAATGATAATTCATGTTATTTGCTTATTTTCAATGGAAAAATACCGAATGTGTACGTCATGCTCAAAGTCGCGGTTCATGTCCGAGTCGCGCGCAAATTGTTATGTTTTAAACAAGTTTTTACCTGCAGTCATAGGGGGGTTTTCAGATATATAAAGGCCCCATCGCGTGTGTCTCGTTCATTTTATTCTCCCATCCGTCCGCTTCCTGCACCTTTCTCTATTCAGCCTTGATGGCGTGAAAGAGTCTGGTTCAAATCCTTAGAAACGCACTACTTTCAGGTCTCTAGTATCATGGGATGGTCGTTTCAAAAATCCACTAATTTCATCCGAATGTGTCTCTTTCATTCAGACCAAGGGTCGTGGGGAAAGAGCCACTTTACCGCTGCAACCAGTATTCCCGTCTAAGTCAGGCTATTAATGCCGTGACTATATTTCCGCATTTAATATTTATTCTTTATTTCAGAGATGTTAAATTTCAAATATTATGTGTAAACGCGCCGGAAATTCAAATAGATTATTCGCGCTTCGGAACCGCAATAAATATAGATATGTTAGCATTTCACCGCGTAGCTACTGGATAGATGTCCAAACCCGCACCGCTTTAATAATTTAAATCACGATAAACTTGTAAAGATTCTTTCTGCGAGCATGACATAACACGGAAATAAGTTGTAGTACAATTTAAAGTAATCTGAGTATGCATTTTTACCTCAAATTAACCGACACGTCATAATTCAAGTATAATTTTGTTTATATTAATAGATAAAAATGCGCTAGGAACCGTAAATAATAGTTCAGGGGCTAAAGATGTATGTATGTTCAAACTTAGTTTTAATCACGACTTAAAGAGGTCAGTGATGGGAATTTATTTGGTGTTTGTTTATGCCGATATTTAGCAAGTCCGTTTATGTATATAAAATTGTAAATTGTATATAGTAATAAACAAAATTGTGTATTAATTGTTTAATATTGTTTTAGTAAAAATAAAGGTTAATTATTCTGTTCTTTTTCAAATAAGTTTCTACACGTATTTCTTTTCTTTTACCGTTTAACAATGAGGCAGGGAAAGTAGTATTTTCAATGAGTAATAAGATACATTAAAACAATAAGAAGTATTCACGTTTTTTTTTCCTCCGCTGTGCTAGTTGTAGAGCTTTTGGTCTTTTGTCTCCAAGACACAACACTTCAGCCGCCATATTTATAGTTATAAACAATGTCGACCGTACGAGTTGACATCGACGTCACACGGATAAGACGTTAGCAATTCGTAATATTGATGCCTGAGTATATAGGCAACCAGAAGTGCTGTGTATTTTGGTGGCATACAGAAGACATATCTTATACCGGTTCGCTTGCTCTGGTGTTACATAAGCTAGTGGCACCATGTTATAATAAAAGCAAGCGAGCCAGGTTATAGCTTCGCACTAAGAATCTAAAGACTCCGTGAGAATAGAGGTTTAGACAATTAGTTTGTGATGCATTAGGAATGTATCTGGAGTGGTGATTGATCCAAGCTTTATGTAGTACGTGTGAATATTTGCATAAAGCCGATTAGTCAGTACTTTCATTATCAAGTCAACATAATTTGGCCCTAATATACAGGCCTTTAGTAAGTAATCTGGTGTCATAGTTATTTAAATCCCTATCCCACACAACATTAAAAATAATAATAATAAAGGAGAAACAAGTAAGGAAAGAAGTAAATCACAGTAGAACCTACGAGAGATAATAATTTATGTTGTTTTGCCTATAGAGCTAGCATAAACTTCAATTTTATTTATTTATCTAACAAATAAATAAATAAATTATATAAATTTCATTTAAAGGCAAATATTACAGCAATATGAACTCTCTGAAGTTGTCAGCACTAAGCACGCTGTGTATTAATTGTCTCAGTGATACTTGTTTGAATTGCTTTTATAAGCTCATTGCTTTTATATAAATATAATACAATGAATAACAAGAAGGTTCGCGGGAAAAATTTCAGTGATCAAGAATCATTAGATTTACTGGCACTTGTGGCCAACTATAAAAATGTGTTGGAAAATAAACAAACAAATTCAGTAAATAATCAAGAGAAGGTATATTTTATATTTTCGTTTTGTTACATATAATTACGCTTTCAATTTACAGAACTGCGCATGGAAAAACATTACTGAGCAATACAATGCTTCTCATTTACTAAATGCACGGACCATGGAGCAACTGGCAGCAAAATATGAAAATTTAAAACATCGTGCTAGAAAGTATGCTGCCCAAAATAAGCAATTGCTGTATTCGACAGGTGGAGGTCCCTCACAAATTCTCACTGACGTAGTTTTGGATACTGTTTTATCATTGCTACCGAGTAAGACTGTTGAAGGTGAAATTAATTTAGTTGACTGTGATAACGAATCACAAGATTCTTCTTTTCGTGTGGATGAAAATCTCCCAAAAATAAAGATTGTGGAAAATACAACACTGCAGCAAGTGCCTGTATTAAAAAGGAATGAATCATCAGAAGAACTTTCAGTAGCTTCTGACTTGAACAATTCAAAGATATCATTATCAATGATCCCAAAAATAAAGAATGTGGAAAATACAATACTGCAGCAAGAGTCTCTATCAAAAAAGAATGAATCATACAAAGAACTTTCAGTAGCTGAGGACTTAAATAATTCAAAGACACCTGTATCAAGGAGTAAGTTAAAGGTGCTGAAAAAGAAAAGAGTGCGACATGATTCCGAAGATGTAGAGATGATATTATCTGCAAAAACTAAATTTTATTCAAGCAAGGCAAAGTTGTTAGAACTCGAATGTAATTTGAAGACAGAAGAAGTGAAAAACAAGATTCTTCAAAACAAGTTACTGGAACAAGAATTGGCCGAAAAAGAAGAAACACAAACATTGAGATTGGCTCTATTAAAGGAAGAATTGGAAGAAAAAAGACTATACAATTTAAAATTAAGAACAGAAGATTTTTAAATTTGAAAGAAAACTATGTTATATCAATATATTAGTAATATTTTACATCCATGTCTAACAAATAAAAAAATTATAAATACAAGGATATTTTATTTAAGAAATAGCAGTTTGAAAATAATTTTCAATTAATCTTTGCCGAGTGTTATTATTGCTTTCATTAAACATGTGTGCTCCATCTAGTACCTATGTTTTTTCAATTGGTAGAGGCTAATACTTATTAATTACAATATTATGTAACATCACAGAAGCAACTTGTGTATATATATATATATATATATATATATATATTGTCGTAACCCTGAGTGTATAAAAATATCTAAGTAAAATCAAGCTAATATAACCATCAATCACCCAAATAATCCCTTAATTACACTCTAAGTTAGACATTCAACTTCTTCCCACGTCACACGTTGGGTAAGCCAATAAATTAACGTAGAAAATTTTCAATATTATATTTTACTTGTTTATAAATCAAATATTTATATGCCCTAACTAACTCAGTCGTTTTAAAAAAAATTCTAATTCTTGCATATTATTATTAATCATAAAAATCTTAGTCCGGACCTGTCTCTTTAAAATATCTAAGAAAGATTATCGTCCAAGTTCTTTTCACTCTAAACGTTGGTAATCCGCAACTAAACGATTTTACCGCTACTCATGTGAACTAACTTTGATAAATTTAATAACTGTTTTTGTTAATTGATACAAATATTTTTATATTCAGATTAAGTTCTAATTTACATCATTTCTTATCTAATAGAATGGTAAGTTACTTTTAAAATATTTCTATATCTTCCCAATACATTAATTGGTATGTTTACTTTATTTTTAGGAGGTCCAAATACTATGAGAATTGCAGAATGTTAACCTATCAAATACCTTTACGTAAATAAAATCAAAAATGGTTGAGTAACAATAAATATAATGTGCTGCTGAGAAATAACATACAATTATCATGTATATGATGAAAATGCCAGTATATTTAACAATTTCTTATTTAAACTTGTCCAATATCTTGTTATTTATATCTGTGGTTATGATAGGAATTGATATTCTAACCCTATTTATCAAGGTAAGATTAATTTACAACATGTAATAAACTTTAAAAATGTATATCAATAATTTCTACTTCAAATAGTATTATGTAACTGTTGTTTATACTTCAAGATTTAATTTCTGATACATTTAGTCCTTTAATTTAAATCTATTCTGTGTCAATTCGTTAAATTAAAGAGATTTTCATATTAATAAGAACAATCAAATAATACAACCTTATAATTTATTTGTGTAACTTCTTATTATGGAGTTCCTTATGATTTGTTGATTCTTGTCTCTTTGTAGCATCCGTTGAACTGGGATTCCACAAACTACCAGCTGTTTATGCTTCGGAAAAATAATTACAAGTGTTCGTACTGGATTTTCTACTGGATATGCAGGTACAAGGATCCTATTATTAGGTGTCTTCGTCACAGGAAAATCTTCAATACCTATGGTCGCTCAATAGTTAAACTGGTTATACGCCTACCTCGGATGGATTTATTTAATTGGATATGCACTTCTTATATTTCTAATATTCGTGAACTGCGCTCAAGAATATTCTCACAATGAACTTCTTGCTATGGATATATTCTTCTCCTTTTCCTTTCCAACTGTAACGTGCTACTGGAATTCCCCAAGAAATTATCTCCTTTAATGGTGAGTACTTTTATTTGTTTTTTTATTTTATATTCATTCAACTCTTCTTTTGCTATCCAAATCACTTTATACTGCCTACGTTGCAGTAATGATGTATAAATACTGAGTTTAAATTTATATTTTATATAACCCAGTAACAGAATATTAATTTTCTATACACAATATGTTCTTTATGCACTTTTAGGTATGAAAATACGGTATAAATTCTTCGTACCGAATTTTCATCAACTCTCTTCTCAAAATTTTCTAAGAAGAATCCTATTATTTACTCTCCAATTACCTTAGTAATAATTTCTATATTTGAATTGACCAATCTCTATTCAACACCTCTTAATGATATTCAAAATACATTCTATTATTTTAATACTCTCTTGTATGCCTTTCTATATTACAATATTCATATTTTAACAATTTTTACCATGAATTTATAAATGTATTTCAGTATTCAAAACAATTTTAAAATATACTCTCTCAAAAATTCTGTAAATGTCAAAATCTGTCAACCACTGACTTTTCCTCTAATTAAATTATGGCGGGAGTTTTTATCTATTTTAACGTTACTTTTAAACAAAGTTTCCTTTTTAAAAATCAATTCTCATCATTTAAGACAATTGAACAAGTTCTTACAATTTTATATTACAAAATAAACACACGATTAATATCAAAATCTCTATTTTACAGGTTTTGGTATCATTTGCTGAACTATGGACCTTAACCAATGGACTTTACTACATTATCAAATCAACAATTGTAAATATTAATACTAGGATAATAAACATCAATTTTCATAATACTATTTCTATTTATAAGTTTCTTAAACTTTTACTATCAAAATACAACTTTTTTCATAACCAACTATAAATATTGATGGTCAGTACTCAGTACTACCACATTTTGCCCCTTTAATAAATGTAAAATTTCAACAGGTTTGAATAATTTTTCATTTATTAACTAAGAAGTTTTCTGTTTAAGTAATAATACAATATCTGTCACCTATATAAAACATTTACACTATTGACAACTTTTAACGTAACATTTTTTTATTATTATGCTTGCTATATTCTAGCACTATGTCTGTATTATTCTAACCATATGACATTTTCATCTTGTAAACTTTATCATAAATTTTTTAAACAATTCATCACTATATTCTCTATGCAAAACTATATACATGTATTATTATTATAACTATATTTTGACTGTAACATAAGTTTCTTTTCTGTCTTTATTTTTTTTTTATTATGTGTATTTGGTATTAGGAAAATTATTATTCTCAAAAATGTTATTTATATTCTAAGTATATATTTTTTTTTTTTTTTTAAATATCTGGTTATCTGTAAGTACTTTATTGTCTCCAATTTCTGTATAAAATATTTTCTCTTTGTATACCTCTATATCATGATTTTTTTAAACATATATGAAAACTTTATTATAACTACCATATGTAATATCTTTGTCACAATATGGTGAATATTAACTCATCTTTTCCATTATTTCTTTGGAACTTAAATTGCCTCTCTGAAATATGCTTTAGTCATGCTCACTTATACATTATTAATTATTATCTATTTTGTTCTTATTCGAACATTTCCCCTATATACCTTATTAGACATTTTCGTCTTATCCCTTACTTTCATCATACGAAAGCTCTTACTTATAATTACGTTTTATTGGCGTACGTTACCATTTAAATAATATGTAGACATTTTTTGTCATATACATTTTACAACTCTGGGTTTCTTTACCCTTTCTCATACATTTTTACATTTATAATACCATATTTTCATGGATCATTTCATATTACTTTATTATAGTAAGCATTTTATAATTACTTCAATTATCATATTTCTTCGTAAAAGGCCCTTTTTCTTTCTTCTTAATAATTATATTCTCTTATTCACCTAATGTTTCACACGATTTGCTTTATTACGCAAAATTATCGTAGTATATCTCTTAGTTTTATAATACTCCTATACATTTTTTTCTTGATAATATTTTCTTTCCATAGACAATTTTATTTTATTTTAAGTTTCTTACAATTCCAGTTATCTTCTTTAAATTCCTTTTCTTTTACACACATGTTCTTATATTATCAACTTATATTACATCATTTTTTTATTTCTACTATATACAAATATTTTGAAATAAGGGAATAACTTTTAATAAATAATGATACTAAATTTAATATTTATAACGCTCCTATTTCTATACCTTAACTAAACTTCCGGACGAGTTTCTGAAAAATTCCTGCCCCTACCTTATTATCAAATAGATAACTTTCATATATGTGCTCGTTTTATTTGTAATCGCTCTTGTTATAGGTGACATATCTAAATTCACCATCATTTTATTTTCTTTTAATCAATCTCTATGCCCCTAATAATATCAACTCTCATGCTCCTAACATTTAATTTGAGAAATATTGTAATAAGAGTCTTGTCCTTTTCTGGTCATTGTATTCTTAATTTTATCCTTGATAATTGGTGATGCTTAACACCTACAAAAATTATCTCTATACTTCTGTCTTGGTTAACATACTATATAAGTGATTCTATTATTGGAAATTATATCCTGCCCCTATTTTATAATCGAGTGGATATCTGTATATTAGATCTATGTCCTTTAATTTGAAAAGATCATTTTATAAGGGCTATTATTTTTTAATTTGTGGTAGCTCTTGTAACAGTTGTTGTCACTAGTCCCATCAAACACTACCCTATATTATCTGCCATGACCAAATTCTTTATTCGGGTATAATAATTTTTATTAGGGCTTATATCTTGTTGCAGCTCTGGTAGGAAGGTGTCGCTGGTACCTTCGAATACTGCCCTAAAGTATCCGCCATGTCCATAAATAAATGTGGGCTGTTAAATTGAAGTAGCTCTGGTAGGAAGGTGTCGCTGGTACCTTCGAATACTGCCCTAAAGTATTCGCCATGTCCATTTTAATGTGATTACTATTCATTTACATAGTCATGTAACATTGACACATGATATGTTCCTTTGAAGTATCCAGTATTTTCATCCACTAGATCATAATTATTTGCACCTATTCTTCGATGAACAGTATATGGTCCTATAAATGGCCTCAAAAGTTTAGCTACTATTTTATTTTTCCTATCAGTTACTCTCAGTGCTCGTACAATTACTTTATCATTTACATTGTATGTTTTATATTTTCGTTGTTTTTCTTTTTTCTTATTTTCCCATCTTTCCTTTCGCTTCAATAATTTTTGTCTAACTTGCTCATATTTATCCCCTAGATAAGCTATATCTTCATTCTTCCATGGCCTTTGAGGTTGTTGTCCAGTAAAAATAGTAATTGGGCAAGCTTCATGTACTGTACTAGGTGTATTATTCATCACTAGCTCTATCTGTTTAATATATTTCGCCCACTTATGATGGCAATCAATTAGTAATATTCGTAAATACTTTATAACCTCTTTAATATACCTTTCCGATGGGTTAGCTTGAGGATGACGGATCGAAATATGATAAGCTTTAATATTCCTGCTTTCTAAGAAATCATGATATCTTTGATTCATAAAGTAAGTTGCGTGATCTGATAAAATTGTGTTTGGAGTTCCAAATTCTGTAATATACTCCTGCAAAGCTTGTAACACCGTTTCTGTATTACATTTTTGAGTGGGTATTAATCTAACATGCTTTGAAAAAATATCACTCATTACTAAAATGTTACGATATCTTCGAGTACTTGGTATCAAGTTTGAAATAAAATCTATAGCTACTAATTGTAATCTGTCAATTGCTATTATACTTAAACTGATGTTCTGGTTCGTGAAATTTTTCTCTTTTGCCAATACACATGTTTCACACTTCCTAATTTGTCTTTTAATTATTTTTTCATCGTTCTGACAATAATAAGCTTCTCTAAAAATGAGCCAACATTTCCTGGCACCAATATGAGTATATAATTCATGTAAATATTGTACAATTTCTATGGTATGTTCCTCATTTGTAACATATACCTCATTATCACCAATTTTCTTCACTATAATTCCATCTTTAATACTCATACCTTTATAAGCTCCATCTGTTATAATTCTATGTTTAATTTCCATCAATTCAGGTGATTCTTGTACATGACTTATTTGTTGCAATGAGAAAATTCCTTCTGTACCCAATTTTACCAAATTAATTTGTACATTTGATGACTTATTTTCTCCATATTTTCTACTTAAGATATCTGCTGCTATCATTTCTTTACCTGGTTTGTACACTATCTCCATATCATATTGTTGAATTAATAACGTCCATCTATAAATACGATTGTTATTCAATTTCGTGGTCATAATATTTAACAGTGCCTTATGATCCGTTTCAAGGACAAACCGTTTTCCTATCAAATAATAGCGTAATTTTGTTAAGGCAAAGATGACGGCAAGCATTTCGAGTTCTGACACGCCATATCTTTTCTCGCAAGGTTTAAGTGTTCGTGAAGCAAAATAAATTGGTACTTCTATATTATCCTTAACTTGTATAAGTTCAGCTGCAACAGCAATATTTGACGCATCCGTTCTTACTATGAATTCCAAATTAAAATCAGGATGAAATAATTTTAAATTTTCAACGAAATTTGCTTTTAATTGAATAAAACATTCCTCACATTCTGTTGTCCATTTCCACTTATTACCTTTCTTTAATAAATTCAATAATGTGTTTGTTTTTTGACTATAATTGGAAACAAACTTTCTATAGTAATTAAGTAATCCAAGGAATCCTCTTAACATCTTAAGTTTATTTGGTCTTGGGTAATTTTGTATTTCCTCTAACCTTTTAGGATCTAACATTATATTTTCCTGATTTACCACATATCCCAAATAATCTACTTCTTTACGACAAAATTGGCATTTTGACAAATTCAGTTTCATTCCATTTACTTGTAAGGTGTTAACAATTATTTCAATGTGATTCATATGTGTTTCTATATCATCTGAGAAAATAATAATATCGTCTAAGTAGTGAAGTGCAAATTTTTCATATTTGTCCAATATTATATGAAGGAACCTGATCAAACCAGCAGGACTACTTTTTATGCCGAAGGGGCATACTCGAAATTGGAAAGTAATTCCATTTATGTTAAAACCACAATATTTCCTTGAGTCTTCATCTAATTGAATTAACCAGAAAGCATTCTTTAAGTCCAACTTACTATACCACTTTTTATTCCCACATTTTGTCAATAGAACGTCTATATTCTGTGGCGTTTCGTGCTCAGGCTTGATCCTAAGGTTGAGTAAGCGAGCGTCAATGCATATGCGTATAGAGTCGTCCTTCTTCTTCACCAAGACCACAGGATTAATAAAATAAGTGTTAGAACGTTCTATAATATTTGCTTCCTCTAATTTTTGCAATTCTTCATTTACTCGCTCTTGAAAGAAATAAGGAATTGGGTAATTTTTACAAGACAATGGAGTATCATCATCTATTAACAATCGATGTTCATAATCCTTAGCAAACACAACTTCATCATTTACTAATCGGATATTATTAGCTAAAATCTCTATCAAACTTTCTTCCATCCATGGTTCTGCTAAATTTTGTTTTTCAATAAATGATTTTATATCCATTTTATTACGGATTATCAGTACCTCTTTCTGTTCTTCTTGTATTAATACATCACTATCCATATTAACATTTGTTCTTGGCAGCTCAAACATTGCCCCCTCTAAATGTTCCTGCGCATCGTCATTTTCTGCCCGATCAGCAATGATAATATTATTTACGTCCATCTGTATATCTTCCTTAAATTTAAGATATGCATTTATTTCCTTTATGTCCTCTAATTTATTCAACAAAATTTCATTATCACCTATTCTAATTTTATTATCTTCAAAATTAAGATTCATACCCAATGCTCTCATATTATCCACCCCCAAAATACAATCATAGAACAGATTACTTAGTATATAAAACTTCATAATATACTTTTGTCCATTTACTTCCACTTCTACACATAATCTTTTATTAATACTACCCATTTTCCTACGATTCGCAGACATGACTTTTGTATTTTTAACTTTAATGACATAGTTAGAATAATTCTCTATCCTATCTACCAATTCCTCCTTTATCAAAGAAATCTCCGCGCCAGAATCTAATAATGTTCTAAAATTAATCTTCTTAATTGTAATTGAAAAGAAAGGTAAGCTTTCATAATTATTTAAAAATCTCCTACTTCTGTAATATTGTTAAATTCCCTTATTTCTGAAAACACTTGATACCTGTCATTATTACAAATATCCTCTTCTGATATAAACAAATTTTCTAATGAGAGGTTCCCGGTACAGGATCCTTGTATAAGTTCCTGGGTATCTCTATAATCGGCCTTTTTTTTTCTTCTAGATTTTCCATTCTTATTCCACTATGTCCTTTCAAATTATCATTACTTGAACTGCCATATCTATTAATTCTATCCTCTTGAGTATTAATTGTATTTATTGCTCTTGTATTATCTTTACTATAAAATCTTCTATTCTGTTCCTGATAATTATTATTATTATATGGTATCCTGTTTGATTGCGAATTATTAAAAGGCGTATATCTATTAAAATTTTGTCTATTATTATTATTCCCATTTTGTGTACCTCTATTGTTTGCCCCCATACCATTACTATTCCCTTGAACATTAACACTTCTATAATTCCCACTTCGTTCTTGATTAGAATTCTGTAATCCCTGTCTTGTTCCAAATCCATATGTATTATTATTTGACGAATAATTATTTCTATAATTATTATTGGCCTGTTGATTAGCTGAATTGTTTCTGTTATAATAATTGTACGTTCCGTCATTATTATTATTTCGCTGATTATTACCTGGTGCCTCTGGTCTACTCGTTGCCTGTCTAAATTCCCGATACTTCATACCATCTGAATAATCATCCAAACGACGTAAAATCTCAATCAATCCATCCATATTCGTAACATTCTCGCATATTATTGCGTGAGTATCAACTGGAATAAAATGCTGTAAAAGATGTTGTGAGATTGTTTGTTCATTTAGATGCGATATATACCGACAATAATTGAACATGCGCTGTGCATAGGCTTCCCTAGATGATTTACCTAACTGATATCGTCCAGTTAACAATCTTTGATGTGCTCGGCTTTGTTGTGTTTCATTCCAAAAATTCTTTTTAAATAAATCCACAAACTGTTCTAAACTCTTACAACTATCCTCGATTCGTTGTAGCCAATCAGCCGCACCGTTACTTAATGTTACTCGAATAACATTCATTTGATTTTTGAAATCTGGTAAGTCCTCTACGTATTTTAGTATATTCGTCAAATAAGCCATAGGATGTGTAGATAATTTATCACCACTAAAATGCATGATATTCTCTATCCTAATTCCTGTATTCAAATTACTATACACTGGAATACTATTACCATTTGAAATCCTAACATTCTGTGCTTTAACTAACAAATCTTGTATTTTCTTCTTTTGCTCTTCACATTCTTTTAAAATTCCCTCCATACAAGACTTCTGTGCATCTGTAGTCAATGTAGTTGCTTGTATTTCTTTAATACATTTTATTTCCGTTGATTCTATTTTCTTATTCAAATTTTCTTCCATTCTTACTACCTGATCAGTAGTTTCTTTAGTTACCTTTTCCAATCCTTGTTTTAAATTCTCAGCCATCTCTTTATGTTTTGAAACATTATCTACTTCCAACTGACTTAAATTACCTTTAATTTCCTTTACATCTTTTTCTACCCTTTGAACTTCAGTAGTAATAAAAATTATAGCTTCTGATTCTTTATTAATAAATTTTTCGTTCATATCTACTATAACTTTGTCAATACTATCCTGTGTATTATTCAATAACGAAACCTTCAATTCTTCAAGCTTCTTATTATTTTCTTCTCTTATAACTTTGTTCTCTTCCTTTAAATTATTTAGATTCCTTGTAAATTCTTCATATGTCTTATCTAGCTTGCCACATAATTCTTCATTCACCTTAACTAATTCTCCTCTTAATTCTTCCTTTATATCCACCAAATTTTTCTTACTTTCTTCATCTGCCTTAACCAATTTATCTAATCTTCCATTTAATTCTCTTTTATCCTCCTCTCTATTTTTCTTAGCTTCCTCGTTCGTCTTGTCTAATTTACCAATCAACTCCTCTCTATTTTTCTTAGCTTCCTCGTTCGTCTTATCTAATTTACCACTCAACTCCTCTTTATTTTTCTCACTTTTCCTATTATCCTCCTCTCTATTTTTCTTATTATCTTCTCTCATTTCTTTTAACATCTGCATAATAGATACCATATCTACTGCTGCTGACGACGTTCTTATTTCCAAAGTCTCCCCTTGTATCTGCGTCTTATCACCCCTATCTTGTCCTTCTTCTAACTGTCGTGTCTCTTCCTGTACCTGTGGTATATCTCCTCCATCTTGGATATTACCTATTTGTTGTATTTCTTCCTCACTATCGCTTGAAGACTCTGGCCTATTTATTACAGAACTGCTTTTAGACCTAGTATTCATGTTTATATAATTTTATGTAACAACACTTTAATAAAAATTACTTGTATTTACGTTTCTGGTTTTATTATACTGTAAATCTTTGTATATTGAAAAATGTATTTAACTAATTATAACCAAGAGAATAAAATATCAAAACACAATCTTTGCGAGTTTCTTTTATAACGCCCCACGTTGGGCGCCATATTAATGTCGTAACCCTGAGTGTATAAAAATATCTAAGTAAAATCAAGCTAATATAACCATCAATCACCCAAATAATCCCTTAATTACACTCTAAGTTAGACATTCAACTTCTTCCCACGTCACACGTTGGGTAAGCCAATAAATTAACGTAGAAAATTTTCAATATTATATTTTACTTGTTTATAAATCAAATATTTATATGCCCTAACTAACTCAGTCGTTTTAAAAAAAATTCTAATTCTTGCATATTATTATTAATCATAAAAATCTTAGTCCGGACCTGTCTCTTTAAAATATCTAAGAAAGATTATCGTCCAAGTTCTTTTCACTCTAAACGTTGGTAATCCGCAACTAAACGATTTTACCGCTACTCATGTGAACTAACTTTGATAAATTTAATAACTGTTTTTGTTAATTGATACAAATATTTTTATATTCAGATTAAGTTCTAATTTACATCATTTCTTATCTAATAGAATGGTAAGTTACTTTTAAACTATTTCTATATCTTCCCAATACATTAATTGGTATGTTTACTTTATTTTTAGGAGGTCCAAATACTATGAGAATTGCAGAATGTTAACCTATCAAATACCTTTACGTAAATAAAATCAAAAATGGTTGAGTAACAATAAATATAATGTGCTGCTGAGAAATAACATACAATTATCATGTATATGATGAAAATGCCAGTATATTTAACAATTTCTTATTTAAACTTGTCCAATATCTTGTTATTTATATCTGTGGTTATGATAGGAATTGATATTCTAACCCTATTTATCAAGGTAAGATTAATTTACAACATGTAATAAACTTTAAAAATGTATATCAATAATTTCTACTTCAAATAGTATTATGTAACTGTTGTTTATACTTCAAGATTTAATTTCTGATACATTTAGTCCTTTAATTTAAATCTATTCTGTGTCAATTCGTTAAATTAAAGAGATTTTCATATTAATAAGAACAATCAAATAATACAACCTTATAATTTATTTGTGTAACTTCTTATTATGGAGTTCCTTATGATTTGTTGATTCTTGTCTCCGTTGAACTGGGATTCCACAAACCACCAGCTGTTTATGCTTCGGAAAAATAATTACAAGTGTTCGTACTGGATTTTCTACTGGATATGCAGGTACAAGGATCCTATTATTAGGTGTCTTCGTCACAGGAAAATCTTCAATACCTATGGTCGCTCAATAGTTAAACTGGTTATACGCCTACCTCGGATGGATTTATTTAATTGGATATGCACTTCTTATATTTCTAATATTCGTGAACTGCGCTCAAGAATATTCTCACAATGAACTTCTTGCTATGGATATATTCTTCTCCTTTTCCTTTCCAACTGTAACGTGCTACTGGAATTCCCCAAGAAATTATCTCCTTTAATGGTGAGTACTTTTATTTGTTTTTTTATTTTATATTCATTCAACTCTTCTTTTGCTATCCAAATCACTTTATACTGCCTACGTTGCAGTAATGATGTATAAATACTGAGTTTAAATTTATATTTTATATAACCCAGTAACAGAATATTAATTTTCTATACACAATATGTTCTTTATGCACTTTTAGGTATGAAAATACGGTATAAATTCTTCGTACCGAATTTTCATCAACTCTCTTCTCAAAATTTTCTAAGAAGAATCCTATTATTTACTCTCCAATTACCTTAGTAATAATTTCTATATTTGAATTGACCAATCTCTATTCAACACCTCTTAATGATATTCAAAATACATTCTATTATTTTAATACTCTCTTGTATGCCTTTCTATATTACAATATTCATATTTTAACAATTTTTACCATGAATTTATAAATGTATTTCAGTATTCAAAACAATTTTAAAATATACTCTCTCAAAAATTCTGTAAATGTCAAAATCTGTCAACCACTGACTTTTCCTCTAATTAAATTATGGCGGGAGTTTTTATCTATTTTAACGTTACTTTTAAACAAAGTTTCCTTTTTAAAAATCAATTCTCATCATTTAAGACAATTGAACAAGTTCTTACAATTTTATATTACAAAATAAACACACGATTAATATCAAAATCTCTATTTTACAGGTTTTGGTATCATTTGCTGAACTATGGACCTTAACCAATGGACTTTACTACATTATCAAATCAACAATTGTAAATATTAATACTAGGATAATAAACATCAATTTTCATAATACTATTTCTATTTATAAGTTTCTTAAACTTTTACTATCAAAATACAACTTTTTTCATAACCAACTATAAATATTGATGGTCAGTACTCAGTACTACCACAATATATACTATATCCACTTTGAAATTTCCATATACTAGTGTTCAATAGCATTTCTTGTTAGAATGTGACATGAATTTATTATTATATCTGTAATATTCTAAATACATATGTTCAACAAATAAAAAATGTGTAAAAACGAAAAACTTTTATTGAAGTAATTATAATAATGTTTGAAAATAATTTTGAATTAATCTCTGCCGAGTGTTATTATTCGGATCATTATTGGGTTCATTATACACTACACCTGCTTCAACTAAAATATCTTCTTCGACTGGTAGAGGTTCATTCCTATCAATCGCAATATTATGTAATACTGCAGTTGCAACAATTATAATTTTAGCAGTTTCTTTATTGACTCTCATCCCTAAAGACAAAATTGGAAAGCGTCTCTTCCAAGTCCCATACTGGCGTTCAACAGTATTTCTTGTTAAAATGTGACATGAATTATACTTTTCTTCAGCCGCTGTATTTGGTTGTAATAATGGTGTTAATAGGTAATTACTGTTCCTGTAGCCATTATCACCCAGAAGAACACAATCCGTAAATATGCCAGTTTCAAATTTTGCCTTCAGTCGGCTGTTATTGAATATTGTCTGATCGTGAGTACTGCCCGGCTATCTTGAAACAATGTCAGTAATTTTCAAATTATAGTCACTTGTTGTTTGAACATTGTATGAAAAATAGCCTTTACGATTACGATACAGTTCTGCATCATGGCCACCTGTAATGTTAGATATCATTAATAATTCCATTATTATAAGTATGATAGATATTTTACCTGGAGATTGTATTTTAATATGCGTACCATCAATTGTACCTATTACTCTTGGAAATTTAGCAATTTCAAAAAATCCAGCTTGAATATTTCTAATTTGGTCCGGTGTTTCTGGCATTTTAATAAATAATGGTCGGAGTTGGGCAATTGCAAACGAAACTTTTTTTATAATTCTTCCAGCTGTTGCTTTTGTTACGCCAATAAAATCACCTACAGAAATTAGCATGCAACCAGATGCATAGAACCTCAAAGTTAATAGTAACTGATTCATTGGTGACAAACATTGGTTTCTTGTAGAATCATATTTGATATTATCTTCAATGTAGCCTAAAATTTCGTTCACGCCTTCTTTCGTAAAACGAAATCTTTCAAAAAACTCGTCATCAGATAATATATTAAATGGTTGTGCTCTTGTTTTAAATATTTTTGGTCGTCTTCTACGAACTATTTCTATGAATTCTTCATCTGATGAAGAAGTAAAGTCACTTGACGAAGTATCCATTTCAAATTCCTTTTATAAATTATTTATTTTTACAAAAGACGAAAGGCAGTCTCCGACAGTATCTAAACAACTCAACTACCTAAACTTGTATTTTTGTTTTGGAATAATTTTGCAAGCGATATTACAGGTTATGTAGATGTATCTATGTTATGTAAATACGCATGCGTTAAATCTCCTTTTAGCAGTTAAGTGGTGAAATTCCAGCATTTACTTTAAATTCCCTTTTACCGTTAAATGTCCTTTTAAATATGTTGATAATACGCTTCGATGACATTTAAATGCCACTTAACTTAAATGTCCTTTTAAATACGTTGATAATACCGGGCGTTTATAATGTAAATTAAATAGCTAAGCTTTTAATTTGTGTGGTTAAATGAAGTTCATTTCATATATTTGAGAATACATATTATAAATTAAATAGGTTTTACAGACTGTATTTGCTCTTCTTGTTTTTACCGGCTAAACCCACCAGCGTGTTTCGTTTTCCTTTGACATTTATTTTTGTTACTTTTCGTTAATAACAATAAGGGTAATATGCAGATTATTATCCATTCTAACAGAAATTTCAATATTGTCAGAATTTTTAGAAATTACTAACTTAACCTTAAAACGTCAAAATAAATAAACAAAATACTACTATAGCGCATGCGCAAATCCTTACGTTTATGTATTCTTTATGTTCATTGTGAACAGTAATTACATTTTACGCATTATGTATCTCTTATGTAAGAGTACGTCAAGTGAACAGGTAGACCGGTCGGAATCGTCTAGTCAGTTGGCTGACTAATGGTCGAACTGAGTCAGCTGATCGCTAAAATCGGTCAGGTTTTAAATCGTGCCCACGGTGAGTCAAATCGTCAAGAGAAAAGTCGTGTCGAATTGGTAAAAGTGACATTATTTTTCTAACCTCTTTAATTTTTTTTTCAAATTACCAAATACATTTAAAGGTTGCTATAAAAGCACAAGCTTTGTCAGGCTGTTTTCTTTTATAAGCATGGAGCCAGTTGAAGAAGTTATTATTTCCCACCCTTCAGGAGTAAAGTTCAAAGTGTTTTTAAATCCCTTTGAACTAGATCAATGTAATACAGGTAAGTTTTGTATTTTTTATGTAGGTATATACCTAATTACATTTAGGATTTTTTCAAGTGTAACAATGTTATGGATATTTACAGAACTCGATAATTTCTACATCTTCCCGACGAATAGTGAAACTGTAGTTATATTTTTTCATAGTGAAGAACTTCGTAGTTATAAAAAACTACGGCATTGTACTGGTTGTTTTTACTTGTAGTTATATCTTGATAACCATAGTTGCTTGCGAAAAAATCCTAATAGCATCGAGAATTGATATTACATAATTGCTAATTAGGAATACAAAATTGTTTCAGATGAAAAATTCAGAAACGATTTAATTGATAAATACTATAAATTGCATAGAAATGGATTAATTACTTCTAGTAATCGTACGAATGTGGAAAGTACAGGTAGCAATGATGAATGAAAGTATTAATAATAGTGAGGACTCTTGTTTGTTTTGTTTTAGCAGGTAGTACAATAACTAACAGTGAAGTAATACCCACAACTAGCGCAGAAATTGTAGAACATCCAAGTTATCAAAAACTTGAACAGTCTACGGAACCAAGCATTAAACGCAGAAAAACTAATATGGATTGGTTAGGAAATGCATTTAACGATATTAACGCAAACATACAAGAAATGCATAATACAATGAATAGCTTTGTGCAAGTGCAAAAGGACAGAAATGCTATTTTAGATAAAGTAGCTTCAGCATTACAAAAAAATGAGGTGTGGCCACCACACGACTTTCTTATACGTATGAAAGTGTTACTTCCGGTCCGAATTTTGAAATTTCATTTATACAAAAAATATTCCAAATCCAACTTTAAATACTTTTGTACTCTTCATAAATATATATAGAATGCATAATTTACGACATATTTGCAAAAAATCGATATTCGATAAGAGTAAAAGTGTTACTTCCGGTCCGAATTTTAAAATTTCATTTATACAAAAAATATTCCAAATCCAACTCTAAATACTTTTGTACTCTTGTTAAATATATATAGAATGCATAATTTACGACATATTTGCAAAAAATCGCTATTCGATAAGAGTAAAAGTGGTACTTCCGGTCTAAATTTTGAATTTTTTTTTATACAAAAGATATTTAAAAGTACGTTCTAAATACTTTTATACTTGTAATGTATCTGCCTAGAAAGCATGACTTGCGAGATATTCGCAAAAAACTGATTTTCGATAAGAGTAAAAGACCTACTTCCGGTAGGAATTTCGAAAAACTTTATTAAAACAATTTTTCTCAAATTTAATTTTGAGTACATTTGAATTCTTTATAAATTTGTTTAAACTTAGTAATTGACGAAATATTTGCAAAATTCGATTTTTTCACTGAAGTAAACTACTACTTCCGGTCTGCCGATTTTGCTCGAAATCTAATCAGTTCTCAAGAGGGAGATTATATTCGTAAATACAAAATTTGGAATTGATATCTACAGCGGTTTGACCGCTATCGTGGTCACACACAGACACACACACACACAGACACACAGACATTTTTTAAAAACCACTTTTTTGGTATCAGGGGACCTCAAAACGTGGACATCTGCAAAAATCTCAAGGTCGAAAATTTTCATCATCACAATACTTCCTTATACTACGTATAAGAAAGTAAAATGACTGAGAAATAAGGAAACTGTTTATAATGTGTGTTAAAATATTACATAATATATATTTGTTATATACATATATCTTATATTTCAGAAGTTACCTTTTTAGTTCAATGTTTTATGTGAAATAAATTTATAGTGAAATTATTAAGCAATTTCATTTGATACAAACGTAGTTTTCAAAAGAAGTCCTACTGTTAGCAATAATTATATATTATAGTCGAAATGGACATGAAGATAAACTACAGTAAGAATTGATTAATATTTATATTTCTCCAACAAAATGACAAGGGGCTATTGACAATAGGTTTGCTCATACAGCATAGCAGCAATATTATTTCTCTTTTGCGATCCCTCTGGCTAATCATCATTATGTGCTGGTTCTTCACCCAGGACAGAAACGTGGTCTTCTTCTTCAACAGTTTCATTAACTACCACCGCACAATCTTTTTCTAATAAAAGAAAATTATGGAGTACACAACAGGTGATCACATGGTCCCTAATATATTCTAAATTGTTGGAGTCTATGTATTTTAGGCTTCTCCATTTGCCTTTTAGCAATCCAAATGCACGTTCAATGTTCATACGTATACTAGAATGGGTTTTGTTGTAGTGTACTTCTTCATCCAACAGATGTCCATTGTCTCGAAAAGGTGTCAACATAATTTTTGATAGCTTATAAGCACAATCACCTAACAAATGACCATTGTTTCCCAAAAATTTAACTGGTTCTCTTTGTAAGCATATATTTAATGGGCTTCTACTAAAGACCCGGTTGTCATGAAGGCTACCCACCTCACCAAAATATATATCCATTAATAACAGTCTATCATTACAAACTGCTTGCAAAATTAAGGATGCCTGTTTTTTCCTATTGTAATAGCGAGTGGATTCTAAAGGTGCTCTTATGTTAATGTATGTTCCATCAATAAACCCTACGACCCCAGGAAAGCCACGCTTCCTTTGGATGGATTGCTGGGTCTCTTGTAATGCATGACGAGAAGGCCACTTTATAAACGCAGAAGCAATTTTAGATAATTTTCTAATATACTGCACATATATAAAATGCACCACTCCTTTCTTTATTTAAATCTTTCACCGACACTTCTAAAACTATCTGGTGTAGCTAGAACCCACAATACAATTAACAATTGTGTGTCATTTGGAATATAAAACTTCTGAATGTGTTCATCTTCACTTTTCAATTTTCCCAGTAATACCTCTTGTGTACTCAAATAATAACACACATATGCTAATACTTTATTATTATTATTATTTAATAAACATTACATTACAAGCATCAGAATAAGCGAGATGCCACCGACATGTTATATTACAACGTGTGCCTGTCACCTTGATGGTAACTTCTATATCTAACTTATCTACATACATATATAGATCAGTATAGGGAGAGACACGTAATTATTACTCTATGCTAGAATACACAACAACTCTCTCTCCACCCCCAAAGATTCATTGCGCTTACTCCTATAGGTTTAATTTAATTGGTGCTTTTCGAATTCTACTCGATGTTCGTAGATTAACCTCATCTGAAGTGTCTATTCCAGAGGTACTCCATTTCTCTATTTGTGACTCACAACGCTCTTTGCTGTCCAGTGGTGTATCCTCCTGATCTACCTCTTTGTGACCATTCTCGGTTTTACTAAATATCTCTCCCTTGTCCTTTTCGTTACACCCTGCCTGAAAATTAAGATTCCAATTATCAGTGATCACGGGTGGACAATCTCTCTCTTCAGTACTCATCACTATGTCGCTCACCTCGTCTTCATATAGTTTGATACTATCTGCATGAAACATTTTTACTTCCCCCTCGGTTAACTGTATTAAGTATGTCACGTTGCTTAAAACTTTAACAATTTTCCCTTTAATCCATTTTTCTCCCTTCTGAAAATTTTTACATAATACCTTCTTTCCTATCTCAAACAGATCTCTGGTTTTAAGAACCACTTCATTCTTAATGTGTGTATCAAACTTTGGTTTTAATAGAGAAAATTTAGTTTTAATTCTTTCTTTAAAAATAAAATCGTTGGGACTAAACCCAGTACTAGTTGGTGTATTTCGGTAATTGAACAATACATTCTGTAATGCCTGTTCCTTTGTAATTTTAGAAATTGATTTTGTTTTCAATTGTCGAGTTAACATTTTCTTAATTGTTTGCACTCCACGTTCTGCCAGTCCATTAGACTGTGGATGATATGGCGGACTTTTTATTGGTTTTATGCCATTAGCTTTTAAAAATTTTATAAAGTCATTAGAGCTAAATGGAGGACCATTATCACTGACCAACTCTGAAGGTATCCCCATTACACTAAACGTTCTGCAAAGTTTTTCAATAGTTTGTATCGCGGTTGTACTCGACATGATATAAGCATCCATCCACTTACTTCTACTATCTACGATTAACAAATATGTTGTTTCGTTCCTAACGAAAAAGTCTACATACACGCGTTCGAAATTTGAATTTGACTTTGGCCATGGTACTAGTGGTACCTTTTGGGTATTCTGTGTTGTCTGGCAAATTTCGCACGTTAGTATAAAATTCTCAATTTCTTCTGACATCTTTGGCCACCAACAATATGTTCTCATTAACATTTTTGTACGTACAACACCATTATGAGCTTCGTGAAATGACTTCATTATATCAGATCTCAGGCCTTTTGGTATTACCACTCTCATTCCCCATAATACACAACCCTGATCCACTGTTAACTCTGCCCTCTTCTGAAAATACGGTTTCAGCTCGATATTATTATTTATATGTTCCGGCCACCAGGTATATATATACTCATATACTTTACTTAATATTACATCTAGTTTTGTGTGTCTCGCAATATCCCTAAACGACAGTGGCACTGTTTCTTCAAAATTAAACGAATTTATGCAGTGCGTTATATTCGTACCTTCTTTCAATGGTAACCTCGATAACGCATCTGCATTACCGAGTAGCACGCCTCTCTTATATATGATATCGTATCTATAAGCAGACAAAATAATAGACTAACGTTGGATCCTAGCGGCTGCTGTAGCGGGTGCACTTTTAGCAGGATTAAATATCATCTTTAAAGGTTGATGATCCGTAATCAATGTAAACGATCTACCGTATAGGAACTTATGGAACTTCTTTACTGCAAAAATTATTGCTAATGCTTCGCGTTCTATTTGAGAGTAATTTCTCTCCGCTTTAGATAACGTACTTGATGCAAAGTATATCGGCTGCGCCTCTGCTTTATGGCTCAGTACCGCGCCTACTCCATAGGCGCTTGCATCACATGTTAAAAATATTTCTTTTACAGGATCAAAATGTACCAACAATCTACCCTCAGCAATTAATCTCTTGCTTACCTCAAATGCCCCCTGGCAATCCGTAGACCAAACAAACTCCGAGTCGTGCTTCAACAATCCATACAGTGGCTGTAATACCTCTGATAGTTTTGGCAAAAATTTACCATAAAAATTTACTAGACCCAAATATGACTGTAGCTGTTGCACTGTTTCGGGTGCTGGTGCTTCCACCACCGCTTTTACCTTTTCAGGCGCCGGCTTAATGCCTTCATTATTGATAACATGCCCCAAATATTGAATTTCAGTTTCTAACAACTTACTTTTTTCTAAATTTATTCTGACATTAAACTGCCATAGTCTCCCAACACTTTTTCAAATGTTTGTGCACAGTCTAACAGACTTGTACCCTTAATTATAATATCATCAATATAACATGCTACATTTTCAAGACCCTGTAACATTCTATCCATAACTGATTGAAAAATTGATGGACCACTTGACACCCCAAACTGTAATCTATTTGGCTGGAACAATCCCATGTGGGTATTAATAGTTAAATACTCTTTTGATTTGTCTTCTAATGACAACTGTTGATATGCTCCTGATAAATCCAATACAGAGAAGTATTTCCCCCCTACTAAAGAATGAAAAATATTTTCTGGCACTGGTAAAGGATAATGACCTGTATCTAAATCTCTATTAATTGTAGCTTTATAATCTACACATAATCTCAGTTTCCCATCTTTTTTTGGCACTGTTATAATTGGACTGGCCCAATTACTATATTGCACTCGACTTAGTATCCCTGATGCTACCAAACCTTTAATTTCTTTTTCAATCTCATCCTTTAAAGCAAATGGCACAGTATAAGCTTTATGAAATATAGGTGAAACCCCTTCTTTTAACTGTAATTGCGCTTCAAAATCCTTTATCTGTGACGACTTATCTAATTTAAACAAGGCCTCAAATTTACGCTTTATAGCAGTTATTAATTTGTTCTTTTCACAATGATTGTCTATACATGAATTTACTTTGGATGCATTTTTAAACTTATCAATCCAACTAGGAAAAAAAACCTCTAACCAATCTCTACCCATAAGTGGAGAAAATGTGTCTGTACACTGTACTATTGCTACTTCTAGTTCTCTCTCTATACCGTTACATTTTACATCTACATCTATAATACCTATTATATCCAGTTTGTCACCTGATACTGACTTTAACTTAAACTTAGGTTTTATTAACTTACAGTCTGTAAGATACCTGTTATAATCTGAACAGTGTATTACACTTCGGCAGGCTCCGGTATCCACTTCCATTATAACCTTACTATTGTTTAAAGTCACCTCTACTTCATAGGCTTCCTTGACTCCTACCTTGTTGATGTTTCCTAAGGCATATTCATGTTCCTCGTCTGATCCAACTCCTTCTGCCTCTTGGAGTTCCTCCACTACTTTGACTGACTTCTTATTACATTTCCTCGATGTGTGACCTCTTTTCTTACAATTGTAACACTCCCAGGCTCTAGCTGGACATCCTTCTGGATTATGGAATTTTCCACACCTCCAACAGTCTTTTCCTTCCTTCGGCTTCAGTTGCTTTTCACTGCCTACCACCATCTGACGACTACCTTGACCTGACTGTTGACTCGATTCCCTTGCTTTCAGTTGTTTAAACTTTGACGACTGATACATTACTTTGTTTGTGACCCCTGGTTGCATTAACCTTGTTTGTTGCTCTGCCCTTTCTAGATTCACTGCCAATTGCACTGCCTTTTCAAATGTTATGTCTGCCTCCGATAACAGTTTTCTCTGTATAGTTCCACTTCGAAGACCACAAACAAACTTATCCCTTAAAGCTTCATTTAAAAACGTACCAAACTTGCAATGTTGGGCTAACTTCTTGATTTCAACCACATATTCTGACACCGACTGTACATTCTCTTGACAAGACTTATAAAACACATATCTCTCAGCGATAACCAACCTTTGTGGCGCATAATGTTTCATCAGTACTTCCACTATCTCTGTGTACGACTTTTCAGTAGGTAAACTCCGCAATAACAAATCTTTTAACACTGTGTACGTTTCCTGCCTTAACAACGTTATAAACATAGCAACTCTTCTCGTTTCGGGAACTTCATTTACTACAAATAGTTGTTCCATTCTTTCCATATAAGATTCAAAATCTTGTCCTGGTTTATACGGTTCAATATTCCCAATTAATGCCATATTCTTCTCTTTTTTTTTGTTTTTTTTTGAAACGAACTTCTTGCTTACTACCCACGCTTTTCTTTTATCCTCGTCGCCAATCTTGTGTATTCAAATAATAACACACATATATGCTAATACTTTATTATTATTATTATTTAATAAACATTACATTACAAGCATCAGAATAAGCGTGATGCCACCGACATGTTATATTACAACGTGTGCCTGTCACCTTGATGGTAACTGCTATATCTAACTTATCTACATACATATATAGATCAGTGTAGGGAGAGACACGTAATTATTACTCTATGCTAGAATACACAACAATACCTATATGATACAAAATAAAAAAATATATATTTTTGTACACTGATATTACTATTTTAATGTTATGCGAATAATGCATACCTCAAAAGTTGTTCGTGACATCCGAAAATGCTCTGCAAACGAAGTATCTGGAAACTGGTGTGGTATCTTCACATAATGTTCAAAAATTTTTTTCTTTAATGGCGGTTCTACAAGCAGTTTTAAGTTCCATATAAAATGAGTAACGTTAGAATTATCATACCTTCATATATTTCACATTGTTGAATTATAGAAATTTCTGTTGTTACTGCATTGACACATTGGGAAAAAATCAGAGTACTTTCATCTGGCTCAATCTCAAAAAGTATTTGAGTCACAGCGCCTATAATATCTTTAGAACACATTGTACGTTTTGTTTGAACAAATTACAAAGTTTCATAAGAATGCAGCAATCACTTTTAGGTTATGTACGTGTTATGCTCAGAGACTTTAAACATTCATAGACTGGCGACTGGTCATTTATTGTGAAGCATTTGTACGCCATATTGCTTGTGACTTGAAAGGCGGCACATTTGAAATAATGGGGTTAAAATTATGTAATATCTCAAGTAGACTGTGTTTTAATTTTTTATTAAACAAAATTCAACATGTTTTTATTGCCCTTTAAACAAAACTAATTTATTAAACTTTTGTCTGATGGAGACGCCCTTCTCCTTCTCCGACAACAATTTACATATATGTTTTGCTCTTAAATTTAAATAGCTTTGTAAAATAAGTTTAAGTAACATATTAAAATGTGAACTGTGATCATCATGATCCAGTTCGTCTGCAAAAAAGTGATCAAAAGTTGCAAAAAAGTGATATCCAATATTTTTTATTGTTAAGTAATAAACTGTATATGAATAATCTTTTTTATTTAGATCGTCAGATGAAGCCCTTATCACTTTTTCAATATTACTGCACACTGTAATTAAAAATGGAGACGGCACGGTTAACGAATTATTAACGTTTTTGGTGTCAATTAAACTTCCTACAGTGGCTTCTTCATTCGGAAGTAATGAAATATTGATGCACTCATCACATTTAATGTTTTTAATTTTTTTCCCAATAAAACCAGATATGTATTCCACCACATAAGAAGAAAATGAAGAAAGTTCTTCATAAATTCTCGTATCCTCCACAATTGGAAGTTCTGGAGAAAAAAAGACATCTGAGGGAATTAGTTGACATTTTTCTTCGGAACTACAATTCCCAAGAGAACTTGGCTCAACTGTTCCCAATATACACTTTCTGTAAGCACTTCGAAACTCTAGTGCTGTGGGATTATTGTTGTTACCTATTAGAAAAAGAATTTTTGAAAAACATACAAAATGATATATGAATAATAATTTTACCTGTACGTTTTCTTATAGAACTGAAGAACTTCTCAATATGATCTTGACTAGTGCTCCGACCTAATAGGTATTTTAAAGGGGCTTCTTCCACCCAGACAAGTTCTTCTGCTAATGACAATGTACTATACATGTCAAGAATAAATCCAACTATTGGAGTTTTTCTTCTTGATAAGTAGATCCATGTTCCATCAGGCATTTTTAAATTTGTAAAATACGAAAGTGCTTGCTTGAATGTTTCTTTCACAAAATTTTTGTTGCTTACGCGAATAGGCGCTTTTGAGCCGTTACCCCAAATGTTTACTGAATTCATGACGTCAAAAGTCACGTCAACCATTTCAATGAATTTTACTGTTTCATCAACATTTTGGAATTCAGGCAGATGCAAGGTGTTTTTTAAAAACAGCAACGCTTTCGCAACTGATCGACTGAAGGTTTGGGCAGCCAAATTAACCTTCATTTTTTGGTTTTGGAAAAATATGTGCTTATCGCGGAGTTTGTTGGCACAATGAAGTCCTTCTTCTTTTTGTAGATTATTCAACAACACTAAATAGTTCCACTCAATTTTGTTGCCATTAGGAGCCAGCAGTACTCCAGTTTCACCCAGCAGATTCCTAAATAATTTTACTTGACACTAAAGACTAGCAATAACATACCAGATGTTTTAGACGAATCGGATATAGAAGACCAAGTAGTGGAAACTAAGAATAATAATTGTATTATCAGACTATGATAAAGACAATAATTGTCTTTATCATAGTCTGATGATACAATTATTATTCTTAGTTTCCACTACTTGGTCTTCTATATCCGATTCGTCTAAAACATCTGGTATGTTATTGCTAGTCTTTAGTGTCAAGTATTCAAAATGATATTTGGGATCTATGGCCAAAGATTCACAAAGCCCCTTTAAGTTGTTGTATTTCAGTTTATTGATGGGTAACTCCCCCTTGTAACAGTGGACAGGTGCGGATCCATTTTTGGTTTTCAAATTAAATGTTTTTCTATTTTGTCATCAGTAAATGACGTAGTGTACTTAACTTCAGTCAAAAATTTGTTGAAAGCTACCGTTTTTACCTCAGAAATTTTGATTTTTATAGGCGCCACCAAATTAATCGATTTGAAGTCCTTAAAATCCTTGAAGTCATTTCTTTTACCACGTAGGGGAATGGATTTTTTCTTGCATTTCGCAATATAGTTGGCCATTCAGAGGGTGCCTGTATTATCGTTTTTTTAATGTACTTCTCGATCACTCCATGCATGGAATCCACAGGCATGTAGGTGTGCCCCGTTATTAAAAAAATCAAGCAGATGTTTTCAATGTAATTAGCCTTATCCAAGAAGTGTCTGATCATTGCAAATATAGCCTTATTTTTATTTTGGCCTGCGCAGTTATCACAGAATAATGAGATCTTCTTAAATTGCTCTTCACTATCTAGTTGCTCCAAGTAAGTTAGTAAATTGCTAGCGATTTCATTGGATCCTCTTTTTCCATCTTTCTCGCCCCATATGTAACAGAAACCTCGTCTAGATTTTGTCTCGTATATGGTGACATTGTAGACTGCATATTTCCTACTGAAACCAAGTGTCATTGTATCTCCATGGGGTGTTGCTAACACTTTTTGCAAATCTAGACTGGCCACAAGAGTTCCGTTTTCTAACGAAAGCGCCTGTTCTTGCAAAAACAAGTTTTTGGCCCAGTCTTTTTCTTTAATGTGATCTTCGTAAATTTTAGTATCGGTTGGAGATGCACTGCCTCCTAAATTTTTATACCTTTCACATTTGATGCACTTATCTTTCCTTGGTACGTGAATACTAATATTATATTTCGTTTTAAATAAACGAAAAACATATAATTTTTTAAAGCAGCAGATCTCTCTCTACTTTTACTGTGACTATCTAAATATTTTCTGTACAAATTGCTAACACTCTTTACTTCTGCTGGCAGGTAAGTTTTTGAAGAGGAACTTCTGCAATAACGGCTAGGAACTAGTGGCAACGATTTAATGAAATTATCAAGAAAGGCCAGCTGATCTACAGCGATTTTGTTAGGAGGATTCTGGATTCCTCGTAAATCCTGTTTCGGAAATTTACATAAATTTTTATTCTCAATCACAGTTCTAATAAGGCGTTGAGTGATTGCCAAGGTATTTATTAAAAAGTGCTGGCATACCTTAAGCCGTACGTACTGTTTAAGTAGATAATATTCATTTGATATGTTTCGGTTCACTATTCCTGCCGACCGTCGTCTCCTTTTTACTTCTTTAACCCAGATAAGACTAACGTCCTTCTAGAAGGATATTTTATATGCAGTTTTTTAAATGCAAATTAATTTAGTTTTGCTGATGTATATAAGATGGCGCTATCATGTTTCGCTAAAAACACAGATACTTTTCATAATAACAACATAGTTGATCTAGTATCTTTTTCTGTTTATGGCGTGAGTGAACGTGAAAACTACCTTGTGCGTAAAATGACTGAACCAGTAGACCTTCTAGTGGATGGGTAAGAATATTTTGCTTTTAGTAGTATTTATGACTTTCTAAACAATTGTATTACATTGCTAAATACTTATTCTTCTAACCTCATATTACAAAATTGAACATATTTCAACATGTTAACTTTGATATACCTTTACTTTCCTGTATCCTTCTAGAAGGACGTCAGTTGTAATAAGGTCCGTTGTGTGCTATTGGTGGGTACTTACAATTTTGCTAAGAAATACAATTGGTTAGAGTCATATTATCTGAATATAATAACTTATAACCCCCAAAATAAGTCAAAGTTGTATAGTTTTATATTTTGTTCTAGAAAACAAGTAACGTTGTCACAGATTCTAGATTTTATTGATGGGAATGAGGATGCTCTTCCATACAGCGGTGTAAAGGTAAATATTATGCCACCTACTAATGCGACGGATGACATTACTGATGAAGACAGCGGTGATGAGGAAAATCCTCGCATTGACAATGTCCCAGGTAGTCAGTTGAATGCTCCTGCTTTCATAGCCACACTTGATAACGGACCTGATCCAGAACGCGATAACGCCAGCTCTGAAACTTTTACGAAAAAAAGTAAAACGACAAGTATCAGACGTAGAAAGGAGTATCAGTGGAGAAAAGCTGATCTTGCGCAAACAAATTCCATTTGGCCGTTATATCACACCGCGAAATATAAAGAACGAACGCCTTTAGAGTATTTTCAATTGTTCTTTGACTCTGAAATGATACAAATGATGGTAAAATATACCAACAGATATGCAAATCAGCGCAACAGAAATGGTGATATTTCAGAAGACGAAATGCAATGTTTTATTGCTGTTTTGTTACTGAGTGGATATGTAGTGGTACCAAGAAAAGAATTGTACTGGGAAACGTCTGTTGACACACAGAATACTATGGTTTCGGAAGCAATATCGAGAGATCGATTTAAATTTATTATGAAAAATTTACATGTCCGTGATAACACAAAGCTAAATACAAATGATAAATTGATACAAAATATCAATCAAAAGTGCATTGACAACATTCCTCACACTCAAGCACATTCGGTAGATGAAAGCATGGTCCCTTACTTTGGAAAGCATGGCACCAAGCAGTTCATCAAAGGTAAGCCGATACGATACGGCTATAAATTTTGGTGTGGCGGTACCAGCACTGGATATTTAGCTTGGTTAGAGCCATATCAAGGAGCTGGAACATTACCTGGATCATATGACGGTAAGGTCTTGGTTATAGTGTTGTAATGACATATGCCGATTTATTGCCAAAAGATCTTCCATATGAAATTTATTTCGATAATTTCGTTACATCTATACATCTATTGGAAGACTTAAATCTACAGAATATAAGAGCTACCGGTACTATTAGATCTAATAGAATTATGGATTGTAATATTATCAAAAGCGATGTTCTGAAAAAAAGACCAAGAGGTGAATTTGACTTCAGAATTGATGAATCAAAACGCCTATTTATTTGTACATGGAATGATAACAGTGTTGTTACCATAGCAAGTAATTTTGATGCTGTACATCCGACTTGTGGAGTCTCACGTTATTCGCAAGCACAAAAGAAGAAAATACAAGTTCAACAACCTCGTCTTATTCGACATTATAATATTAATATGGGGGGAATCGACAGGGCGGACCAGAATATTTCGCTTTATTGGGTATCGATAAGGGGAAAGAAATGGTACTTCCCTATCATAGCCCATATGATCGATGTAGCTGAACAAAATGCTTGGCAACTATATCGACATGGCGGTGGAAAACTAGATCATTTAGCATTCCGCAGACGAATTGTTACAGCAATTTTGGAATCCAATCGACGAGTAAAATCTAATAGGGGAAGACCATCAAGCCACTCTAAGATCGACTCACGTTATGACAGAATAGAGCACTATGTGTCCGATTTACCAACGGATGATATAACTGGTAAAAAGAAACAACTTCATTGCCGCCTGTGCCATAAGAAAACAACCACAAATTGTGTAAAATGTAATTTACCACTCCACGTATCATGTTTTATAAATTATCATACGAAATAATTTTTTTAAAAACCTTTACTTCTTTATTCTTACTAATTGGTAAATGTATTTGCATAGAAATATTATCTAGGTAACTAATTGAAATGAAATTTCCATGTAGGTACCTATATGTAGTATATACAGCTGATATCCTTCTGGAAGGAATGCCAGTAGTTCACATAGTACGGATGTGAGAGATGAAAGATATGAATTAACAAGTTTAATTAGTTGTATACATGCAAACTACAGCAAAATTTAACAAAAATTTAAGAAACAAAAATTCAGCTTTATCTGGGTTAACTACAACACAGTCGTTCACAAACGATTTCTGTTTGTTACTATCGCCTAATTTCCAATAATAAGTGAACAACTCTTGTCTTTCCTTATCTGAAAAACTGTTGCATTTGTTTACACAGTTTCGTTTTGCACAAGGATTTTCTAACATTTTTTTTTCTTTTACCAAGTTTCCCCGTGTATTTACATATATTTGACCAGAATCTTTCAGTGTCTTCATTTTTTGCTTCTTGGTAATTTTTCTCGGATGGCGTAAATGTGAGTCTTGTGTTCCTGGTATCTTATTTGTATTTTCTTCATCAGGTATATCTTCATCACTGCTGGTACTGCTGTTAGAATCTTCTTTGGAAACAACATAGTCTTCATCGGATTTGTCACGTTCTGCATCAGACAAATCTTGTTCATTATTAATATCCTCTAAAACATTGCACGAAGTGCGATCACATTGTAATATCTTTGGTCCTACATTATTTGGTTCTGTTTCTTCTTGATTATAACTATCTAATATTAATTGGTCACAGCCGTTAATCCAGTCTTGTGGTTCTAGTTCCATATCCTTCATCGTAAAAAGAGTTGTTTCTGTGTTAGCACGGGGTTCGGCCTCAATGCTATTAATAACGTTAGAGCCTTCTCCCATTACAACATCTTCAATAATAACGGCACTTGGTGGAAGAATTTCGTACACAGTATTATGACTGTCATTTTCTTGGGAAATAACGGAGCTTGGATATATGATTTGGTTTTGTAAAATAATAATGCTTTTTTCTGAAGTTCTCTGAGTGCCGGGCGCTTGAAGGTTCAATAAACTGGGAATTTTTTTCCCTCTTGATAAGGGCTCAAAACTCTTAGAAGTGGAACTCATGATCAAAACTGTAAAGTAAATAAATGGCGTAAGCGACAAAATGGAAATCATGTTTTATGTGAAAAAGTTGGCATTACAAACAGGTTACATTATTTTCTTTATAAATATATACCTACAATTAATCATTTTTTATCGTTTCATGAAAGGAAAGCGACTAGAATTTTAGAAAAGCAGAAAAACAAAACGTGTATACTAAGCATAGGCAATTGGCGCTTACGCCAAATGAAATATGAGGCCTGTTCGTTTAAATTGCTATCTTTGGCAAGTTTTGCCAAAAATAGCAAGTGTAGCGGAACAGCAAATGATGTTTGAGCGGATAAATCTGATATGAGCCGACTTCTAAAATACCCAGCATACCGCGGCCTCCCGAACAGAAGATAAGCTTATCGAACATCTGTGTCGAACAACATAACCTGCAATAACCTGTTTAGTGTATGTACGTGATGTGTCGCTTGGTTGCTGTCGATCTTGTAATTGTTAGGTAAGTTTTTCAAGATGCATACATAATATTATTCTTGACCATTCTTTATGTAAAACTGTTGGAATTATATGAAAATAAATTAAAAATTATTTTCATTACAGATAAGTTTAATTAGGTACTACAACACTCCTACAGCCACTCCCTTGTGTTTTATAATGGATATGATAACACAAATAGCAATTGCCTCAGCCTGTGATGATGACGACTTATTATATTCTGATAGTACATCCTCTTCAGACGATGAAATGGAAGATATACAAATAATTCGGTATTCTCTAAACAGTCGCCAATGTATAAAACTATTTTGATGTATGTACAAATTTGAAAGTTGTGAGATAGAGATGATTATAACTATTACATTATTGTTAATCTTTTTCATGTTTAGGTAATTTCAAAATACAATGACGTTGAATTCAGAACACATTTTAGATTTGATAGAGATGGAATGACTTTTTTAAGTGAAAGGTTTTCTTCATCATCAATTTACCAAGATCTTTTGAAGAATCGTTAGTGAGGTACTTTTGACATTATAATTATAAGTAGTGCTAATATTTTTCAGCAAGTTCGAGATTAAATGTGACAGCCTACAAATCTATGTTAATCTTTGTATGGTTTGCATCACATAAAGACGGTTATAGACAAATTGGTGATCGATTTGATCTCTCAATAAGTTCAGTCTTTGAAGTAATAACGAGAGTATCTTTATTTTTAAGTGGATTAGCTGAAAATGTTATTAGTATTAGATTTCCAACAAGGCAAGAGAAAACACAGACAGCAGAGTATTTTTTTCAGAAGTGTGGATTTCCAGGGATCATCGGTAAGTTGTATATTATATTTGTTTTTCAAATTATATATGGTATATATATTTTATATTGTAGGGTGCATTGATGGTTGTCATATCCAAATCGATAAACCATCAAGACGGGATATAGAATATCTAAATCGGAAAGATTTTTATTCGATTGTGCTTCAAGGAGCATGCAATGAAAAAAGAAGTTTTATAGATATTTTATAGGCTACCCAGGGTCTGTGCACGATGCACGAATTTTTAAAAATTCTACGCTGTATCAACGAATAAATGGCCTTGCAGAAGGTAAGCAACCAATGTTTAAAGTAGCAACATAATATATACTTATTTTTTCTAGGAAATTATTTTCATGGTGATAGCGCCTATCCACTAGTAATGAATGTATTAGTACCCTATAGAGATAATGGCCACTTGACAGCCATACAAAAAAATTTTAATAAAAAGTTGTCATCATGTAGGGTTGTAATAGAACATACTTTTGGTATCTTAAAACAACGTTTTCAACAGTTACAGCATGTAAAATTAAGAGGACACAAACGCATTTGCCATTTCATAAGGGCTTGTTGTGTTTTACACAATTTAATCGGTGACGATTCCAGTGAGGTTGTTGAAGATTGTTTGTTGAATGTAGAAGTAGAAGATGAAATTCACAATGAAGAGGCTAATCTTGAAATGCAAAATATACGCGATGAAGTAGCCAATGTTCTTATTGCTCATTGAGATGTTTTACAAAATTGTTTTTAATATACATTTAATACAGTCCATGTATACATCTTTTCTTTCAAACCATTTAACATAAAATATACAAAATTAAACTTACAAAAAAAAATGCATTCTATTAAATTTTACAAAAAGGTAACATAACAAATAAACTCTTGATATAAAAACAAAATATAGGAATAGTAAAAAACTAGTCTTTACGATTTAAAAAGTTTTGAAGAACATCATTTCTTCTCTGCATCTCGTTAATTAGTCTTTCTCTTTGTTCATACCTTTTCTCATCTATTACTTTCTTTTCTTCAGTTCTTTTTTCAATAACTTCTCGTAATTTTTCGACCTCTGCACGTATATTTCTGGATTTTTTACTTTTTTTTGATTTTGGAGGACATATGGGGATAGTCTCATCTACAGTATTTTCATTTTCTACCGATGTAGGTGATGGCGAAGATATGCTGTAAAAAAAGACAGTATATGTATGAGCATAAAACACAGAAAATATGTGAACATTACTCCATTCAAAAGCAAATGCCTAATATAAAAAAAAATTGTGTAATGTATCAATTGAAGTGCTAAATGAATGTGTTTTATATGTAAACTTACGATAATTCATGCTTAATTCCTCTTTCATTTATAAGATCTTGTCGATCCATTATCATTTCTGCATCCATTACGCTTGGTGGAAATACTGTATTTCTTTTCACAAATATATCATTCAACTCACTGCGAAAATATCCATTTTAGTAAAGCCTATTATTTACATAAAAAAATCTTAGTTTTCAAAAGCACATACCTTACGTCCCCTACCAGTTTTCTTATTATTATCTACTTTATTTTTATATGCCCTTTCTAGGCTTCTCCATTTGGTTTGACATTGAAGAACAGTATAATTATAACCATATTTAGTTACCTCATCCCTTATTATTTCCCACATCCTTTTAAATGTTTTTAATTTCCTTTCCTCTACTAATTTTAGTTTTATTTTGTACAAATCTATCAACAACTTTGTTGTCTCATCTGTCCAATCAGCAATTTGCTTTTCGTTCAATACATTATTGGAATTATTATCTATTATGTTTTCATTTCTCGTGTTCTCCTCTGTATCTGGAAGTACTAATTTCAAAAACTTGTCTTCTATACGTATTATAGTTCCGTCTTCGATATCGACGATACCAACCGGTAATTTATAGTCGCCCTCTGAAATACAAATCTAAAGTTTCCATAAGAAATATGTAGTCCCTACCTTCTGTTTCCAATAAGTAGTAACCATCAACCACATCTTTCATATAGGCCTCAATTATTTTGTTTGACATTGCCATTTCACGTAAACAAACAATAACCTTAAAAGCTTATATTAGACCCTTGCGTATAACACGTCATGAGCGTTATGATCAGCTATTATTGCTCAACACTTGAGGCGTGAGCAAATATAGCTTACTACTTCTGATATACAGCAATTTGCTGAATACAAACGAACGAGTGGTTAAAACACCTGTCAGCAGCTAAATTTCTAACGAACACACAGCAATTGGCAAAAGTGATATTGAGCACTTCCAGCAACGCAATATGGTTTTACCGTTTGGCATAAACGACTTTGAATTTTAATGGGATTTTAAGCAAGTAAACAGACTTTATTTATACTTATTGTAACTGCAAGGCATGCAAGGAACATGATGTTTCCATGGTTGTTTATTACTTACATTATTTGTGTCCAAAATCAACGACACTGCCACTTTAATAACACTGTGCTTTTGTTATGGCGCAGGTGTCGCTTACGCCACAAGGAAATTGAAAAAGTTTATAGGTGGCGCATACGCACACTTTAAACCAGAATATCTCAAACAATTATTTTTTTGTAGACATTTTAGTGGTACCAAACAATCCGGCTTCGAATGGCGTTTACGCCGATGTGAATAACTCACTTTCGGTATATTTGGCGCTTACGTCGTTCTTCCTTAAGCGCGAAACAGAATACGACGCTCTAAAGCGTTCGCTAGCGCGCTTGACAAACGCGGAAATAACTCAGAATAGAATATACTTTGTTAAGCGTTGTAAAGATAACCTATAAAAACTTGTTAAAATAAAACGAAATGGATAATTTTGAATTGTTCATAATGTTTTATATACTTTATACACTATATTTAATGGTCGTATCCACCAACTTAAAAAATAATGGCCACAATAATCGACGGTGGTGGGTGCGCCCCGTAAATATCAGAAGAGATACTGTGGGTTATTTCACTACGTCGTTTTTAAATATAAAACAAAATGACCCCGAAACTTTTTTTACTCACACACGTATGAATAGAACATTGTATGATGTTCTACTGAATCTTTTAGAAGTTGAATTAACAAAGCATTCAATACGAAAGCCAATTGACTTCGAATGTCGATTAGCTGTAACATTATCGTAAGTACGCTTTTTTTAGTAGATTCATTTCTAAAATGTAAATGTTAATAGGTATTTATCTCAAGGAGTCAGTCATCAGTTTCTAGCTTGGAGTTTTCAGTTAGGCAAATCGACAGTAAGGGAAATTATTTTGGACACTTGCAAAGTGATATGGAAGGTTTTGTCGCCAATCTACTTAGCGCCACCAAACCAAGAAGATTTTCAAAATATTGCCAAGGATTTTTGGACACTGTGGAATATGCCACATTGCCTCGGTGCAATAGATGGAAAATATATTAATATTCAATGTCCTCCCAACTCAGGATCTCAGTATTATGATCATAAGGGCAGATTTAGTATAGTACTATTAGCAACTTGTGATGCAAATCTTTGTTTTACTTATGTTGATGTGGGAGGATATGGAAGTCAGAGTGATAGTGGTAAGCTTTTAAATAGACATACTTTACATTTTATTTATATATGTTTGGTTACAGGAATCCTTGCTTCTACTAAATTTGGCAAATCTCTTTTTGAAAAACGCCTGCCTTTGCCATCAGTGAACTTGCTGCCTAACAGTAGAGAGCCATTTCCATATTACTTTGTAGGAGATTCAGCATTTCCTCTAAGGGAAAATATAATGCGCCCATACCCTGGACAAATATTAAATGTGAGGAAGAAAATATATAATTATCGACTCTGTAGAGCTCGCAGAGTGATAGAAAATGCATTTGGTGTTCTAGTTGCTAGATGGAGAATATTACTGACAATAATAAATGCATTTCCAGAATATGCTGAAAGTATTGTTTTGGCAACAATTGCACTTCACAATTTTATAAAACTAAACTCACTGGTAAATAACATGTATTGTCCAAACACGTATATTGACAGAGAAGATGAAGATGGTGTCGTAATTCGCGGCGAGTGGAGAAATGATGTGGGAGAACAGGCTACAGTCCAAATGAGATGGGGCTCTAATAATGCCACACAAAGAGCTTTTCAGCTGCGTGATACATTAGCAGAATATTTTCTTACAGATGGTTCTGTACCTTTTCAGCTTAATAGGATATAAAAATGTTTTACTATTAATAATTTCAGAAATTGTAATCTGTTTATATCCTTTTATATAACTATGTATGTCCTATGTGAGTATGTTTAACATTTTGTTTATTCTATTATGACAAAGCCTATATTTGTGTACATCTAACGCCGAATAAAGGATTATTATTATTATTAATAATATTATTTTATAGCTCAACGCCTTACATTCAATGAAAATATGCAACAATAATTACCTTAAACTAAATGAAAGTATTTATGAGGAAAGTATTTATGTTTGATTTAATTTTCTTTGCCAGTATTTTTTAATATATAACAACTTCTTTTTCTTGGTTTTATTGGCAGGGTTAAATAACAAATATCCCTTATTGTTTTATTACCTTTCGGTAATCTTTAATTATCTTCTTCAGATACATAAAATGAAAATGATACGAAACCTTTCTTCATAATGGGTAAAACAACATTCCATTCAGGATAAAACTAATTATGTAATTATAATAAATACATAATTAGTCTAATCCGAAATGGAATTTTGTTTTACCCATTATGAAGAAAGTTTCATCATTTTCATTTTATGTATCTAAAGAAAGTAATTAAAGATTACCGAAAGCAAATAAAACAATAAAGTAAAACCAAGAAAAGGTAGTTAAGTTATATATTAAATGAAAGATTTACACTAGCAGTTGGCCTCTTCTGTTGTTACTTCACTCAGATACTGGAGTATACTGGCCTTAGCCGTCGTCTGCACTGCTTGGGGCAAGTTGTCCAACAAATTTGCTACAACTTGACCAAACTTCTCATTTGCAGTTTGCACTAGAGATTTTTGTTGCAACATTGCTTGCATTGAAGACGCGGCCTCGATAAAAGTAGCATTTACGTCTTGCAGAAGTGCTTTCCTTTTGGTGTTTCTTCTTCCCTCTACACGCATTACTGGAGTATCCCGATGAACATTTTCATCTTCCCGTGTTGAGGTCCTACAGTCTGTGGACGTGGAGCTCATTGCGCTAGTGCTCGGAGCGTCCAACAGGTATTCAGCATTCGAAAGCTGACTTTCTGCAGACTGTTCCTCATCGCTCAAGTTGCTGACAGTTCTGTGGACACAACGGATTACTTACATTGACAGGCAGTTCAGTAAGTACTTGCTTTCGTGGTTTCACATTGTCTGTTAAAAATAACAAGTTAGGGAACAGGTCCCACTGTGGTACATCATGAACTTGCGATTCCGATCCAGTTTGACAGTCCTTTTTTTTCATTTCCCTTGTGAATCGATCACGAAGAGACTTCCATTTTTTTATGCATTCTTCACCTGCAATTTAAATATTCTGTTATTCTAAACGTTAACTATACATATTGCAACTGTCACGCAGGAATTCCACAAGACTGTGGCCAAATTGTACCCACCTGAAATTCCTACAACATTACCAATTGATTCCCAGATCTTCGTTTTCATTATCACATTTTTATATCCTGTACTTCTTTTGTCGTACAGTACAGGATATTTCTGCACTGCATTAATAAACTTTTCGTAGTCAAAAGATAAACTGCTCATCTTATTATTACTAAGACCAACATATCAAAATCTAAACTAAATGAATAAATTTCAGCTGAATTAACGTTGACACCGCTATTGATTTATATCAAAATAAATTACAAGAAAGAATCTCAAATTTCATTAATATTCTAACCGTGCTACCATGTGCTATCATTAACAAATTTGTGGTTATAATACACTACATTGACAGCTTGCAGCGCCAAAAGTAAAAAGTAAACCAACTCTCCACGCTGTTGAGCGCTGTACGGCGTCGATTCTGGTTACAGCAATTATTTTTTATTCAACGAACTTCGGCTTGACATTTCGTGGTCGTTCGGAGCGCTGCCGACCGTTCATTGTGTTTCACGCTTTATAAACGTCGTTATGTCTTATGTTTCTTATGTCCATTGTGAACAAGGACTAAGGATTACAATATATAGCAGTTTGTTTGTACATACTAGTGATGGCGTTGCTAATGATTTTACATTACTTATACTATTATACTTTAATTGCACTAATTAATTTAATATAAAACAATTACAATAAATGAGATTTAAATGTACCTTTCCTAGTAACCCCTCTGCCTGTATTTGGACATTGAGTGTCTGAAATATAAAAAATACTATAAGAAAATCAAAAACAAATTATAACTTACATACCTTTCGATAAAGTGCTGGTTTCTATGTTGCAAATTTTTGCACTAGGAATTATTGTTGAGGTTCCAGCACAGATATCTACATCATCTGCTATATTCCTCTTTGGTGATGCCACCTTTTACTTTCTTATACGTAGTATAAGGAAGTATTGTGATGATGAAAATTTTCGACCTCGAGATTTTTGCAGATGTCCACGTTTTGATGTCCCCTGATACCGAAACAGTGGTTTTTAAAAAATGTCTGTGTGTCTCTGTGTGTGTATGTCTGTGTGTGTCTCTCTCTCTCTCTCTGTGTGTGTGACCACGATAGCGGTCAAACCGCTATAGGTATCGATTCCAAATTTTATATTTACAAATATAATCTCCCTCTTGAGATCTGATTAGATTTTCAGTAAAATCGGCAGACCGGAAGTAGTAGTTTACTTCAGTGAAAAAATCGAATTTCGCCAATTATTCGTCAACTACTAAGTTTAAACAAATTTATAAAGAATTCATATGTACTTAAAATTAAGTTTGAGACAAATTGTCTTAAAAAAGTTTTTCGAAATTCCAACCGGAAGTAGGTCTTTTACTCTTATCGAAAATCAGTTTTTTGCGAATATCTCGCAAGTCATGCTTTTTAGAGAAGTATGTTCCGAGTATAAAAGTATTTAGAACATAATTTTCAATATCTTTTGTATAAAAAAAATTTCAAAATTCAGACCGGAAGTACCACTTTTACTCTTATCGAATAGCGATTTTTTGCAAATATGTCGTAAATTATGCTTTCTATATATATTTATCAAGAGTACAAAAGTATTTAGAACTGGATTTTCAATATTTTTTGTATATGTGAAATTTCAAAATTCGGACCGGAAGTAGCACTTTTACTTTTAGCGAGTAGCACTTTCTTGATAATATCTTGCAAAGTATGCATTCTATAGCGATTTATTAAGAGAATGCAAGTACTTACAATAGGATTTTGAATAAGTTTTGTATAAAAAAATCTTAAAATTGTATAGTTTCAAACGCTCATACGTATAAGAAAGTCGTGTGGACACCTCATTTGTTTGATAATATAGGTGAGAGCAGCTCTGCACTTGTAATTGGAGGTGTGACAGTTGTTTTTGCCATTTTGTCCTCTGGTAAATTTATTGCAATATTAAGTTGTAGAGGTACTACAAGTAGAGTATGGATGAAATATCTATCTATCTATCTACCTATAAATATTACAAAGGATGTTGTTTACCTGGCAAATGAAGAGTCGGTAATACATCATCCCGTAAGCGACTGTCCCTCAAGAAATCATCTTTGTTAAAATGCTGCTCACAAATTCTATATTTATTATAAATATTGATCTCTAATGCATGCTGCAGTTTAATGTATCCAGTTGCAGCAACCCATTGTAAAAACCTGTCAAGATTTTTCTTGGGATTTGGAAATCGAAAAAATTATGTTCTTTCTTTAAGCTGTTGGCAATTTAAAACAGCACATTTCCAATGTGGGCGGGACATTGCTGAATATAATACAATCCAACACCTATAACAAGAATTTGTATTTAATGATTATTCTTGAATGTTTTTGTATGCACTGTGTATTGCAATTATTGATAAGGTAAAGGTAGTATTTTATATAAAAAAGGTGAAATTTCACTTAGATAATTAATGAGCAAGAACCTTTGTACTAGTGTTTGAGTCTTTTATTTTTCAATAAGTTTTTGCCTATTAATGTTTGACTTGAAAGATCGAAAAGGCCCCAACATTAGGCAAATTCATGTAATTTGATATAATATTGTGGCTACATAAAGTATCAACAAAGATAATCACTTTAAACGAGCTGATCCCATAGTAATGCTGAAGGCATCCATTACTTATAAAATACATAATAGTAGCACATAATACTTACCACGTTATTTTACTTTCCCCAAACCTGTGCAAATTATTGTACCTCGAAAATAAATCTCGAGTATAAGCACTATCTCTATAGAAACGTGTAGAGGGAAATTATTCGTTCTAAAAATGTTTTCTATTTATAAACATCAAATAAGTTATAATTACCACTTACACCTAAAATAAACAACTAAAAACACAAGTCCGAAAGTAAGATGGTAAAGTGACTAAAACTATATCACTATAATCAGTTAAATATACATTAAATAAATATGATATACTTAGGTTATATGTCGGTATCTACCACAAAAAGGGCAGACAATCCTATTTTCCATATCAACAACTATGAAAAATCAAATTTACTATGACTGCCGACGGCATCTAGTTTTGGTGGCGATAATCATTTGTAAAGTTTATATGCGCTAGATCTGCATTGACCCCCATGGGCAATGCTAGTATGTCGTGCCGTAACTCTAAAGGCTCGTTCAGAACCTCCGTGGTGGGCTTCGGCACGGAAAGTGTGCGTGTTAGAAAATTACGAGCACACTTTGTAATGTTCACAACCTGCGATAGTATGGCGAATCGAATAATCGAATATGCAGCGTGACAAATTGTTATTAGCCATTTCATGTGCTTCTGCCGCTACAATTGCCATATATAAACTCAAGTTTAATAAGAAACGAAATAAAAGAAGATGGTGGGTGAGGCCAATTTATGAAAATAGAAGAAGACAAGGGCATGGATATCACCTCCTTCAAGAATTACGAAATGACGACGAAATGTTTTTCAATTATACACGGATGTCAGTGGAAACTTTTGATTATTTACTCTACTTGGTAGGACCAAGACTGAAGAAGTATAGTTACAGAACCCCCATACCTGAAATGCAACGTCTTGCTCTGACTCTACGGTAATTATAAGTCGTTATACGTACTATTTATTAAAATAAATTTTATAATTTCAGTTATTTAGCGACAGGGGACAGCTTACAAAGTTGTGCTTTTAATTATCGTATTGGTAAAAGTACCGCGTGCACAATTATAAAAGAAACTTGTGATGAACTCTGGAAGTCATTGGATACATTTGTGTTAATACCAAATGAAAGAAAGTGGAGAGAGATTGCAGAAGATTTTGAACACTATTGGCAGCTACCAAATTGTGTAGGAAGCATTGATGGAAAACATATTGTCATCAAAGCCCCTCCTAATACTGGATCTTCATTTTTCAATTATAAAAAGAGTTATAGTGTAGTTCTGTTGGCTGTTGCCAGTGCTGATTATACATTTTCATGTGTAGATATAGGGGCTCTTGGTTCAAAATCTGATGGAGGTATATTACGACAGTCTAACTTTGGAAAACGCTCTTTTGCCAATAAGTTAAATATACCTTCTGATAGACCTCTGCCTAACACGGAAATACCTGTACCCTTTTATTTAGTAGGAGATGAAGCTTTTCCTTTACAGTCCAACTTAATGAGACCTTACAGTGGCAGAAATTTAGATCATCAGAAAAGTGTGTTTAACTATCGCTTATCCAGGGCACGCCGTTGTGTCGAAAATGCGTTTGGTATAATGGCTTCACGTTTTCAAATATTTTATCGAAGAATATCAGCTTTACCTGAAACTGTTGATTCAATAGTAAAAGCAGCAGTGGCGTTGCACAATTTTATCATTACTACAGAAGCAAAATAAGCAGGGCCCAACAAAAAATATTGTCATGCAGGCTATGCAGATACTGAAATGGAAAATGGAGAGTATATTCCTGTGCAATGGCTGTGGGAGAATCACAGTTGCAACCATTGACCACTCTTGGTCAAAGACTTGGTGCCAGAAATGCGTCACAAATTTCTGTAGCATACAGAGACTACTTAAAACAATATGTTAATTATGTCCTTCCACTTCCATGGCAAAATAATTTTGTTAACAGATGTGACTAAGACATATTGAACTTACCTTGTTATACAGACGTAGAATAAAAAGTTTTACAATTTATATTTTTATTCATTTATCTATAAAACAACAAAAATAAATAATCTTCTAATCAAAACAGTAACTAGCACAAACTTAAAAAAATATTTTAATCAAAACAACAACTAGTGGAAAATTTATCAATCAAAAATAGGTATCACGTTCTGTTTGGTGTTGTCTTATTTTTTTTTTACAGTTTAAAATCGCCAACACAAAATCGTCCATTAGACGTTGAGCATCTTCATTTGGCAGGGCTTTTAATTCTTCTGCTACATAAGTTGTAAAAGCAGTAAAGTTATTTTCTGGAGTCTGACTAATTGCTTCAACAGCTGTTCCAATCTTTTGGAGAACTTCTGTTACTTCAATTGTCTCGCTTTTGCGTTTCTTTCCAGGCTTTCTACTTGCTTGTGTGTCAACATGATGTGCATGCACCTCATCAGCGTAATATGTGTGATCACTCTGATCGGAATTTATTTCCATAACAGCCTCCTCTAACAAGAGATCATCATTAGTAGATGGTGCTGTTTCTACTAATACTGCAGCACTATTACTCTCATACGATGATGTAGAAGTCCGAGAGGCATTATTAGTTTCGTATATTCCTTTGGTCTCATCTGTTATGGGAATTTCCAAACTTACTTCCTGTGATAACAAATTGGAGCATGTGCTGCAGAACAAACATTATTAAACACATCTAAAAAATTTAAATGTAATAATGTTTATACCTTCGACTAGTAGGTTTATCTTTTAAAAAACCCATGTGATGGTATAAACTCCATGGCTTGCGTATAATTTGTCCTGTTCCACTGTGAGTAGGGTACTTATACCGATTCTGGCGCCTCCTCCCCCTCTCACCCAGCTCCCCCTCACCCCCCTCGCCCTAGTGGCGCCCTCTACCAACCCAACTGATATGGCGCCCCCTCGCGGTCGCCAACCCAACTAAAAATTGCAGATTTCATCATTACCAACCCAACTAAAATTGCAGATTTCATCATTACCAACCCAACTAAAAATTGCAGATTTCACCATTACCAACCCAACTAAAAATTGCAGATTTCATCATTACCAACCCAACTAAAAATTGCAGATTTCATCATTACCAACCCAATGTGGCGCCCTCTGACGGCCACTAACCAAACTAAGAAATGGCAGATTTCATCATTACCAACCCAATGTGACGCCCTCTCACAGCCACTAACCAAGAAATGGCATCTCTCATGATTGCCTACCTAACTAATGCAGCATCCTCTCACGGTCACTAGCCAAACTAAGGTGACGTCAGACAAAATGGCGGACCATCAAGATGGTCTTTGCTTCTAGAGAATTCCTGAATAAATTACCAGGCTTGCTATCGCGCTTCTCAATGTACTTTAAACAGGTCTAAACATGTTTCCAGCGGAAACCGCAACGGCTGTCTGCTTCTGTGATAGCCGCATGCTTGAAATGTATATCTTACTTATAAAATAAAATAAAACAAACAATATATTTTTTAAGAAAAAACAATTTATTTATTATTATTTATAAATTAACAATATTATTTTAAATTAACAATATCTCCAAGCTTCATACCATCAAGATGGTCGATAAAAATATAAACTTTACATCTAAGATCGGCATACCATTTCAAAATTATAAAATAAATATACAGTATGCTACTGGACGAGATAGCAACCAAGTATGAATATACAGGACGTTTCAAAGGTAGGGATTTTTAGAAAAGCAAGATGGCGAATCCAAGATGGCTGCCAAAAATCTAATAAACTAAGGTGACGTCAGGCGAAATATCCGACTATCAATATGATCGATAAAAATATAAACTGTACATCTAAGATCGGCATACCATTTCAAAATTATAAAATAAATATACAGTATGCTACTGGACGAGATAGCAACCAAGTATGAATATACAGGACGTTTCAAAGGTAGGGATTTTTAGAAAAGCAAGATGGCGAATCCAAGATGGCCGCCAAAAATATAATAAACTAAGGTGACGTCAGGCATCCAATCTATCAAAACCATGCACTCAAACTCCTATGAAACATCATTTCAAAACCATCGCTAGAATCAGCTCACAACCGGGTCATGAAGCGATTCTGAAACCCCTATATTAAAACCACACATTCAAACCACTATCAAATCCCTCTTTTCTCAAAAAGCCATCCAACCATCCATCAATCCATCCATCCATCCATCCATCCATCCATCCAACCATCAATCCATCCATCCATCCAACCATCAATCCATCCATCCATCCATCCATCCATACATACATCCATCCAACCATCAATCCATCCATCCATCTGGACGAGATAGCAACCAAGTATGAATATACAGGACGTTTCAAAGGTAGGGATTTTTAGAAAAGCAAGATGGCGAATCCAAGATGGCCGCCAAAAATCTAATAAACTAAGGTGACGTCAGGCGAAATGGTCGACTATCAAGATGGTCGATAAAAATATAAACCTTACATCTAAGATCGGCATACCATTTCAAAATCATAAAATAAATATACAGTATGATACTGGATAACATAGCAACCAAGTATGAATATACAGGACGTTTCAAAGGTAGGGATTTTTAGAAAAGCAAGATAGCGAATCCAAGATGGCCGCCAAAAATCTAATAAACTAAGGTGACGTCAGGCGAAATGGCTGACTATCAATATGATCGATCAAAATATAAACTCAACTTCTATAAAATACCCAACTCCGTATCACGCATCACAACAACAACCCAACATAGTTTCAAAACGCCACAACACCAGATCAACTTAGGAAGATACATCTAGCTCAAACCCAACATACTTTCAAACACCACCACCGAGGATTTATATTCGACATCAGCATACCATCTCAAAATCATAAAATAAATATACAGTATGATACTGGATAACATAGCAACCAAGTATGAATATACAGGACGTTTCAAAGTAGGGATTTTTAGAAAAGCAAGATGGCCGCCAAAAATCTAATAAACTTCGGTGACATCAGGCATCAATCTATTAAAACCACTATCAAATCATTCTCTTTAAAAGCCATCATTCCAAAACAATACGTTCAAATCATACATTCAGCGATAGATGCATAAATGAAATGTATTTATGCAGCCTAACAGTTCAAAAAGCTTGTTATCGAGCTTACCACTATATTTCTAACAGATCTAAACACGTTTCTAATGGAAACCGCAACGGCTGTCTGCTCCTGTGATAGCCGCATGCTTGAAATGTATATCTTATAAAATAAAATAAAACAAACAATATATTTTTTAAGAAAAAACAATTTATTAAAAAATAATAACCACATTTTGTAGGCGAATTATAGCATATCAATCATAGGGAAAAACATTAAACGAAATACAATGATAAACAATTATGACATATAAATCCATAGGTAAAGTTATATAGGTAATAAACATCATTCTCTCCATAGAAGACCTAGATATTTAATACCACATACATAAATACATAGACACTCTAATCCTCATATGAATAAATTGATAGACTTATAATAATTATTTTCATCCATAAGTATACATACATACTTTTATATATATCACTACAAGAAATAAGTCGACACCGCTGTGATAGTCACCTTATTTAATATATCTATATTATAAAATAAAAAGGAACAACATATTTTTAAGAAAACAATTTATTAAAAATAAAACAACTACACACATCAAACAAACCTCAACCATACTTTCAATTTCACAAATATCAAAATTTAAACAAAACAATCAAATGCAAAGGCAAGGAATGTTCTCGAGATGATCCATATAGTGCAATATAACAATGCAGTAAAACGATAGACTGAGATACATGGTCTATCAAAATTTTTATTACCCACTCTTTCAGCAATCAAAACTTTTTGACAAAACACTATACATATGAAAAATAGACATAGCATTAAATATTTCCATTTTAGAGATACCCCAGTTTAATCCCAATTTTAAGTAACATAAATTCCTAAATTGATTTAGCTAACTTTCTTATAATATTTAAAAAAGGTTGAAAAAGAAAACATACTAAGTCCCACAACAGATAAAATATGTACTATCTTTTTACACTTCATGTTTAGTACTGTCATTAGAAGAAATATGCCTGAGGTACAGCTTTTAATATGAAATTTAGGGGTTTTTTTTACACAAAAACATAGTTTATGCCTAATAAAACTAATTTTGAAACATAATGTGCACATAGTATTAAAAAAGAGAATAAAAACATTAAACAAGGTACGCTTCACACGAAACATTATTATAAATTACATCTTAAAAACATTGAATTCTATTTTATTTGGATGACATTGTATTTACAAATAGTTTTTATATCATTACAAGAAATATGCTTTTCATTAAATATTAACCACTGAACAACAGCAGTATACACAAAAAAACTTGATAGTCACCTTATTTAATATATCTATATTATAAAATAAAAAGGAACAACATATTTTTAAGAAAACAATTTATTAAAAATAAAACAACTACACACATCAAACAAACCTCAACCATACTTTCAATTTCACAAATATCAAAATTTAAACAAAACAATCAAATGCAAAGGCAAGGAATGTTCTCGAGATGATCCATATAGTGCAATATAACAATGCAGTAAAACGATAGAGCTGAGATACATGCTCTATCAAAATTTTTATTACCCACTCTTTCAGCAATCAAAACTTTTTGACAAAACACTATACATATGAAAAATAGACATAGCATTAAATATTTCCATTTTAGAGATACCCCAGTTTAATCCCAATTTTAAGTAACATAAATTCTTAAATTGATTTAGTTAACTTTCTTATAATATTTAAAAAAGGTTGAAAAAGAAAACATACTAAGTCCCACAACAGATAAAATATGTACTATCTTTTTACACTTCATGTTTAGTACTGTCATTAGAAGAAATATGCCTGAGGTACAGCTTTTAATATGAAATTTAGGAGTTTTTTACACAAAAACATAGTTTATGCCTAATAAAACTAATTTTGAAACATAATGTGCACATAGTATTAAAAAAGAGAATAAAAACATTAAACAAGGTACGCTTCACACGAAACATTATTATAAATTACATCTTAAAAACATGGAATTCTATTTTATTCGGATGACATTGTATTTACAAATAGTTTTTATATCATTACAAGAAATATGCTTTTCATTAAATATTAACCACTGAACAACTGCAGTATACACAAAAAAACTTGATAGTCACCTTATTTAATATATTTATATTATAAAATAAAAAGGAACAACATATTTTTAAGAAAACAATTTATTAAAAATAAAACAACTACACACATCAAACAAACCTCAACCATACTTTCAATTTCACAAATATCAAAATTTAAACAAAACAATCAAATGCAAAGGCAAGGAATGTTCTCGAGATGATCCATATAGTGCAATATAACAATGCAGTAAAACGATAGAGCTGAGATACATGGTCTATCAAAATTTTTATTACCCACTTTTTTTTCAGCAATCAAAACTTTTTGACAAAACACTATACATATGAAAAATAGCCATAGCATTAAATATTTCCATTTTAGAGATACCCCAGTTTAATACCAATTTTAAGTAACATAAATTCTTAAATTGATTTAGTTAACTTTCTTATAATATTTAAAAAAGGTTGAAAAAGAAAACATACTAAGTCCCACAACAGATAAAATATGTACTATCTTTTTACACTTCATGTTTAGTACTGTCATTAGAAGAAATATGCCTGAGGTACAGCTTTTAATATGAAATTTAGGGGTTTTTTTTACACAAAAACATAGTTTATGCCTAATAAAACTAATTTTGAAACATAATGTGCACATAGTATTAAAAAAGAGAATAAAAACATTAAACAAGGTACGCTTCACACGAAACATTATTATAAATTACATCTTAAAAACATTGAATTCTATTTTATTTGGATGACATTGTATTTACAAATAGTTTTTATATCATTACTTTTTTTTCAGCAATCAAAACTTTTTGACAAAACACTATACATATGAAAAATAGCCATAGCATTAAATATTTCCATTTTAGAGATACCCCAGTTTAATACCAATTTTAAGTAACATAAATTCTTAAATTGATTTAGTTAACTTTCTTATAATATTTAAAAAAGGTTGAAATAGAAAACATACTAAGTCCCACAACAGATAAAATATGTACTATCTTTTTACACTTCATGTTTAGTACTGTCATTAGAAGAAATATGCCTGAGGTACAGCTTTTAATATGAAATTTAGGGGTTTTTTACACAAAAACATAGTTTATGCCTAATAAAACTAATTTTGAAACACAATGTGCACATAGTATTAAAAAAGAGAATAAAAACATTAAACAAGGTACGCTTCACACGAAACATTATTATAAATCACATTTTAAAAACATGGAATTCTATTTTATTCGGATGACATTGTATTTACAAATAGTTTTTATATCATTACAAGAAATATGCTTCTCATTAAATATTAACCACTGACCAACAGCAGTATACACAAAAAAAAAACTAATATAAAGACAGTATTAACATTCTAACCAAAAGATTTGCAAAATAATAAATATATACTTGTTCATCGCTTAAAAACAATTGAAAAATTGATGTTTGCCAAGCTATTTATCAATATTTAAGAGTTAAAAATTATCATCATTTTTACATTTACAGATACCCCATGTTTAATATCAATTTGAATTAACATAAATTCATAAAATGAGTCCATCTTTTCACACATCATGCATTTTTGTACAACAGCGAATGTATTACATTTTAAAGCACTTTATAATTTGAGAAAAATAGCAAAACCTATCACGAAACATTATTATAATTTCTATTTTATTTGGATGACATTGTATTTACAAATAGTTTTTATATTGAAAAATCACGTTTGGTAAGCTCACTATTCTGATACACCTCCACACCAGCTTTATCGAACTAACTGAAAGAAAAAAAACACAATTCCATCTTAGATCAATGCATATATTATCCTATATGGTATATATTTGAATATCTTTTTTTTCCGATCACATAGATTCCCTAGTGAGATGAGGCTTATAAAAACATAAACAAGCTACATTCTAAATCCCTATTTTTAAAATCTTAAAGTCAGAGTATTTTTTTACTATCTCATGTTTGATTATGAACCCACTAATTTCCCAACGCAAATAAAAGAGAATCTCAAGTAACAGTACCACTTTCATGCAGATTAAAAAGCATATTTTTAGTTATAATACAAATACGTGTAATTATTTATATTTACCCAGGTGACGTTTATAAATCATCATCGCTATCCTCCACCAACGGCATTTCCCGACCATTCACAAGCACCCTCATTCTCCGATCCACCATACCAATTTCCCCTATAACAACCCTTTGATTAGGTTTAACCTGCTGAATCTTAAACCCAGACATATCAAAGGGCTGCAGCGGTTTTGGTCGGTTAACTTGTATCAAGGGCGGGGGCCGCCTTGGAATCATTAAATTCATCTTTTTCGCCGGACTTGCAGGTCTCTCGCAACAAACACATTCAATTTCGCGTTTATTAGACATCACACTTACATACACTGAACAACCATAGAAGAGGATATTCCCCTATATTTAAAAAAAATGACCCCCTCCCCCAAGCACACTTGAACGAAAAAGTTCTCACTGAAAACACAGGGTTACCTAAAACAATCTCCATCACTTATCAAAAGAGAATTTTACCTGATACCCGAATTTCAAAGTTGCTCATTTGTGTGATGAAATCAAACGACCACCGACATAATTATACTACATCCCTTAACGATAGACAATTAGCATTAAATTAAAAATATGGCCAAGTATCTCATAACTTTCAATACCATAAAAAGCAAATTAACGACATTCATTCCAGGTAAAGAAAAATTGCACCCTGTGCAGTAAGAATTATTCACATAATCAACCCTTAGGGAAAAAATGCGATATATATTTAGTAGACAAATTAAGAAAAAATGTAGTTTCACAAATTATACGAGCCACACATATCAGTAGACAAATTAACAAAAAAAAGGTTGATTTAACCAAATTCCAACTTTCTAACAAAGAAACATACTTTATGCATCTGGAGATGTTTTCCACATAATTCAATCAACAACTTAGACCGAGACATTTATATTTACCGACAAAGGAATAAGTCGAACACAGTTATGTTGCCCTGCAATACAAAAGGGGGCAATAAACATGCCACACTCAACAAATCTATTAGAAAACGCTACAACTTCCCAGCAGGTGTAAATTAAATGCTAATAATGTAAAAATACCTAAAAAATATTTCCTAAAACCGGGTTATTTTAGTTAAATATAAAACTTTGTCTGCCCATGTGTATACAGAAGTCCAATTTGTTTACACAATCAGTAGGTATAAGTAATATATATTACGCGATACGCTTTAAGCCAGCATATATATATATACAGAGTAGTGTTAGAAAAGGGTTATAATAGAAACATAGTAGATAGAATAAAATTCAAACTAGAGAAGAAAAGATTAATTAGTAATAGGACTACCCTAAATTCAATAAAACATAAAAATATTGTAAATTCACTCTCAATAAAAATGTTTGTCCTTAAATACTGATAAATAGTGGGCTATCTGTTGTAAATGGAAATTAATAATAATTTTTGTCTTAAATAGTAGGCTTATTAGCTATAGGCGTATATTTATACGATTATATAAAGTGGGAAAATAGGATGTGCACATATACACATTTTTTAATTAATAATAATGTGGTGTAATACGAATTACCTAATCATATTTTTTCCATATTATACATTTATTTTAGCAATATTTATCACCAACGCATACACCCCTAAATTGGATCTGATTTTTTCAATTTCGGATATAAACAACATAATTCTAATGCTCAACAAGTCTTTCATATGTCTAAGAACCCTCAGCATGCTTTCGGAAATTACCGCAAATGCCACCAAATTGACGAACAGCATCATAGCTTTTTATTTATACGTACATATATTGTGAATTATTATGATCTAATTGGTCATTGAGTAATATGTCTGAATCTCTAAGTTTGTTTATTTCAAGAGACTCTAGTAAGTTTAATCGGAAGCATCTTTGTTTCCAAATGTATAATTTTAAAATTACTATTAAATTTGTGAGATATTATTTTGATTAAAATTAAAGCAAAACAATTAGATACAAATTTTTAAAACAAAGTGAACTATGTACTATACAAAAGCAATTAAAACCCGGTATTTTATTATTAAATCATCGTTTACCATCACAGAAAAAATAGCGTATTATACAGGAAAAAAAAATTAGATTTTAGCTCGAGGTAATTATAATTTATTCAATCTCTTATTAAAAGAGTTATTAATTTTTTTTTCAAATGAATACCTGACAGTGGTGGAAAACTGTTGAAATTTGGATAGATTAATAGTTACATATGCGAGCTTCAGAATAGCTTCTGAACATGTTGGGTTGTAATTTGGTATACAATAAAAGGCGGCGGGGAACTGAACCACCTTCCAAAAAAAGGTATTTAATATTAAATCATCGATCCCCCATCACAGAAAAATAGTGTATTATACAATGGAAAAAATTAGATTTTAGCTCTCGGTAATTTATCTTACCTCGAGCTAAAATCTAATACTTTTTTCCCTTGTATGATACACTATTTTTCTGTGATGGGGGATCGACGATTTAATATTAAATACCTTTTTTTTTTGGAAGGTGGTTCAGTTCCCCGCCGCCTTTTATTGTATACCAAATTACAACCCAACATGTTCAGAAGCTATTCTGAAGCTCGCATATGTAACTATTAATCTATCCAAATTTCAACAGTTTTCCACCACTGTCAGGTATTCATTTGAAAAAAAAATTAATAACTCTTTTAATAAGAGATTGAATAAATTATAATTACCTCGAGCTAAAATCTAATTTTTTTTTCCTGTATAATACGCTATTTTTTCTGTGATGGTAAACGATGATTTAATAATAAAATACCGGGTTTTAATTGCTTTTGTATAGTACATAGTTCACTTTGTTTTAAAAATTTGTATCTAATTGTTTTGCTTTAATTTTAATCAAAATAATATCTCACAAATTTAATAGTAATTTTAAAATTATACATTTGGAAACAAAGATGCTTCCGATTAAACTTACTAGAGTCTCTTGAAATAAACAAACTTAGAGATTCAGACATATTACTCAATGACCAATTAGATCATAATAATTCACAATATATGTACGTATAAATAAAAAGCTATGATGCTGTTCGTCAATTTGGTGGCATTTGCGGTAATTTCCGAAAGCATGCTGAGGGTTCTTAGACATATGAAAGACTTGTTGAGCATTAGAATTATGTTGTTTATATCCGAAATTGAAAAAATCAGATCCAATTTAGGGGTGTATGCGTTGGTGATAAATATTGCTAAAATAAATGTATAATATGGAAAAAATATGATTAGGTAATTCGTATTACACCACATTATTATTAATTAAAAAATGTGTATATGTGCACATCCTATTTTCCCACTTTATATAATCGTATAAATATACGCCTATAGCTAATAAGCCTACTATTTAAGACAAAAATTATTATTAATTTCCATTTACAACAGATAGCCCACTATTTATCAGTATTTAAGGACAAACATTTTTATTGAGAGTGAATTTACAATATTTTTATGTTTTATTGAATTTAGGGTAGTCCTATTACTAATTAATCTTTTCTTCTCTAGTTTGAATTTTATTCTATCTACTATGTTTCTATTATAACCCTTTTCTAACACTACTCTGTATATATATATATGCTGGCTTAAAGCGTATCGCGTAATATATATTACTTATACCTACTGATTGTGTAAACAAATTGGACTTCTGTATACACATGGGCAGACAAAGTTTTATATTTAACTAAAATAACCCGGTTTTAGGAAATATTTTTTAGGTATTTTTACATTATTAGCATTTAATTTACACCTGCTGGGAAGTTGTAGCGTTTTCTAATAGATTTGTTGAGTGTGGCATGTTTATTGCCCCCTTTTGTATTGCAGGGCAACATAACTGTGTTCGACTTATTCCTTTGTCGGTAAATATAAATGTCTCGGTCTAAGTTGTTGATTGAATTATGTGGAAAACATCTCCAGATGCATAAAGTATGTTTCTTTGTTAGAAAGTTGGAATTTGGTTAAATCAACCTTTTTTTTGTTAATTTGTCTACTGATATGTGTGGCTCGTATAATTTGTGAAACTACATTTTTTCTTAATTTGTCTACTAAATATATATCGCATTTTTTCCCTAAGGGTTGATTATGTGAATAATTCTTACTGCACAGGGTGCAATTTTTCTTTACCTGGAATGAATGTCGTTAATTTGCTTTTTATGGTATTGAAAGTTATGAGATACTTGGCCATATTTTTAATTTAATGCTAATTGTCTATCGTTAAGGGATGTAGTATAATTATGTCGGTGGTCGTTTGATTTCATCACACAAATGAGCAACTTTGAAATTCGGGTATCAGGTAAAATTCTCTTTTGATAAGTGATGGAGATTGTTTTAGGTAACCCTGTGTTTTCAGTGAGAACTTTTTCGTTCAAGTGTGCTTGGGGGAGGGGGTCATTTTTTTTAAATATAGGGGAATATCCTCTTCTATGGTTGTTCAGTGTATGTAAGTGTGATGTCTAATAAACGCGAAATTGAATGTGTTTGTTGCGAGAGACCTGCAAGTCCGGCGAAAAAGATGAATTTAATGATTCCAAGGCGGCCCCCGCCCTTGATACAAGTTAACCGACCAAAACCGCTGCAGCCCTTTGATATGTCTGGGTTTAAGATTCAGCAGGTTAAACCTAATCAAAGGGTTGTTATAGGGGAAATTGGTATGGTGGATCGGAGAATGAGGGTGCTTGTGAATGGTCGGGAAATGCCGTTGGTGGAGGATAGCGATGATGATTTATAAACGTCACCTGGGTAAATATAAATAATTACACGTATTTGTATTATAACTAAAAATATGCTTTTTAATCTGCATGAAAGTGGTACTGTTACTTGAGATTCTCTTTTATTTGCGTTGGGAAATTAGTGGGTTCATAATCAAACATGAGATAGTAAAAAAATACTCTGACTTTAAGATTTTAAAAATAGGGATTTAGAATGTAGCTTGTTTATGTTTTTATAAGCCTCATCTCACTAGGGAATCTATGTGATCGGAAAAAAAAGATATTCAAATATATACCATATAGGATAATATATGCATTGATCTAAGATGGAATTGTGTTTTTTTTCTTTCAGTTAGTTCGATAAAGCTGGTGTGGAGGTGTATCAGAATAGTGAGCTTACCAAACGTGATTTTTCAATATAAAAACTATTTGTAAATACAATGTCATCCAAATAAAATAGAAATTATAATAATGTTTCGTGATAGGTTTTGCTATTTTTCTCAAATTATAAAGTGCTTTAAAATGTAATACATTCGCTGTTGTACAAAAATGCATGATGTGTGAAAAGATGGACTCATTTTATGAATTTATGTTAATTCAAATTGATATTAAACATGGGGTATCTGTAAATGTAAAAATGATGATAATTTTTAACTCTTAAATATTGATAAATAGCTTGGCAAACATCAATTTTTCAATTGTTTTTAAGCGATGAACAAGTATATATTTATTATTTTGCAAATCTTTTGGTTAGAATGTTAATACTGTCTTTATATTAGTTTTTTTTTTTGTGTATACTGCTGTTGGTCAGTGGTTAATATTTAATGAGAAGCATATTTCTTGTAATGATATAAAAACTATTTGTAAATACAATGTCATCCGAATAAAATAGAATTCCATGTTTTTAAAATGTGATTTATAATAATGTTTCGTGTGAAGCGTACCTTGTTTAATGTTTTTATTCTCTTTTTTAATACTATGTGCACATTGTGTTTCAAAATTAGTTTTATTAGGCATAAACTATGTTTTTGTGTAAAAAACCCCTAAATTTCATATTAAAAGCTGTACCTCAGGCATATTTCTTCTAATGACAGTACTAAACATGAAGTGTAAAAAGATAGTACATATTTTATCTGTTGTGGGACTTAGTATGTTTTCTATTTCAACCTTTTTTAAATATTATAAGAAAGTTAACTAAATCAATTTAAGAATTTATGTTACTTAAAATTGGTATTAAACTGGGGTATCTCTAAAATGGAAATATTTAATGCTATGGCTATTTTTCATATGTATAGTGTTTTGTCAAAAAGTTTTGATTGCTGAAAAAAAAGTAATGATATAAAAACTATTTGTAAATACAATGTCATCCAAATAAAATAGAATTCAATGTTTTTAAGATGTAATTTATAATAATGTTTCGTGTGAAGCGTACCTTGTTTAATGTTTTTATTCTCTTTTTTAATACTATGTGCACATTATGTTTCAAAATTAGTTTTATTAGGCATAAACTATGTTTTTGTGTAAAAAAAACCCCTAAATTTCATATTAAAAGCTGTACCTCAGGCATATTTCTTCTAATGACAGTACTAAACATGAAGTGTAAAAAGATAGTACATATTTTATCTGTTGTGGGACTTAGTATGTTTTCTTTTTCAACCTTTTTTAAATATTATAAGAAAGTTAGCTAAATCAATTTAGGAATTTATGTTACTTAAAATTGGGATTAAACTGGGGTAACTCTAAAATGGAAATATTTAATGCTATGTCTATTTTTCATATGTATAGTGTTTTGTCAAAAAGTTTTGATTGCTGAAAGAGTGGGTAATAAAAATTTTGATAGACCATGTATCTCAGCTCTATCGTTTTACTGCATTGTTATATTGCACTATATGGATCATCTCGAGAACATTCCTTGCCTTTGCATTTGATTGTTTTGTTTAAATTTTGATATTTGTGAAATTGAAAGTATGGTTGAGGTTTGTTTGATGTGTGTAGTTGTTTTATTTTTAATAAATTGTTTTCTTAAAAATATGTTGTTCCTTTTTATTTTATAATATAGATATATTAAATAAGGTGACTATCACAGCGGTGTCGACTTATTTCTTGTAGTGATATATATAAAAGTATGTATGTATACTTATGGATGAAAATAATTATTATAAGTCTATCAATTTATTCATATGAGGATTAGAGTGTCTATGTATTTATGTATGTGGTATTAAATATCTAGGTCTTCTATGGAGAGAATGATGTTTATTACCTATATAACTTTACCTATGGATTTATATGTCATAATTGTTTATCATTGTATTTCGTTTAATGTTTTTCCCTATGATTGATATGCTATAATTCGCCTACAAAATGTGGTTATTATTTTTTAATAAATTGTTTTTTCTTAAAAAATATATTGTTTGTTTTATTTTATTTTATAAGATATACATTTCAAGCATGCGGCTATCACAGGAGCAGACAGCCGTTGCGGTTTCCATTAGAAACGTGTTTAGATCTGTTAGAAATATAGTGGTAAGCTCGATAACAAGCTTTTTGAACTGTTAGGCTGCATAAATACATTTCATTTATGCATCTATCGCTGAATGTATGATTTGAACGTATTGTTTTGGAATGATGGCTTTTAAAGAGAATGATTTGATAGTGGTTTTAATAGATTGATGCCTGATGTCACCGAAGTTTATTAGATTTTTGGCGGCCATCTTGCTTTTCTAAAAATCCCTACTTTGAAACGTCCTGTATATTCATACTTGGTTGCTATGTTATCCAGTATCATACTGTATATTTATTTTATGATTTTGAGATGGTATGCTGATGTCGAATATAAATCCTCGGTGGTGGTGTTTGAAAGTATGTTGGGTTTGAGCTAGATGTATCTTCCTAAGTTGATCTGGTGTTGTGGCGTTTTGAAACTATGTTGGGTTGTTGTTGTGATGCGTGATACGGAGTTGGGTATTTTATAGAAGTTGAGTTTATATTTTGATCGATCATATTGATAGTCAGCCATTTCGCCTGACGTCACCTTAGTTTATTAGATTTTTGGCGGCCATCTTGGATTCGCTATCTTGCTTTTCTAAAAATCCCTACCTTTGAAACGTCCTGTATATTCATACTTGGTTGCTATGTTATCCAGTATCATACTGTATATTTATTTTATGATTTTGAAATGGTATGCCGATCTTAGATGTAAGGTTTATATTTTTATCGACCATCTTGATAGTCGACCATTTCGCCTGACGTCACCTTAGTTTATTAGATTTTTGGCGGCCATCTTGGATTCGCCATCTTGCTTTTCTAAAAATCCCTACCTTTGAAACGTCCTGTATATTCATACTTGGTTGCTATCTCGTCCAGATGGATGGATGGATTGATGGTTGGATGGATGTATGTATGGATGGATGGATGGATGGATGGATTGATGGTTGGATGGATGGATGGATTGATGGTTGGATGGATGGATGGATGGATGGATGGATGGATTGATGGATGGTTGGATGGCTTTTTGAGAAAAGAGGGATTTGATAGTGGTTTGAATGTGTGGTTTTAATATAGGGGTTTCAGAACCGCTTCATGACCCGGTTGTGAGCTGATTCTAGCGATGGTTTTGAAATGATGTTTCATAGGAGTTTGAGTGCATGGTTTTGATAGATTGGATGCCTGACGTCACCTTAGTTTATTATATTTTTGGCGGCCATCTTGGATTCGCCATCTTGCTTTTCTAAAAATCCCTACCTTTGAAACGTCCTGTATATTCATACTTGGTTGCTATCTCGTCCAGTAGCATACTGTATATTTATTTTATAATTTTGAAATGGTATGCCGATCTTAGATGTACAGTTTATATTTTTATCGATCATATTGATAGTCGGATATTTCGCCTGACGTCACCTTAGTTTATTAGATTTTTGGCAGCCATCTTGGATTCGCCATCTTGCTTTTCTAAAAATCCCTACCTTTGAAACGTCCTGTATATTCATACTTGGTTGCTATCTCGTCCAGTAGCATACTGTATATTTATTTTATAATTTTGAAATGGTATGCCGATCTTAGATGTAAAGTTTATATTTTTATCGACCATCTTGATGGTATGAAGCTTGGAGATATTGTTAATTTAAAATAATATTGTTAATTTATAAATAATAATAAATAAATTGTTTTTTCTTAAAAAATATATTGTTTGTTTTATTTTATTTTATAAGTAAGATATACATTTCAAGCATGCGGCTATCACAGAAGCAGACAGCCGTTGCGGTTTCCGCTGGAAACATGTTTAGACCTGTTTAAAGTACATTGAGAAGCGCGATAGCAAGCCTGGTAATTTATTCAGGAATTCTCTAGAAGCAAAGACCATCTTGATGGTCCGCCATTTTGTCTGACGTCACCTTAGTTTGGCTAGTGACCGTGAGAGGATGCTGCATTAGTTAGGTAGGCAATCATGAGAGATGCCATTTCTTGGTTAGTGGCTGTGAGAGGGCGTCACATTGGGTTGGTAATGATGAAATCTGCCATTTCTTAGTTTGGTTAGTGGCCGTCAGAGGGCGCCACATTGGGTTGGTAATGATGAAATCTGCAATTTTTAGTTGGGTTGGTAATGATGAAATCTGCAATTTTTAGTTGGGTTGGTAATGGTGAAATCTGCAATTTTTAGTTGGGTTGGTAATGATGAAATCTGCAATTTTAGTTGGGTTGGTAATGATGAAATCTGCAATTTTTAGTTGGGTTGGCGACCGCGAGGGGGCGCCATATCAGTTGGGTTGGTAGAGGGCGCCACTAGGGCGAGGGGGGTGAGGGGGAGCTGGGTGAGAGGGGGAGGAGGCGCCAGAATCGGTATAAGTACCCTACTACTGTGATATAAGTGATCCATTGTTTTGGTTTCTCTTCGGTATTTTTCTCTTAATGCCTTCCATTTATTTTTGCAAGCTTCCACTAGATTACAGGTACATAATGTGTAATGATATAAAATTCACTTCACAACTTAATTTACCAGATGCAAATCCACATTTTATTGCTACTGGTTTCCAGCTATTTTCTTTTCTTAACTTATCATGATAACATTTCTCAGATAAGTCCCACAGAGCAGGGTATGATCTTATTGTATTTATGAGAATCTCGTCGTTTTGCATTGTAAACCAAACAAACTTTATAAACTATACACATAACCAAAATACGCGCGAACGACTAACGAGCATGGTGCGAGGACTAGCGGCTACATTCGTATTCGTACACACAGCACGAGTACGCAGCACGCACAAAGCTTGGCAGCGTCAATCTCGGGCACACTTTCGTGCCGACCATAACGTGCCGGGCACAATCAAATATGAACATTCCCGCAAGAAAGCATTGCGCAAGCTAGCAATTTGTGAAGTGCCACGTGGCCACGGTAGGTTCTGAACGAGCCTTAATAGCTGCGTTCGGATATTGAACTCCAATCACACCGTTCACTCCGAGTTATGTTTGGTTGTTCGTTTATTACCCTCGGAGCAAATAGTGCATTGTAAAATTCGTTCGGTTATTTCGGAGTGGAGCGAAAAGAGTTCACTCTACCTGCACCACCTCGCGAAGATGGGCTAATAGAGCGTACATGCGCAGTAGCACAGATTGTGAAAAGAACCTAACCACAGATGACCTAACCTTAATTGGAAATTCCCACAAAAAGTCAGTGTCAAGAAGGTATAATGGACGAAGAAATAAAAAAAAGCAAGTACGAAGTGGTGTACACCACTGATAATACTGTGTTTATAAATGATGGTAAACTATTGTTACAACATAAAGAACGTAAGTTACCTTTATGTGAAAGTATGAATTGATATTAATCTAATTGATTTGTAAAGGTGGAGATCTCATATATATTCCGCAAACTGAAACGGTATGTGCAGAATTTAATATAACAATACCTACCTGTAACAATGAAGCCAATGCAGAAGAAATAGAATATTCTTCAGTACATGAATCAGACTCAAATACTCCTCATAAAATGTGGACTCGAGAAGCAACTATCTTTCTAATAACTGCAATAGAAGAACACTATGAACGTGACAACTTTAACACAGATTTAAAAAAAAATCTTTGGCTGAAAATTGCGAAGCAGTGCAGCGAAAAATTCAATAGAAAATTTGCTGCAGATCATGTAGAATCAAAATGGAAAAGTTTAAAACGCACGTATAAGAGCATCTTGTTAAACAACAACGGAACTGGAAGAAAAAGGCGACACTGGGAGTTTTTTGATTTAATGAATAATTTTATGCATTGCCTTCCAGAAATTACACCAAAAGCAACGTGTACTAATATAAGTGGTTTGAAAGTAAATGCAGAAGATATGGAGAGCAAAATCACTAAGCAAAATGTCGAGGGCGAAAATCTGGAGCAACATAAGGCGAAGCAATCACGGGAAGATGCGTTGGGTGAAAGTTCCTTTTCACGAAAACGTAAAGACAGAAACAATGCAGTTGTTCAAAGACACAATGAAAAGATGGCTAGAATGGATAGGTTTAATGATCTATTTGACCAAATGGTCAACAAGATGCCTGCACCACCTCAATAAAGAATAAGACTGTTTTCAAAATTTATTTTTATGTAGATTTATTATTGTTTGTTTACAAAAGAAAATATTTTATGTTACTTTATTAGGATTATTTTTTTACATTATTTTATAATAAGTTACATTGTATTAAATTTCCATATAAAACGCTACATTTGTTTTTTATCTATCCAGTCTTATAGCATTTGCAATGTTATTTCTTGTAGCTACTGCATGCTGTGCAAGGTACTCTTCATCAACGATGTCGATCACATTATGTGGGTGGTTGTGTCTTTCTTCTCTTAATTCTTGGTCCAGGTCCATTAGATCATTAGGAATGTCTCCATTAAAAATGCAAACATTATGTAAAATGCATGCAGTCATAACAAGAAGTGTAAGTAAATCCATTTTTACAGTTTCCATTAATTTCAAGCGCCGGAATCGCCCCTTCAGTAAAGCAAATGCATTTTCAATTTTCATTCTTTTTGAAGAGTGAATGTTGTTTAATTTTTGTTGGCGAGCAGTCAAAAGACCATTATTTTTAAAAGGCACTATTAAGTTGGTAGCTAACTTATAAGCTGAATCTCCTAACAAGTAATTGTCATCATAAACAAGTATATTGTGCGACTGAAGTCCAACATAAAGATCTGATCGTTTGTACAGTGTGTAGTCATGGATTAACCCAGCTTCCCCTATGTACACATTGATGAATGCTTTCGTATGATCACACACTCCCTCCCTGTAACAGTATAGAATGGTAACCCTTTCTGTTTATGTAGGAATTTCTATTTTGCCTTGGTGCTCTTATTCTTATATGCGAACCATCAATGCACCCAATGATACCTACAACACTAATTTCGCTATACATTTTGTTTATGCTTCTTTAGAACATGCACATCAATGTCCACTCTATTACCTGTAAAGTCATCACTGTTGAACTGATTGGAAATAATATTTTGTCTATCTCGCTTGGGCCAGTCAATTATCTTATATTCCATACTAAGTCGTAGCAATAGATGTGATGTTCTGTATAAGACATCCCAACAAGTGGATTTGGTAATACCAAACCTATCAGCTACTGATCTAGAACCAGAAAACCATAATATATTTAGCAATCAGCCTCTCACTAATGGTGTATGATATATACATACCTAAATGATTCTAAATTACCCAGACACCAAATAACAATGAGACACTCTTTTTCAATGTCAATTCTGGGATGACCCACGTGATTAACATTATTTGCGCCGATTCTGGCTACTGTAGCTGCTTTACAAATTAAATCTTCGAATGTAGTTGGTGTCATCCTGAAGTGCATTTTAAATTGATTGTCGTTCATATTTGGTACAGTTAGTTCTGCAAAATTTTCTATTTTCTCAATAATATTACTTTCTTCATCCGTAGAATCGTCGAACATAAAGTGAGCGTACTGTACCACAGGTAAATACACATTCATTTGGAATTTTTGATCATTACTTAATACTTTTCATTATAGTAAAAAAAGTTTACGTTGTAGACTTTTATAAAACATAAACATAACCTGCTTCTGTGATGTGACAACTGACAAGTAACATTTCATGCGTGAGCGTGAATTTAATATGACATAAGGACGTGCGGGTTCGGAAATTAATCGCTCCTTTTACTCTGCAACAATTGACAGTTACTTCACTCTACTCCAACCCCACTCCGTCAAACATAACCGAACGCACCTAATATGTATTGTCGGACCACGTTTAGATGCGAGTTTACGTATACCATCGGGTGGTCATACCTCGCGCGCTCTTGCTGTATATTCAAAATATGTACCTAAAAACTAAAAATGACAAATATGACGTTATCTTCATAAGAAACTGAAATACATTAGACATAAATATAATACTAGTATCATCAATAATCAAAATAAAAAATCATTTACACCTCAAGTTTATATTTATTACATTAATACATAGCAAAATTTATATTAAGGATTACTATTTGTGAAGTAGTATCTCTTCAATTCTTGTTTTACCCTCTTTGTTGAAGAAAATCGCATTTGCTTATTAATCTTCTTGTTTGAAGGAGTTAAGCTATTATCCGGTATTGAATTCAAATTTGTTATGTGTGCAATAGGTGTTTCATATGTGGTAAAATTCTTTAGATTTCCGACTTGGCTATTCACTTCTTTAAGAAAATCTAGGTACCCAATTGTTTTTAAAGAACAAGTGATATCTTGAAGATCTATATCAATATATTTTTTAATAAATAGATTTGCTTCACATCTGCTGATTTAAATGATTGTAAGTGAGTAGTGATTTCACTTGCATTATCACAAATTGGAACACCTTTACGGCAGGCATTTTCAGCAGCACTAGCATTGGTTATGTCGATGCAAATTTTTTACATATATTTGCTTTAATAATAAAGTCTAAACATGTACATTTAAATATATGCATGCATGCACCACATTGATAGCAATGATGGTTACATTTATGGTCGGACAGAGGACTCTTGTTAACAGTATATGTGCATTCATCTGAAATTACTAATCATTTATTTTCTCCAGAAATGTGTATAATTTATAATTTTATCATTAATAGCAATTATATGTCTCTTATTAGAATCACATAATTTTCTGTTATTCTTTCCTTTTGTAAGTTTAATCACTCGTTCAAATTGCTTATCTCTAACAAATGTTTGCAAAAGATGTATAGTTTTGTCTAATCTTTTAGACACTGTTCCTTTCAATTATGTATATTTTAAAACTTTATGCATTGCTTCTAGATGCATATTAGTATTAATGCCAGAGCCGATTCTATGACATGCTGCCCACACAGTTGGTCTAAAAGCATAATATTTCAAAAAATATGCTTTGAAATTTAAAAGCTGATTATCAGCATTTAGCAAGGTGATGAATGATACTAAGAATTTGTCAAATTTCTCCTCTTTTGGTTCTTGTCTGATTGTACATAATATCTTATACACCTGAAAGTATATATAGCCAGAAAACTATTATTTTTATTTTGTATAAGGCGACTTACCACTTCCTGTTTTTCTTTAAATTTAATTAAATTCAGCTTACTTCTCCATGCTTTGTCCACATGCCATATACATAACCATTTCTTTTTTTGTGAAAGACCTATTACAGAACTCCAGGCAGAAAAATATTGATCAGCATCATCAGACATAAATACAAAAGGAGAAATATTTTCAGAAATAGTTATGGCAGCAATATAATGTTTTAATACAACATAGTATTCCCTATTTGAAAATAAAAATGCAACTGGGAAACCTTCTCTAAAACATCACAGTATTATTAATTTAAAATCGTAGGGATTAGTTCCATGAGTAGCATCCATACATATTATATTAGAACCAAATTTCTGCATCATATCTTTTTGTGGCAGTCATTATGGCAAGAAGAAAGTCCACATCTTTTATGCCATCTAATTTACTATGAGCATGCTGTTCTTTATATAAAATAATAGGATTATTTTCTGGTGGTAAAGCTTGCATTTCTTTTACCCACAACTGTACACTGGTGGCATCATTTTGATGTTTTACAGCTTTGTCATGTATATATTAAATGCCTTTGCAATATTATTGATGTCCTTTCTTGTTGTAATGTGAATTCGTTTAAATCTATCATCAATATTACTTCTTATTTTGTCTAAAATCTCAGTAGATGGAATACCTAAAAATTTATGGAAAAAGTTTTTATTATCTAAAAATTTAAGGATCTGTAAATATGTACCTAATAGTAACTGCGTAGCTATTTCCTGCTTACTAGTAGTTGGAAGAGAAATGTGGGCTATATTCATATCATGACCATAATGCATTTTGTAAAATTTAATTTTTACTATATTCTCTCTTTCAGTAACTACTATAGTGGAAGTACAACTAACATCAATTTTGCATGAGCCTTGTGATTTACCCACTCTCTTTCTATTAATATTATCCACAATTCGTTTTTTCCCATTTCTATTGCAATAATATACTGACATCTTATTTGTCCCAACAATGGAACTTACATATTGTTTTATCCAAGAATATTGACTTTTGGCTTCCTCAATTTCTTTCCATTTCTGAAACTCTGAAACATTTAAATGAGAACATAAAAAATGAATTTAAAAAATATAATAATGTAATTCTCGAATTAATTTTTTTGATCTATTATTTGTACTTATTTCAATAAGTACATTAATAATATCAGTTTCTCTAACAGTACGATTTATAGTAATAACACATATTTATACTAACCTTCGTACTTGTCAAAACATAACTCTTCCATTTTAATGTATTCGCTGGTGTTTGGTTTGGAGATGATTGCGAAAATCATTCAGTTTGTTGCATATAAATGCACAATGTTTTTCTAGACACTTTATATTAGCCAACTTATTGTTGTTAACATTGTGAAACTTCTTTAAATGTTGATTATAATTGCTCAGTTTTGAATGATAAATTTTGCCACAAAAATTACATAAATATTCGGTTTGTGAATCTTTGCTATTCATTTTAAGAGCTGTTACTTTTTTAAAAACGGACAGACTAAACAAAATATATGACAAAAGCGTAACCAATGTAACTTAACTCTGAAGACTCAATAAATCATAAAACATAAAACTGCATAAAACTGAAGCAAAAAGGTTAACGTCAAATGTTATTTTGTAAGTACTTTTTCGCGCGAAATGTAGCGCTCTAACGTGATTGGAGGAAGCACCCCCCTGCAATTAGTCGCTCGTAAAACGCACACTGGAGTGTAGCAAGAGATAGTATACATTGAGTTGGGAGTAAAAAAGAGATGGAAATATGTTTAGGCTTTATTTTATTTAATAATAATAATTGAACACTTTTTACAATATTGCATACATAACTGTAAAACGTCATCTTTTTATGAGGGGCGTATAGTATTTTCAGTGGCAATAGTTTGCTAAATTATGAAATATTTGTATTACAAAAACAATGCTAATTTGGCGGGAATTTACGAAAAAAAAAACATTGTGCAACAATCCATAAAAAGTATATGCGCCCCTTCAACTATAGAATCCAGCTAATGAGTCAAATTTGGTTAAGGAATCTTTTGATTTGCATACACACAGTAGATTTGCAATTTAAATAAAAGCTAACCTCAGTTTTGCCCTGACGACCCCCCCCTCTTAATCGACTTTCTCAATTTATATTTACGAGGAGAATGTGTTGATAATTTCTGTGAAGTCTGTATACTGGTGTTTTGTGACAGTAGTATTTCTTCAGTAACTTCCCCCCTTTCGGACAGATTGTCAATATGGGAGATTTAATCTTGAGCACTATCATAAAATTCTGAAAATAGATGTATTACTTTCATTAATCTGCATCCTGAGTATTCATTGTATAGAAAAATAAAAACTGATCAACTATCAAAATGTATGAAATTATGTTAAAACTGCCTCAAAGCAATACTTTAAAAGAAGGAAATGCTATTGTTTTTATGATGTTACAAACTACTGACATTATTGGAAACTTTTTATACTCTGATCTCCTGCTTAATTTGAATTGCGATTTTATTACTTTGAATTACTGAAATACCTCTGTCTCTTATTATTAATTATTTGTTGTAAATATCAAATTAAAAGTCAATTTACCTGTATCAAGCAAAATATTCTGCACTACGTTCATCTGCTTACTTTGTTGTTCGTTACCTGATTTACAGGTTTCTTGTTCCATCAATTCATCCACAGGAAGTGAAATATTATATCCTACGAGAGTAACTTTATAATATCTAATAATAAATATTTTTCATCGCACATTAAATTATCTGTTTGCTTATGACGGCAAGAGAATACTCTGATTGTTACCTATTCTGTGCCGAGACTCCAAACGAGCTCGTCTGGTTCTGCGCTTTGATTTTTAGAATAATGGCCTCGAATGCACGTGGTGATAAACCCATTTGTTTTTAATTAGAAGAAAATGGTGAATATTATTGCATTGGCTTAGAGGTATTCATATTTGTTCATCTAAATGGGGAAGCCATTTCATATCACAATTTTTTTATCTTTAAGGTGGGCAATTATCTGCGCATCTTTAGAGGTAACCTATACAAGCATTATAATGCTGATCAAAGCCTTTTGCAAGGTCATTATCAAGTCTCATAGATATGTTTTATTTTGGAGTTTGGTGCGCTTGCTTATAGCACTTTAGTTGGCAGTAGTGCTATTAATTGACATCTGAGTCATCATAGGTGTCATCTTGATAGAAATAGAACTATATTATCATAGAACAATTAATATAAAAGAAATTAAGCGGGTCGGGAGGTTTATTTATAAAGAAATATAGTATATATATATATATATAGTTCAGTCATAGGCATTTATCGGGACAAAATAAATATCTCTATATTGAGTTGAACAAGATTTTATTGCAAGTATAATATTTTTAGCTAAGTTGTGAACCAGCTATTCTGGAATATTACGAGTATATAAAGATAGATTTCTATTCGGGTACTGAAGAAGGTAAATCTTCATTATCTATGTATTTTGACTGGTAATTCTGTTAAATTAAATACATATTATTAGCATCTTTCAATTTGTGAATTATACAGTAATTTTAACGCTGTTATTCTAATAAAATAGAAACAAGGGATTATTAATCTTGAGGCATGAAATTTTGGTATGTAAAAAAATGTAAGTCCAACGTTATTAACAATTTAATATTCATAAGTGATATTGTTTTTTCGTTATATATTAACTAATACAATGGAGAATAATTAGAGTATGCTTAGAAGGACAAAAGGGAAAACAATAGAGAGTAGTATGATGCCATCGATATAAAAATGGCTTGGTTCATTTTTAAATAATAAGAAAATTATATTCTTTATCCAGGAAAATATCAATACCTGTGGTGAATAGTAAACCAAAGTATGTGTTAAACCATAAAGATTATAAACAACAATTATAATCTGGAAAACTTCAACTCCAAGTCCAATTTTGTTGGCATTTTCTACGAACAATCCTTGGTGAACTGAGGAAACTACTGCTATCCAAAACCTAGAAGAATTCATTCCCTCCTAGGAGCTTAAACGGAGTACCCTCGCGAGTGTGAATCGATCGAAGTACTAAAAAGAAACCAAGGTAAATTAATATACCTACATGTATTATCGAGAGCTCAGATAAAGAAATATTATTGATCTTCATATTGAATTAAATATCGTAAAAAGCATACTTACTCTAAATTAATAATGCACGAACTAGAAGATGCACTTTTCCCCAGAGAAAATTATAATTTAATTAAGTTGACCGTTATTCATTAAGACATTTTTTTTATGTTAGTCACCATATTCGATTTTAAAAATTTCTTTGATAATTTAAATATGTAATTTATATAACATTAATGTTTTTCTAATACGTTGACTCAACTGTACCTATTGAATTTTAGTAATTTAATGTAAAAATAGCAATCGTTATGAATTTAATATTTTAATTTGGAATAAAATGAGTATAAATGATACACACGTAAAGGAAGAATCATGTATTTAGAATTGTTTCAATTGTAAGAAACCAAAGTTTCTTGAAGCTTCAAGATAGGGGGGTTTATTATGTAAGATTGATGTGTTAGAGACTTTCATGTTTCAAGGATAACCTTATAAGTTTTTGACAAGTAATAAAGAACCTATAATTATTTCAATCAAAATATGCAGTTTAATTATTAAACATAAGTTAGATTATAAAAGTATACTGAGGAACATAAATAATGATGAATCCAAGGAACCATACTATCACTCATTTAGTGCCTGTTAAAAATTAAAATGAATCCACGAACCTGACTAATATTACAGTATCATTTGATATCTCCATACAAATTATCTTATGCAATAAATGGTATATTTTCTTTTGCAAGTATGATTTTATTCAAAGATCAACTAAATAACATATAATTATAAAAATAAAAATTAATTCCTAGTTCTATTGCTTTATATTATAATTCATAATCAAAATCCAGGGATGGACATACACAATCTATTACTTCATAGATAACGTTATAGTTGTATTATAGGGTATAGCACGTAATATGTGTTTAAATGCTGCCTTGGCATTTTGAAAATTTATGTGAATGGGATCCATTTCAATGTACCGCACTAACCATCTGCACGGCTTGTCTTGGGTGCCGAAATTCTGTTCTACACTTACGATTGTGTGTTCATTTGGACACATAGCTTGCATATCTGGATTATTACAACAGCTTACTCTGTATGTGTCTCGGAAATCTTGGATACCCAGCTGGGTTCGCCATATAGCAGCAGTTTCTTGAGGGAACTGTTGCTATTCAAAACCTAGAAGAATTAATTCCCTCCTAGGAGCTTAAACGGAGTACCCTCGAGTGTGAATCGATCCAAGTACTTAAAAGAAACCAAGGTAAATTAATATACCTTACATGTATTATCGAGAGCTCAGATAAAGAAATATTATTGATCTTCATATTGAATTAAATATCGTAAAAAGCATACTTACTCTAAATTAATAATGCACGAACTAGAAGATGCACTTTTCCCCAGAGAAAATTATAATTTAATTATGTTGACCGTTATTCATTAAGACATTTTTTTTATGTTAGTCACCATATTGGATTTTAAAAATTTCTTTAATAATTTAAATATGTAATTTATATAACATTAATGTTTTTCTAATACGTTGACTCAACTGTACCTATTGAACTTGATAATTGAGCACTTGTGAATTTTAAACAATTAATTAGAAAGAAAAACTCGTTTCACAAAAATATATACGTTTTATTTCATAAACTAAATGTACATTTCATACCACCCTTACACATTCCGTAAACACCCACCATAGTTTTACAATATTACTGTAATAAAAGTACGGTTAGATTTATAGCTATTACTACAATGAGAGGGTTTGTCACTGCAAACGTTCGAACATATATATAATCAGTGTTGCCAATGCTGGAGAAATTTCTTCATATTTGAAGAAATTGCATTACTAATTGAGAAATTTGAAGATTTGAAGAAATCGTCTTTGATTTTGAAGACTTCTGTTAAATGCACTCATAATGAGAGAAGTACATTATTTTTTAAATTTTCTGACAACTGTCGTATCTACTAATGTTTAGTGTGTTTTGAATTAGATGTTGGTAATGCTAATGTCACCATTTGCCTCTGACGTAATGAATAAGTGACATTTTGGGTGCACAGTTTCACCTTTCTATGGTTTCACCACACAGTTTGCGCCAAATTTCACGTTTTTATGTGGTTTTTTTGTCTGGTTCGTGGTATGTTTAATGAAATAAATTGACCATATTATCACTTGTTACGATTGGTTTTTAGATCACGGTCATCTAATATTCTAATAATATGGATTCAGACACTACAGACGTCAGCGATGAAATTCCAGTCGAATTTTCTTCTAAACCAAAGACGACAGTCAGCAAACGTTATCGGCATAAATACCAAGTATGCTGGGAACAGCATGATAATTACAAACGATGGATAAGACCCAGCAATAAAGGAGAATTCTATTTTTATTGCGACTTCTGTTGTAACCATTATAAGTGTGAAAAGGCAGAGCTAATCAGACACTTAAATTCGAAAAAACATTCTAAGAACGCAGCAGAATATGGCAGCAGACAAAAGTTGACAAATATGCAAATGTTTAGTTCATTAGACACTGAAATCAAGAAAAATGAAATCAAGATAGCATGTTTTATAGCTGAACACAACCTCCCAGTAAATATAGTGGATCATTTCATGTTGTTACTTCGAAGTCTTAATCTCAACAAAGAAGTAATTAAGAAAATGACCTGCAACCGCACAAAGTGCACAAACATTATCACTGGAGTAACAGGCAATTACCAAAAAAATGAAGGTTTAGAAGATTTGAAAACTAATAAATTTTCACTCATCATTGATGAGTCAACCGATAGAAGTTCCATAAAACATTTGGCGTTAGTAGCAAGGTATTTCAATAAGGGTCTAATTCGTGATTCATTTTTATCACTTATACCAGTTAGTGATGGTACGGCAGCAAATTTACATAATACTATAAAAATGTTTTTTGATGAAAACAATGTTCCATATCAAACCAATTTAATAGGATTTGCTGCTGATGGGGCAGCAACAATGATGGGGAGTAATAACTCTGCATCTGTTTTACTTAAGAAGGATATACCAGAATTATTTATTTTTAAGTGCATATGCCACTCATTTGCTTTATGTGCTGCGTACGCAACAAAAAATATTCCTGATGAAGTTGAAGTCTTAACTAGAGACATTTATACTCACATGAATTTTAGTTTTAAAAGATTGACCGAGTTTCAACAATTTCAAAAATTTACTGAAACTAAACTTCATAAGATACTTTATCATCATCAGGTTAGATGGTTATCACTTTCTTCTGTGGTAGATCGGATCCTAGAACAGTATTCAGCCCTAAAATTATATTTCCGTTCACAATATTTAGATAAACGTGATAAAACAGTTGAAAGTATTCATAAGAAACTTGAGAATCCTGTTTATCAAATATATTTACAATTTCTTAGTTTTATCTTACCTACGTTTACTCATATAAATAGGGAATTTCAGTGTGAGGAACCCAAAATACATAAATTGTATGAAAAAGTACTGCATACGTACTGCACGCTTCTTGATTTTTATATTAAACCTGAATGCTTAAAAAAGACCACTGTGTTGGATATTGAAATTCAAAATCCTAAACATTTTTTAGATATAGACCAAGTTTACTTTGGTCCTAAAGTTACTGAGATGCTTTTAGGGCAAAATTTGAGTGGAGCAGATATACACAACATCAAAATTAACTGTCTTAATTTCTATATTTCAGGGGCTGTACAGATAGCTAAACGCTTTCCTTTTAAAGAAATGGATAAATTAAAATATTTAAATTATATTGATCCTGATTATATTCGTAATAATAAACCTCCTTCAGTAGTGCCTTTAGCCAGACATTTCCAACATTTAGTAAATGATATTGACGAACTGGATCGTCAGTGGCGTTTGCTAAGGAATGACAATCATTTAGAAAATTTTGTTGGAAGTGATGTAGATTTTTGGGTCAAATTAAAACTGAAAAAAAATGCTGATGGATCAGAAATGTATGGGGCCCTAATTCAGTTTAGTCTGAATTTACTTATTTTGCTTCATAGCAGTGCCAATGTAGAGCGGATTTTTTCTGCTATAAATTTAAATAAAACTAAAACCAGAAATCGTCTCTCAACAGATGTTCTTGCTGGTATTTTATATACCAAAGCATTTATTGGTAGCAATAATTGTTATGATGTTACAATTTGTGATAATTTAATTGCAAAACATAACGTGAAAATGTATGACTAGTCTTTATTTGATAGTATTTATAGTGTGTTAAACGTTTTTTTTTTCAGAATTATTATTTTTTTTAATATGTTTATGTCTTTTACTTTCTTATACGTAGTATAAGGAAGTATTGTGATGATGAAAATTTTCGACCTCGAGATTTTTGCAGATGTCCACGTTTTGAGGTCCCCTGATACCAAAAAAGTGGTTTTTAAAAAAATGTCTGTGTGTGTGTGTGTCTGTCTGTCTGTCTGTCTGTCTGTGTGTCTGTCTGTCTGTGTGTCTGTCTGTGACCACGATAGCGGTCAAACCGCTGGAGATATCAATTCAAAATTTTGTATTTACGTGTATAATCTCCCTCTTGAGATCTGATTAGTTTTTCAGTAAAATCGGTAGACCGGAAGTAGCAGTTTACTTCAGTATAAAAATCGAATTTTGCCAATATTTCGTCAAATACTAAGTTTATACAAATTTATAAAGAATTCATATGTACTTAAAATTAAAATTGAGAACAATTTTATTTAAAAAGTTTTTCGAAATTCCTACCGGAAGTAGGTCTTTTACTCTTATCGAAAATCGGTTTTTTGCGAATATTTCGCAAATCATGCTCTTTAGACAGGTACGTTACGGATATAAAAGTATTTAGAACATAATGTTCAATATCTTTTGTATAAAGAAAATTTCAAAATTCAGACCGGAAGTATAATTTTACTCTTATAGAATAGCGATTTTTTGCAAATATGTCGTAAATTATGCATTCTGTATATATTTATCAAGGTACAAAAGTATTAGTGCTAGATGTGCAATAGTTTTGTATAAATTAAATTTCAAAATTCGGACCGGAAGTAACACTTTCACTCTTAGGAAGTAGCACTTTTACTTTCTTATACGTAGTATAAGGAAGTATTGTGATGATGAAAATTTTCGACCTCGAGATTTTTGCAGTTGTCCTCGTTTTGAAGTCCTCTGATACCAAAAAAGTGGTTTTTAAAAAATGTCTGTGTGTCTGTCTCTCTCTCTCTGTGTGTGTGACCACGATAGCGGCCAAGCCGCTGTAGATATCAATTCCAAATTTTGTATTTACGTGTATAATCTCCCTCTTGAGATCTGATTAGTTTTTCAGTAAAATCGGTAGACCGGAAGTAGCAGTTTACTTCAGCGAAAAAATCGAATTTTGACAATATTTCGTCAACTACTAAGTTTAAACAAATTTATAAAGAAAGCATATATACTTAAAATTGAAATTGAAAATAATTTTATTTAAAAAGTTTTTCGAAATTCCTACCGGAAGTAGGTCTTTTACTCTTATCGAAAATCAGTTTTTTGCGAATATTTCGCAAGTCATGCTTTTTAGATAAGTACGTTACGGGTATAAAAGTATTTAAAACATAATTCTCAATATCTTTTGTATAAAAGAAATTTCAAAATTCGGACCGGAAGTAGCACTTTTACTCTTAGCGAATATCGATTTTTTGCAGATATGTCGTAAATTATGCATTCTATATATATTTATTAAGAGTACAAAACTATTTAGAGATGAATTTGCAATATTTTTCGTGTACATGAAATTTAAAAATTCGGACCGGAAGTGGCACTTTTACTCTTAGCGAGTAGCACTTTTTTTCGAATATCTTGCAAAGTATGCATTCTATAGCGATTTATTAAGAGAATGAAAGTACTAAGAATAGGATTTTGAATAAGTTTTGTATAAAAAAATTCTTAAAATTGTATATTTTGAAACGTTCATACGTATAAGAAAGTCGTGTGGTGGCCACACCTCATTTTTTTCGATGGTTTTAGCGTGTGAGTTAACGTATTGACAATAAGTTTTTCATTTTACTTTCTTATACGTAGTATAAAGAAGTATTGTGATGATGAAAATTTTCGACCTCGAGATTTTTGCAGATGTCCACGTTTTGAGGTCCCCGACACCAAAAAAGTGGTTTTTAAAAAATGTCTGTGTGTCTGTGTGTCTGTGTGTCTGTGTGTATGTGTCTGTGTGTGTCTGTGTGTGTGTGACCACGATAGTGGTCAAACCGCTGTAGATATCAATTCCAAATTTTGTATTTACGTGTATAATCTGCCTCTTGAGAACTGATTAGATTTTGAGCAAAATCGGCAGACCGGAAGTAGTAGTTTACTTGGGTGAAAAAATCGAAATTTGCAAATATTTCGTCAATTACTAAGTTTAAACAAATTTATAAAGAATTCATATGTACTTAGAATTAAGTTTGAAACAAATTGTCTTAAAAAAGTTTTTCGAAATTCCAACCGGAAGTAGGGCTTTTACTCTTATCGAAAATCAGTTTTTTGCGAATATCTCGCAAGTCATGCTTTTAAGACAAATACGTTATGAATATAAAAGTATTTAAAACATCATTTTCAATATCTTTTATATAAAAAAAATTTCAAAATTCTGACCGGAAGTACCACTTTTACTCTTATCGAATAGCGATTTTTTGCAAATATGTCGTAAGTTATGCATTCTATATATATTTATCAAGAGTACAAAAGTATTTAGAGTTAGATATGGAATATTTTTTGTATAAATGAAATTTCAAAATTCGGACCGGAAGTAACACTTTCATATGTATAAGAAAGTCGTGTGGTGGCCACACCTCATTTTTTACTTTCTTATACGTAGTATAAGGAAGTATTGTGATGATGAAAATTTTCGAACTCGAGATTTTTGCAGATGTCCACGTTTTGAGGTCCCCTGATACCAAAAAAGTGGTTTTTAAAAAAATGTCTGTGTGTGTGTGTGTCTGTCTGTCTGTCTGTCTGTGTGTCTGTGTGTCTGTCTGTGACCACGATAGCGGCCAAACCGCTGTAGATATCAATTCCAAATTTTGTATTTACGTGTATAATCTCCCTCTTGAGATCTGATTAGTTTTTCAGTAAAATCGGTAGACGGGAAGTAGCAGTTTACTTCGGCGAAAAAATAGAATTTTGCGAATATTTCGTCAATTACCAAGTTTACACAAATTTATAAAGAATTCAAATATACTCAAAATTAAATTTGAGAAAAATTGTATTAATAAAGTTTTTCGAAATTCCTACCGGAAGTAGGTCTTTTACTCTTATCGAAAATCAGTTTTTTGCGAATATCTCGCAAGTCATGCTTTCTAGGCAGGTACATTACGAGTATAAAAGTATTTAGAACGTACTTGTAAATATCTTTTGTATAAAAAAAATTTCAAAATTCAGACCGGAAGTACCACTTTTACTCTTATCGAATAGCGATTTTTTGCAAATATGTCGTAAGTTATGCATTCTATACACGGTGGCCAGAAAAATGCGGACAAACGCCAGGTAGAACGATTCTTTGTTGAATTCTGAGGCGATAATCTTAATCCAAAAAAGTTATACGGTCCTTCCTTACGGCATACGAGACCATCAAACATTAAGTTGTACGGCTAAAATTTAGCAAAATTCGTCAAATTTATCTATGTAAAATCATTGTGGTGAAATTTAGAAATGGAATTATCTCAAATGCATTGATGTAACTAATCGATTAATACCAATGGTTTACAAAAAAAAAAAAAAAAAAAAAAAAAAAAAAAAAAAAACACTGGACTACTTTTTTCAATTAAGATTGTCAACTCAGAATTAAACAAAGATTTGGCCTGCGTGGCGTTTGTCCGCATTTTTCTGGCCACCGTGTATATATTTATCAAGAGTACAAAAGTATTTAGAACTGGATTTGCAATATTTTTTGTATATATCAAATTTCAAAATTCGGACCGGAAGTAGCACTTTTACTCTTAGCGAGGAGCACTTTTTTGATAATATCTTGCAAAGTATGCATTCTATAGCAATTTATTAAGCGAATGAAAGTACCTAGAATAGGATTTTGAATAAGTTTTGTATAAAATTTTTTTTAAAATTGTATAGTTTGAAACGCTCATACGTATAAGAAAGTCGTGTGGTGGCCACACCTCATTTTTTAAAAAAATGTCTGTGTGTCTGTCTGTCTGTGTGTCTGTCTGTGACCACGATAGCGGTCAAACCGCTGGAGATATCAATTCCAAATTTTGTATTTACGTGTATAATGTCCCTCTTGAGATCTGATTAGTTTTTCAGTAAAATCGGTAGACCGGAAGTAGCAGTTTACTTCAGTATAAAAATCGAATTTTGCCAATATTTCGTCAAATACTAAGTTTATACAAATTTATAAAGAATTCATATGTACTTAAAATTAAAATTGAGAACAATTTTATTTAAAAAGTTTTTCGAAATTCCTACCGGAAGTAGGTCTTTTACTCTTATCGAAAATCGGTTTTTTGCGAATATCTCGCAAATCATGCTTTCTAGGCAGGTACATTACGAGTATAAAAGTATTTACATGAAAATTTTAAATATCTTTTGTATAAAAAAAATTTCAAAATTCGGACCGGAAGTACCACTTTTACTCTTACCGAATAGCGGTTTTTTGCAAATATGTCGTAAATTATGCATTCTATATATATTTATTAAGAGTACAAAAGTATTTAGAGTTGAATTTGCAATATTTTTTGTATACATGAAATTTCAAAATTCGGACGGGAAGTAGCACTTTTACTCTTAGCGAGTAGCACTTTTTTTCGAATATCTTGCAAAGGATGCATTCTATAGAGATTTATTAAGAGAATGAAAGTACTTAGAATAGGATTTTGAATAATTTTTGTATAAAAAAATTCTAAAAATTGTATAGTTTGAAATGCTCATACGTATAAGAAAGTCGTGTGGTGGCCACACCTCATTTTTTTGATAGTATTTATAGTGTGTTAAACGTTTTTTTTTCAGAATTATTATTTTTTTTAATATGTTTATGTATTCCCATTGCAAATATGTTCATTTTGTTTGTAACTTTGAATAAATTTTCATTAAATTTTTGACCCTCAGTTCCCGACTGTTTTAATCTTTTATAAGTAATGAAAAAAAATTAGCAAAGGCACGTTTGTAAAGGTAAGTCCGTAAGTCTGAAGAAATCTGAAGAATTTTGAGGTTAACAGTTGAAGACTTCAATTAAGCTACGTTGGCAACGCTGTATATAATGTAAAAACACGAATGAATCTGTATACTACCGATGATGTTTGCTTGGCAAACGAAATGTACATTTAGTTTATGAAATAAATCGTATATATTTTTGTGAAACGAGTTTTTCTTTCTAATTAATTGTACCTATTGAATTTTAGTAATTTAATGTAAAAATAGCAATCGTGATGAATTTAATATTTTAATTTGGAATAAAATGAGTATAGTTGATATAAACGTAAAGGAAGAATCATGTATTTAGAATTGTTTCAATTGTAAGGAACCAAAGTTTCTTGAGGCTTCAAGATAGGGGGTTTATTATGTAAGATTGATGTGTTAGAGACTTTCATGTTTCAAGGATAACCTTGTTTCATTGTTTAATTGTTGAACATAAGTTAGTTCATAAAAGTATACTGAGTAACATAAATAATGATGAATCCAAGGAACCATACTATCGCTCATTTAGTCCTGTTAAAAATTAAAATGAATCCACGACCCTGACTAATATTACTGTGTCATTTGATATCACCATACAAATTATCTTATGCAATAAATGGTATAATATATATATATACACAGCTACTACTTACCGTAACACTTTTACATAGTGCGTACGCATTACGGTAACTTCACCGCCTTTTGGTAACTGTAGTCAAAAGTCGGTGCTCATAAAGCTGGATTTATAAACTCGACATTCAATTTCGGTCTGCAGGAGTTCGGCAACAGTTCGAACTAAATAGGTGAATTTATAAACTAGATGTTGAGAAGTTGCCGTCGCGTAGCAACGCAGAGACACCTATAAATACAAAAGGAAATTGGGGAATGTCAATTAGTCATATTTGTGGAAATAGTTGAAATGGACGCACATCAAAATTATTTGGCTGGAAGCTTGGCTATTTTACTGTGTTTATGTGCAGCGGTAAAAATAGATGCAAGGAGAAGGAGAAGACGATATAAAGTACGTCCAATAAATAGAACAAGACATATAATGAGCAACTTTCAATATTATTTAAAAATGAAAGAGAACGATCCAGAGCAGTTTTTTAAATATACTCGCATGACAGTGAGGACTTTTGATAAATTAATTAATATGATAAAGCCCAGTATTAGAAAACAAAGAAGATCAGATGGCATATCTGCTGAGGAGCGGTTGATAATAACTTTGCAGTAAGCACTTACAATATTATGATTATACATATTTCTTTGATTTTTAAATTGTAGATATTTTTCACAAGGTTCTACGATGCAAAGTCTAGCGTGGACTTTTAATGTAGGCATAGCAACAGTACATAAAATTATTTTTGAAGTTTGCGATGCCATTTGGAAATATCTTAGCCCAATCTACTTGCAAACACCATCGTCAGAAGAAGAGTGGAAAAGTATTGAAAGGCAATTTAGTAAGATATGGAATTTTCCACATTGTATAGGAGCCATGGATGGGAAACATGTAGCTATACAAGCACCAGCAAAAAGTGGCTCACTATACTTTAATTATAAAAAACAATTTAGTATTGTTTTACTTGCCACATGTGATGCACAATATAAATTCATCTCTGTCGATATTGGGGCATATGGTTCTCAGAGTGATGGTGGTGTATTGAAAAACAGCGTGTTTGGACGTAGATTAGACGAGGAAACTCTAAGTATTCCAACACCAAATAAGTTGCCTGGCTTGGACGTCGATATCCCATACTTTCTGGTAGCAGATGCTGCTTTTCCTTTGAAGCCGTATATAATGCGACCTTACCCAGGAAGGAATCTTCCTTCGGGAAAGAAAATTTTTAATTATATGTTATCACGAGCCAGGCAACTTATTGAAAATACTTTTGGTATATTGGTGGCTAGGTGGAGGATATTGAGAACTACTATTTGTGCTAAGGCAGACAATGTAGATTCTATTATAAAAGCTAGAGTTATTACGGGAGGCACTTTATACAACAATTAATTATATTGAACTTATGTCATTAGATTTATTTTTTTTATTTCAAATACAGTATTATACATAGTCTGTCTCTTGTTAATGAAAAATAAAATAGTGTTTTATCTTTAGATAGTATAAATGAAATAAAAGCAACAAAATAACTGAAAACTCGTCTTTTTATTCATCTAGGATCAAAACAAATTCACAATTTTAATAGGATAATACATATTATTTAATATCCTTCTAATATATCTAATATTAATCTTCTTTTCTCCCTTGCAACAGCTGCAGGCATATGAGTTAAACATGCCCCTACATACTTAGCAAAAGTTGCATTGTTACTGTTGTCCTCACCAGAGCGCTCTTGCACAGAAGCTGCGACACTTCGTGCCACCTCCAGAAATGCATCCATGGTCGCTTCACCTCTCTCTTCTGTCCGCTTTCTTTTTCCTACATTGCAAATAATATATAATTACTATCTCGTACATAGATATAGTTGTAGTTTTAACAAACCTCTCCTTGACGGTGGGGTCTCTTGGGGAACTGAAGATTCTGCTGTATCTTCATCTAGCTCTGCGTTCGGAGTAAGCATGTCCCCAATTTGTGCATCATGTTCAATGTGCTCCTCCCCTTCTGTGCCTGGAGACAACAGAGCGTCCATTGTGGACCACACAGAGGATGCTGACGATGATGCTCTACTTTCAGCTTCTACCGTACGCATAGCAGTAGTAGTGTGTGTTCTATTCAAAGTAAACATAATTTATTATAGTGCAATTTTATGATAATAAAGGGTGCATACTTTCTTGCCTTCAAAAATTTATTGTAAAACAGCATCTTATCAAATAGATACCAATTTGATTCAGCGGCAGCAGAACCAGAGGGTAGCAATCTTCTCCTTCGTGAAGCGATCTATCAGGTACTTCCATTGCTTCTTACAATTTTCTACTACATAAATTATTAATGTTATATCTACATACGTGAAGAGACTTGTAATGTATTACCTGACATTCCTGTAAGTTTTGCAATTTCCTGCCATGCATTTTCCATTTTAATGTTGTCTCTGTGAAATTTGTGCTGCAAATTGTAGATAAATTCGTTCTATAACAAAAAGTAATGAGAATATTGCTATATAGGGGAAGATGGGGCACATTGATACACTTTTCGTTTTTTACGTCATAACACTCGAAATTTTCCAATTGGTGTTTTGGCATTTTGCAGTTCAGTACCTTAATAGTTCCTGTTTCTATTTGTCGTAACCTCTTTTGATAATAGTACACAATAACAATTTTGGATTGACATTTTCAGATGCAACTCATTTGTATCAAACTGCCCCATACATGGAGCAGAATGATTCACGTATTGGGACACATTGATACATATTAGAAAAAATGACATACCTGAAAAACTTACGGTTCAGTAATTAATAAAATACGGTAAGTATAGCTCAAAATAGTTTATTCATTAAAATATGAAATGTAAAATGAAAAAATTAACCAGAACATGTATCAAAAACAAAGACAACTGAGATTGAACGTACCTATAATAAAACATTATTATAAATTATAACACATTGTACGCCATAAAATCAACAGGAAATGAATAAAATGATGAAGTACGACTTGTTCCCCCTGTCTCTATTGGCACAGGTAACTTTAATATAACATCAGTTAAATCAGCTGTTGCCACATCCGCAATAGTTGGAAATACAAAAGTCCAAGACGTCGATTTTTTCCTTAAATATGAAACTTGATACTCCGTAGGGCTATGTAATATTTGAACATTACATATATAATAAACTACATGTCTCTTTTTGGGAAATTGTATTAACAAGAAATCTCCTTCTTCTATTTCCTCTGGTGTAGGTTCTTTCATATTTTCCACGCTTAGAATAGTGGTCTCTTCATTCTCCAGAAAGTCTGCATCTGAAGAACTATTGATAATGTCATACTCCATGTCTGAAACACTAGTAGTCCCATCAGAATCAGCATAAGTTGTATTTTTAGTTTTATTTATTTTTACAGCCTTTTCATCTGTTAATTGTTCTGAAACGCGCTTTGATGATTGTTTGAGTTTTCTGATATTTTCTCTCTCTATTTTCATTTCTCTTTTCTTTTGTTTAATTTCGTACAACTCTTGTAGTCTATCTTTTTCAGGTGTATCCGTATAAATTCGTGACTTCCCTTTTTCAGCTCCTTTTCTTTTGGTTTGTTTTGGTTTTGCTTTCGGATAAGGTCTAACTACATCAGGTGTAATTATAGTGCCTGGAGGAGTAAGGTGTTTTGAACTAGATGCATCTACGTCACGTGGAGGAGTAAATTGTCTTGAGGTAGACGGAATCAACTCTATTGGAACTGCTTCTTTTATTTGATTTTTTTCTTGGGATAAATTATTTTCAACAGTAGCCAAATTGTTTTCTGTACTTGTGTGATAGATAGCAGAGGGTGCAAAATCCGCTTCACTGAACACCAATGAATTAAAGGGCCAGATTCCAGCCTTTGTAAAACCACTGATTATATTCTTTCCAGTAAACGACTCTAAATATGCTGTTTTCGTAATTTTAGGAATGTCGTAAATAGTTATACCTCTTCCTGGGTTATTTATGTGCCAGTTGTTGAAAGCTACTTTTAATTTACTCTTGAAAGGGCCAAAAACTCCTACGTCAAGAGGTTGTAGTCGATGTGACGTGTGAGGTGGAAAAGTTAAATATACAATGCCATTTGCTCGAGAATATTTAATAGCTTCGATTGATATGTGTGCTTCGTGGTTGTCACATAGCATTAAAATTGGATTACTTTTACTACACGACGTCTGTTTCTGAACATGCTTCAGGACATCTAAAAAAAGGTCTGTAACAATCCAGCCACTTTTATTGGCTAGTCCCAAGCTACCTTCAGGTCCTTCGCTTAAAAAGTGATTCTTATAATGAACCCTGGGGAATACAAATATTGGAGGAATTGCGTTACCCACTGCAGAAATTATACCACCAAATGTTACGAGTTCACCTCTTTCGGCAGTAGCGATCTGTCCCACCTGTTTCTGACTTTTGGAAGCTAAAACTTTTGGCGTATTGAGAACTGTAGTTATTCCAGATTCGTCATAATTAATAATCCGATCTGCTGTAAATTGATATTTTTCCAAAACCTTTTTAAGATTGCTAAAGAAATGTTCAACTGCCGTTTTGTTAAATCCAGCTGATCGAGCTAAACTTGTATTCTCTGGTTTTCGTAAACTGATATTTATATGTCGTTTACGAAAACCCTGTGTCCAGTCTATACCTGCAAGTTTCGCAGTATCCCAGTTAGAAGGGTATTTACAGTTTAACTTTTTTGCATACTCATATGCTAAACTTTGTAAATGTCGCAGTGTAAGACCATAGTGCATTTTACTGCAAGTAATTATGTATTCTGACAATAATTCTTCTTGTTCTTTGGTGAAAACTTGTTGACTAGAAAATTTTGATGAATAAACGGCTGCATTTAATGGTTTACCAGTTAATTTTCTCTTTTCTATTCGATGTTGTAGAGTAGCAGGTTTAAGGTTATATTTTTTAGCGGCTTTTCTTATTGATAAGATTCCGTTAACGACGTCCTCTACAGCAGAATGTATAGCTAATTCATCTATGTTTACTCTATCAGACTTTTTTTTGTAAGTTCTCACCATATTGACTCAAATTATAAAAAAGATATTTTTATACTGTTTAGGATTTTAGAGGGGGCACATTGATACAGTGTATCAATCTGCCCCAAAATATTTGTATCAATGTGCCCCGTTAGCACCTTGTCAGCCATTTTGCTTTTTTTTCATCAACTATTAGTCAAACGTTATAACTTTTTTATAAAAATAACTTCATCAATGATGTTACTCACCTCTAAAACCAAATGTCTAAACCAATGAAACAATACTTTCTCAATAAATGACGGTAAACGATACCACAAATATTTACTTATGCTCCTCCCAAACACGTGGTGATTCACATGGGAACAATTCAGAGCTGAAATAACGTCTAATCTTGTAAGCACATGTAAAGCCAGTGATGCCATCTTTTGATACGTAATAGAACATTTAAAAGTAGTTTACAATATGAAAAAGTTCACTGTTGCTGCGTTTCTTTATTCGATCGGAGCGCTCCGAACGCTCTATGCGCGTTTTTTTATTCGATCGGAGAAGACCGAGAGAGACTCTCGGCGTTTTTTTAATATATCTCAGAGCGAATAGATCGTGATCTGTCTTCTCCGATTTTAAAGATAGAGTTCTGAGATCGAATGTCGAAATGGCGGGTAACGATTTAAATATTTAAACTGGGTGTACAAATTTTAGTATTTACTTTTCTAAAAAAGTTTAGATTATGTTTTTTTTTAATCACTAAAGATACTAAATATGATTTATTTTCTATAACAGTTTTCATGTGTTTAATAAACGCTGTAATAAAAGTAAGAAAAAAAAGGTTGCATTTTAGGTAATAAAATTAAAATTCCTTTAGAAGTAGGTAGTGGCCGGGTTTTCCCAATTTTGCAAAACATCCCCTCCCTTTTGCAAGATGATAAAGTTTCGTCAGTTTCATTTATACATTCATTCAGTGCGGAACTTGCAGCTTTTGTTCAAAATTATGAGTAAAATTAACATTGTGTTAAATGAAGACGGCACGGTCATACAAGAAGGGGATATGATTTTGGTACAATGCAGTGGTAAGTACCATAATTTTTAAAACAATTAGATAATTAAATTATATAGTAATTTAATAACAATATTAACAATAACGAAAATGTATTTATATATCTTCCCATAAGTACATACAATATTCTAAAAAATATGATATTTTTAGATGGAAATCTTTCATATATCGACAAAAACCAGCTGAATGGCACATCGGGAGAAGGAGAAGATGAAGATTGTGACCAAAAAGCGCACTTATCGCATCACCCAGAAAATGGTATTTATATCCTACTTTAAAATGATATTTACACACTATATACCATTATTTTTTTTTAGTTGATAAATTATGGACTCAGCAAAACACTCTCCTTTTAATTTCACTGTATGAAAAATATGAAAAAAGTTTTGAAAATTCAATTAAAAAACACATATGGCAAAAAGTTGCGAAGGAAATGACGGAGACAGCAAAATTTCAATTTACATATTGCAGTGATCTTGAATAAATAATAATATGTAAATAAATGAATTTTAGATCACTTGCAATTTTATGTTTAGTTAAGTAAGGATTTCTTATTGTGTGCGTTCATATTATATACATAAGTGCTTAATAAAAGTAAGAATTTTTCTTGATTTATATTTATTTATATTTATATCTATATGTACATTGGTATTTATTTATTTAAGTTTACAAATTCCTCATGAACAATAATAAATTAGGTAATGTAAACGTGATCTGTATAAATTAAGTAACTGAATAAATAAATTTTACACAAGTAAGCAATCAATAGGGATAACTTGGAGTACATGTAATTGGTAACCAGGTTATGTAGAGAATGGAATCTGTTATAGGCCAGAAGAGCAGAGGAATGTATTCCCGGACGTGAGGGATTCGCCCGACTTCTGTGCCTCGGTGCGTCGGGCCTTTTCTATCTTGGGCCGGGATAGTTTGACGCTCGGGGTACCCTGTCGCAAGGCTCGACGGAGACAGCGGGTCATGCTGTTAGATGGGTCCGTAGTTCGCGTATCGAACGAAACAGCGTGTAGGATGGCTGCGGAAGGCATGATCCGGCCTGTCAAGCAGTGTTAAGGGGCCTCCGTCGAGGCCAAAGAGGGTAGCAGTATACAATAACTTTGAGTTCAAATGTCAATCACCAGGAACGATAAGCTGGGTGAACGCGTATGATAATCCACCTGTCAACAATACATCATCGTTAGAAATTGGAAAGGTAAAAGGGGTTCATGATAAATTTAACCAACGCATACCGACGATCATGAATGTTTTCCCTTTATTTCCGAATGTAAGCAAGACAAAGAAAATACGAATAAAACTTCCCAATAATACAAAGAGATGGTTCAAGAATGAAGTGAACAACAATCAAGAAATTTACAACATAATAAGAATGTGGCAATGAACTTTAAGTTATATTTAAAAGTTGTAAATAATGTTATTTACTTACCAGGCCAATGTTTGATAGATAGCATCCTGTGTATTATATCTGTATTTCACTATTGCTCACATCAATATCAATTTTAACTTTATACAAATAACAAATGCAGACGTATCATTCCAAGTTTTATTTAAATTAATTTTCACTTTATTCATTTTCACCATGATGTGTATAAATATTTACTGTATTAATAATTAATGAAAACTTTATTTTTATTTAAGTAAAACATAAAAGAATCTTAATAAAATTTTTATAAGGTTATAATTTTAAGACGTATTAAATGCTACGTAAAAAGGATCGAGCAGGTGTTCCTCGCACAAATACGTCTGGCATTGGCAAGGACTGACCGGTACAAAAAGTATTGTTTATCAGGTGCTCGGCTGAGTCATAATGTATAGACGGATTTATGGTCACATATTTGTTTACCTCTCGCAAGGATTATTAATACGCTGTTTCCTCATGCAACCGATAAGAGCAGCACCGTCGACATACAATTTTGGGAGATGGATTCGTGCTTAACGAAAGTTGCCGTACGTTTTTGTAAGGAAATTTACGAATAAAAGCGCGGACAGATAAAAATTTCGGCAATTGCTGGTGAAAACCGCAATATTAGCAAGTCTAAAAGTAGGTGAAAACCACTTCCTCCCTCTTCTTTAATAGGATTATTTTAAAATCCGGACTTAGAATAATTTCTGAGATTTTCAATACTTATAAAATTTTTACAAGATTCTACACTTATAATAATTTTATTTTTAACATGCTGCGCGCATTACATTAAAATGTTTAGATGTATTCGAATAACTACCTATGTATGAAATACTTTTATTTTTATGAACTCGGTGTTTGAATTTATTTAATTTCATTTTATTTTCTTCTTTCTAGAGGGTTTTGTTTTGCATGTAGGGTACTATGCCGTACGTTATGACAAAACTTTCTAGCATTTGTAATGATAACTTTGAATAACATAATCATTTTCTTTTCCGTATAAATTATTTTTCTTTTAAATTTATTCATCCTACAAAGGATATTTGAAACTAATAATTTTGTTTATGTGTATATAGGTTATATATATATATTAAGTGAACAAAATCTTTTATTGAAAATTATGGAAGAGTTTAATACGATGTATGAAGAATTAAGGTGATTAACAATATTTGTTATAAATGTGTGTATAGTGGCGTCTCCAAATTCTTTATTTGTAGTGGTGTTTTTTGTATTGGAATTTCGTGAAAAAGGTAAAGTTTATTTTCTTTTAATGTATATATATATATTATTTCTTTTTGATATGAGAATTAAGTATATTTTGTTGTATTTGGGTGTTCAATATTAACGTGTTGAATAATACATCAGGGATGTGTGAAATGAATTATGTCATTATTTAATTCATAGCATGGAGTCCTGGTGAATTTGATATACACGAATTGGTCTTGGTGGTACTGCGTTTGGGAGCGAGAAAAGGCACCAGGCAGAACTAATCAGGGCTGAGTTAATTTATTGAATACGCAGAGACATTGTTTTATTTCACTTTATTTATTTAATTAAAAATATATATATTCCTTAAGGGGTGTGCACATGATGATGTATGTTCGGGTTGCGTCCGACGAGCTGAAAATGACATGCTCGTAGGGTGGAACTTTGGGATACTCTTCTGTGTGAATTTGTTACTGATGGTACTGTGTTGGGAGCGAGAAAAGGCGCCGGACAGGACTAATTAGGGCAAAGCCACTTCCTTAATGTCTATATTTTGTTATCAAATAGTAGACCGCACAATTTTATTTTTTTTTTAATTTACATTCCAGTACAATTCATCACGGTTAATTTATTTTTAATTTTTGATTGTTTACATGTATCTATGACAAATATTAATAATAATAATCACGTTCACATTTTAGATATAAGCTTGCACGACATGGTGATTTCATTTATCCTTTATTTCTTGTAATATTTTATTGTTTATGATGTATAAATCTGAATTATGACCGAATATTGATTTTGGATGTGTAAATATTTGTAGATTAAAACTTTTGAATTTATTTAGAATTATTTTATTTTAATAAATTAGATATTAAGATTTATTTTGTATTTTATTTCTTTACCTGACCTGGAGATGATTAAAGAGAAGGAGAATCAAGTCATATTTTCTGCCCCTGAGAGAACTATTTATTTTCAAACTGAGCTAGTTACATGTAGAATGTTTTGCTTAACCTACCTTTCAGCAGAAAGTTCACCGTATCATAGTCTAGCATAAGGCCTAGCACTAGGATGCGTGCTTGACTCCCAGTTACGACTTAATTAAGTAAACTAAATTTATTTTATTTATATGTAAATTTGAAAGAGTCACAGCAATATGTTCAGGTAAATTTATTTACATACCTACTGCTTTAGTTTTTGAGTATGATCATACTTTCTTTGAGAAAATAATAATTATTTGAAATTTCAGGTTGACTCAAAATGGAAGAGTTTGGTGAAAACCTATAAAGATATTTTAAAACATAATTCGACCACTGGAAAAAACAGGAAGAGATGGGATTACTTTGATGTCATTCACAATATTTTACACAAAAAACCCGAATTCACCCCTGTGGCTACTTGTAGTAGCTACAAGGGTTTACAAGTGTCTGAAAAAGACGATAAGGAAAAGGAAAATCTTGATAAATCCAAAGAAATAGAACCATCCGCATCCCAGAGCAGTCCGAAGTATGAATCAACGTTCACGAAAAAAAGGAAAGCAAAAGACGATGCCTGTGAAAGAAGACATCGTGAAAAATTGCAGAGAATCGACAATTTGCAAGCCAGCATAGATAAAATGATTGATATTTTATCAAAAAAACAATGATAAATAAATAATAATATATAAATGTTTCATTGGCTATCTTTTTATACGTATTTATAGATATTATTTTTTATTATTAATTATGTATACATGTAATAATATTTCACAGTTGGACATTAAGATTTATTTTAATAATTATTGTATTATGCATTAAAAAAATGTACCTATTAAACACATGTACTTAATATGTAATAAGTAAATGTATATTCATTATTTTATTAAAGAGTGCTACTTGAAAATATAACTATTATTCTCAATTTAAGTGATAGAGATAATTAACAATATTGTTCCTTTTAATAAGACATGCACGTTCTTGGATGTTTTCATTATGTGGATTATTATCAATGATGATGTCTTCTTGATCCAACGCTCCTTCAAAATGATCGGCATTTGTGATACATATGTTATGCAATATGCATGCTGACATCACAAGTAAACAAATTAAAGGCAACTTTCTCGTTTCCAGCATTTTCAATCTTCTAAATCTGCATTTGAGAAGACCAAAGGCATTTTCAATCACTACACGAGTTTGTGATAACTTCCTATTATATAGTCTTTGGGCTTCATTAAGGTGTCCGTTAGCTCTGAAACCCACCAATAATCTTAAATGTAACCCATATGCCAAATCTCCTATTAGGTGGCTATCATTTGGGAATTCAATTTCATTGTTAATGATCCGTTCCCATAAATCTGACTTGGACAGAACCCTAGCATCATGTAAACTTCCAGGTTGACCTACATATATATCTCGAAACAATTTTCTGTTGTCACAAACTCCTTGTAATATTACAGATGGAAATCCTTTCCTATTAATATATGAATTTGAATATTCAGTAGGCTTTTCAATTCTTATGTGACAACCATCAATAGCTCCCACAATGCCTAAAAACATTACATTAATTAATTCAATCATTTAATTGTTAAATAAGTATATCATATATTATGTACCCGGAAAACCACTAATTTCTTCAAATTCCTGCATGATTTGAATGCACTCTTCTGGATTTGGAAAACTGATTATACGGTATCTCTCATTCATTTTTAAGAGCCTTTGAGCATTCCGATAAAGAATATTCCAGCAGGTGCTTTTGGATACCCCAAATCTATCGGCAACTGATCTAATATTCATAACATGTAATTTAACTTGATGTTATATGTATAATTATTATTAACAAAGTTATACCTGAAACATTCGACGTTTGCAAGACACCACAACATGATTAAAGTTTGTTTTTCCAATGAAATTTCTGGTTGCCCCTTATGTACTACATGCAGATTATCATCAGAAGCATGTAATTTTTCTAATAAAACTTCGAAGGTTGTAGGACAAATTCTGAAATGTTCTTTGAATTGTTGGTGATTAAAATTTTGTACAGTAATTTCGACAAAATTTTCGTTTTTTTCCAAAATACTGCAGCTATTTTCTTCTTCATCAGAATCTATTTGTTCTAAAATTATGTTTACCGTATTTACTATATTTATTGCTAAAACTTCTTCATTCATTTTTTAATCAACAAGCAGACAGTGCAGACACGTGTATTCACTTAAAAATCCAACCAGAGCGAACGTCATGTGAACGTAAAAATCGTGTAAGTTAGGTTATGTTAGGTTAGGTTAGTGCGAAAATGTTGACATTTCACAAACTTTAAATAACCCGCTTCCACTACCCACTTTAGCGTTTTTTTATTCTATCGACGATCCGAATGTTCGATGGTCACGTGACAAAAAAATCTACTCGCTCTGTTCTCTCTCCAGATTGAATAAAGAAACGCAGCATGTATCAAGGTGCCCCGTGTATCAATCTGCCCCATCTTCCCCTATTGTTTACATAGATTGTAAAATACATTATTTACCTGCTTTACTTGATTCTCCTTCCATCTCAAAAGCGATTGTGACTGAGCTACTAACTGTTACTAACCTGCAAACGACAATTTATGTAAATAAACCTTTCCTCGTGGCATCATTGTTTACATCCGGCGTTTGTAAATAGAGTTATCTGCGCAAACTCTCACTCTAGACAATTTCATTGGTTGATACAGCCGCGTCGCCGAACATCTACCGAAAAAGATAAAAGATAGTTATGTTTGAACTTCTGAGTGCTCCTCCGAACATTTTCTGAACTCCCTGCAGATCCGAACCGAAGTTTATAATTACTCTCTTAAGGTTAACGGGTTTTAACTTTCGAACGGCGTACCGAACCTCGACTGATACGCCGCAGTGCGCCAATGTCGAGTTTATAAATCCAGCTTAATGTTCTACCGCGACAGGATTTTGGTAACCTAGGAGCGGTCGTATTCACTCGGGAGTACTCGGTTAGTATGAAGCAAAGTGGCAATAGTTCAACAGAAAATATGAAGGTGGCGCTAGCGTATCGAATGTAGCGTATTTGTGATATGTACAGGATAATTTGTGTAGCGTTAGTTGCACACCATAGGCGCTTTCCATTTGCGTTATTTTGGTGCCCAGAGTAACTCACTAGCGCGCAAATGCATCTTGCACATGTTCCAAATGAAATTTAGAGAATCGTGCATAACGCCCAATGTTTCATTCCCCTTACCCCTGAAGCACCACCCGGAAATTGTGTGCAAGAAGCACATAATAGTTCTTATTTGTTTTGACAGTAGGAAAATTTTAGGTTATCAACTAAATCAATCAGATTCATAATCAATTCGTATTAACAGTAATGGATAATCCACCAGTTGAGCATGTAATTGAGTTATATGATGCGGAAAGTGAAACAACATAACATATAAATTTATCTGAGGTAGATTATTTTAGAGCTATAGAAGGTGGTGGTAAATCATACATAAGTAAAATATTTATCAATGTAAAAGTGTTATACTATTACAGATGTGGCATTTGCTCAATCATTAGTCAATCAAAGCAAACAGCGTACTGGAATATCTGAATCTAAGGGCGAAATTCAAGGTTATTCTAAATAATATATGTATTTATTAAAAAAAATTGAATTACAGATGTAGCAGTTGCTCAAAAGAATAAGATACAAAAGAACACACCTGAAAATATAGCAGAAATAGATGTCACATTGTTAGATGCATCTTCTAAAGGTGGGATGATATTATAATGAAGCTCCTTACAAACACGGGGAATATAAAGTGCTTCGTGTTGGGCTAGCCACTTTATAATAAACCCGGAAGGCGTTAAATAAATAAGTATTGATTATTGAAACTTAATCTTTGAGAATAATTGAAGGGGCAAGTGGAAGAAGGTGTTAAGTAACATTTTCTGAAAAAGTCGAGTTTTGATGTGGATGAAGGAGTTATGTGCATATTGCTGTGACTTCTTCTATATTGGTTAATAACCAAAAAATTGAGTTAATAAATTAATGTACTTTAGTAATCTCAGGGTCTAAGTGTGAATTTATTATATTTTTATAACGGATGATGTGTCGCAGCCTTGTACTTATTGTGAGTTCTAGCTGTGATTGTGATGTTTACTTTCCTTAGATTCTCCCTGGGATGGGTATAAATAAGTAGATATAGAATGTCAGCACAACTTATTTTATTTTATATAAATTTTTTACAAAACATTGTTAAATATCATTATTATGCAATACAATACATTATTCATTTCATTATTATATCCAGCCTTTTTCATCTGCGGTACAAGCACCTTGCAATCCTTGATTCTTTATGAAATTGTTAATAATAAATAAAAATAAAAATTCACTGCTCTAATCCTTCATGTATGCTCATATTTCGAAATTGCTGTTATTCAACTAAAGCGTTAGCACCTCGTTAAGTCGTCCTGAACTGAGATTCGCACGTCAATCCAGAGCTTACTCAAAGAAGAATTTATTTTTAATTATTTAGATAATATTCTAAATTTTATTGCTATTCGAAAAATTTATTAATGCTTCGTTAAATCGCCTTGAATCAAGATTCGCACGTCAACCCAAAGCATATTCAAAGAAGAATTTATTTTAAATTATTTAAATAATGTTCTAAATTTTATTGCTATCCGGAAAATTTACTAATGCTTCGTTAAATCGCCTTGAATTAAGATTCGCACGTTAACCCAAAGCATATTCAAAGAAGAATTTATTTTAAATTATTTAAATAATGTTCTAAATTTTATTGCTATCCGGAAAAATTACTAATGCTTCGTTAAATCGCCTTGAATTAAGATTCGCACGTTAACCCAAAGCATATTCAAAGAAGAATTTATTTTAAATTATTTAAATAATGTTCTAAATTTTATTGCTATCCGGAAAATTTACTAATGCTTCGTTAAATCGCCTTGAATTAAGATTCGCACGTTAACCCAAAGCATATTCAAAGAAGAATTTATTTTAAATTATTTAAATAATGTTCTAAATTTTATTGCTCGATAGTTTATGAAACACTCATGAAGGTTCTTTCATTTACTTATTTTAGGATTGCAAGATGGAGTTTATTTTATAGTGCTTGTACTCACTTTTCTTGGTTGTATAACATCTCGAATTCCTCCTGGTAGCCCAGTCCCTCCATTTTAGTTGAATTTATTGTTGTAGCTTTTGTGCGGTCCAATCCCGGTATTTCGCGCCTCTATATGTATCTGGCGCGCAGTTATCGTTGCCGCTTCTTACGACTACGGCGTCTGAATCTTAAAGCGTTTTATGCCTTTAGATTCTTTATTTCTTCGGAGCACTGGTTTAACTATTTCCTTTTAATTCTTGAAGAGCTTCCGGTGGACTTCCTATGGACTGCCTTATTTTCGCTTGTGTGTCGCCTTTTATAACGATTAACATTTGACGAACGATTCATTTTGTTTTAAATCGTTCCTTTAGTTTGAATTTTTATCTGCTACGCCCTCCGTGTTTATTTTGATAACTATTGAAATTACGTGATCATGTGACCTTCTTTCCACCATGTTTGCTATTGTTATTATTTACATACTTTATATTTTTATATCCATGGGCATTTGATTGATTTTTTTATCCATTGGTAGGTATTCTTTTATTGCATTTTATTATATTTACTTTACCTCCAATTTGCGTTGTATTTATATATATATTCATTGCTTTCTTTGTTGTTTTTGATATATATTCTCCTTTCGTTAATTAATTTAATTCTAACCTTCCCCTTTTTGTTCTTAGGAATCGGTAATATGGGATACACGCTACATATCGTCTTTATCGCCTTAGTTTGTTTTGGATGCTTCTTATCCTTTTCGTGTTTCGGCCCTTCTTCCTCGAGGTCATTGAACCACCTTTTTGTGTTCGAAGAGTTTTCTAAGTCCGTCAATCTTTAAACAAAGTTTTGTTGGTGTAAGTTTTTTTTCTGATCTACATTATATATTAACTAGTGTTTTATTTATTTATTTTAGCCTGGAGCCTCCTGAAGTGGATATATATTTATATAAATATAAAGAACTATGTACAAAATGCATATTAAAATGTGTATTCAACAATATCTTTTTATTCTGTGAATATCTGTGAATTTTCATAGTCAACATAATGTTTTATTTTTAATGGTGAAAATAGAGATGAGTGGAATACATTTATTTATTTATATGGACCTTTGTTCTTGCTGTAGTGTTTGTTATTAGTGCACTACGTCGAATGCAAGCCTTTATTCACCCTTATGGAACCTAGTGCTTCCTGCTTCGTGCAATTTTATTGCTTCTACGTGGTTTACCCGTGTGATGAAGCCGTCCCTTAGCATAATCCTTTCTCTATTTTTAGCGTTTAACTTCTTTTTTGTGTGGATTTGCTGCCTTCTTGTGAGTATTTGCAGTGCTACGTGTACTGCGATTTTATAATCAGGCTCTTCCTTGTCATATTTAAAATGTACGTCAGGATTTTCCTGCCTGTAATGGGAATTAAATTGTTATTCATATTGTATCCTTTACGTGCTCTCATTGAGGTTGGTTTTTTATTTATTTTACATCATTTTATGTATATTGTTGAATACCATTTCTGTTTGATTGGCAATGTTCTTATTTTTTTACGGGTATGCAACCCACATTGCATTGTTGTGTATTCTATTGCATAGTTATGAATTTTTGAGTAAACACTAAAATATAATTAAAACTACATACATTTACATTAATTAGTGAATTTTCTGTATTTATTTGTTAAAATATTGAATTACAATTTATATTGAATATGTAAAATTTTTATATACTAGCTAAATAAATGTGCTGGTGTTTTATTTTTGTTAATTTTTTTTTTATTTGTTTGGTCTCTTTATTTTATTTATGTATTTATTTATTTAACAAGAAAAATACCACAGCAATATGTAACTTGCCCCCTTAGCATTTGGCTCTATCTTTTAAATCAAAGCAGCTACCGAGTGGTAGAAGGAGCCATGTCGCACTAATAATCAAGGACGCTGTGGAAGAAAGAGCTATGTGCCCATAACCCCTTCAACCGCTCCAGAATGTATCTTTTTAATATCCCGTGCGCTACAAGCGGTACATAGTCCCACAACATAACCTTAAAATACTCTAATGACAGTGTTTGTGGCAGTAAGTTTGTATGAAATGAATTTAAATGAAAAAATGTTGTCTCGAGGACAACGGATGGTGCAAAAGGTTCTACAAAGTGAGATACAGTGTGAGGCAGGACCAAGCGGAGGTATTATTATATATTACACTCAATATTGGGTATATAATCAACTACCACTTTAATTTCCAGTTTGTCTTGGGACTTACGATAGCGACTATGTCTACCAGTCGAGTGGCAGTGACTATCAACCAAGTCAATCAGAATCAGAAAGTGATGATGAGTATAATATCTACCATAAACCTAATCAGTTAGCACCAGAAGGAGAACTGGAACAAAATATGGATTGTCAGTCAGAACCAGAAGAAGAAACTGAGCAAAATATTGCTTCTATTGTTGACGTTGAAGGAATGTTGAATAACAATGATAAGAATTTAACTGTTAGAGGTACTAAAAGGATTAAAACATTCCCTATTAAACAGAAAACCACAAGAACGCGAACTAGAAACACAGAGTTGTGGAAAAGACGTGCTGAAGCTATTCGTAGAGAAAAGGGATAAGTTTACACTTCATATAAAGGGATTGCTGTACCACGTAAAAGCATTTGCTCCGTATTGTTATGCACTGAAAAGTGCAAATTGCAATGCAGTACAAAGTTCAACGAAGCTAAACGAAAATTAATACTTGATGGTTTTTACAATCTTGACATAAATTCCAAAAATGCCTTATTATTTAGAAGTATTACTCCTATGGATGTTGCACGCCCACGTATAAACACTACTAAACCTAAATCTCATTCTTACAAATACTCAGTGGTTTTGGACAATCAACAAGTGTATGTGTGTAAATCCGCGTTTTGTGCTTTATATCAAATTAGCCGCAAAAAAGTAGACCTCATAAAGGATAAACTGAAAACTGGACAATCCGCTCCAACCAAAGATGCACGCGGACGTCATACGAATAGACCACCCAAGATAAGCGACGCTGTAGAGCAAGCTATAATATCTCACATTAATAGATTTCCTACAGAACAATCTCATTACTCACGAAACAGTAATCCACATAAAAGGTATCTTGCTCCAAATCTGAATATGTCCCGCATGTATAGATTGTATATTGAAGAGTGTAAAGAAATGAAGAAAGCAGACAATTTCTTAATCAAAAAGGCTACATATTCAAAAATTTTCTCTAGTAAGTTTAATTTATCCTTTAGTCACCCTAAAAGTGACACCTGCAGCAAATGCGATTCTGGAAAGTCGAATGCGGAACACCAAGAAAATGTAAAATTAGGCTTTGAGTTGATGTCGAGAGACCGCGAAAACGCCTTGGAAAACGAAAATGAGTGCTACATAACGGTCGACCTGCAACAGACCATGCCTTTGCCGAAACTAACTACGTCAAAGGCGTTCTACCTAAGACAACTTTGGTTTTACAACTTGGGCATTCACGTTATCACTACTGAAGGGCACCAATCAGTAATGCAAACTTGGACTGAAGATGTAGCCGACAGAGGTAGTGCAGAAGTTGTAAGCTGCTTATGGAATTTTGTGCAAACTTCTAAAAGAGTAAAAAATAAAACAAAACTTATAGTGTGGTCTGACTCATGCGCTGGCCAAAACAAAAACTTCCACATGATTTGTTTCTACCAGCTGCTGGTATTGAAAGGTATTTTTAAAGTGATTGATCATAAATTCCCAGAAGTAGGGCATACTTATCTAGACTCAGATAGGGATTTTGGCCGCATAGAAAAAATTCTGAGAACCCATAGCACTGTATTTACCCCTGATGAGTACAGACGAATCATTCAGTCTGCGTGCACAAAACAGTCGACTGTTAACAATATGGAAAACCACTTTCGTGATGTGGAGCGTTTACCAAATACATTGGGCCTGGTAAACAAAAAGAAAAACTTATTGAACGAAAAAGTTCCATTCGGGGATGGCATAAAGTGGATCCGTATTGAAGAGTTCGGTAGCTACTTGTATAAGGAATCATACGATGAGTATACCCCCTTCAAAAAAGTTTCATTATTCAAAAACACTCCATCAGAAAATTATTCACCCCCTACCGATGTTGAATTTGCGAGACTTCATCACAAAACAGGAAACGTATCACAGAAAAAAATTGAGAATCTTCGGGAACAGTTACCTTTTATCCTAGAGGAACATAGGGGATTTTATGAAAGTATTATTGGTGTAGAAGTAGAAAACCCTACGCAAAAACGACGGCGTACTAAGTGATATCATACTTTTGTTTAAATATGTTATTATTTTTTATTTTTGGAGAATAAATGATTATTTTGTACTAAGATTAAAGTATTTGATGCTTTCTTTCATTTTTATTCTATATAATTTTTATTATGTCAGTCAATGGAAGAAGGGGTTATGTATATTTAAATCAAAATTTCTGTATGAAAATGAAGTGAAAGATCAAACCTGTAAATCCTTGCAAACAATACACACTCGACTCTTACTAACTGAATAAATCAAATCTTAAAATTATTTTTAATTAAAAAATGCCAATTAATTTTAGTAAATCCTATTTATCTCATAAATATGTATTTGTAACATAACACTTTCTTCCACTTGCCCCTTCAATTTCTAACGATAAAAATTCCGGGGTTAATCTATTTCCTTTAGGCTAGCTCAGATGGACTCTTGTTAATACAGTCTATTTTAAAAATGATCAGCTAATAAGCAATGTTCTGACAAATCGTTTCAATCCTTAAACACAAGTGAAAGCGCGTTATTTATTTGAACTTCGCGGGATTTTTGGCGTATACGATAAAATGGTCTTTCAAGTGGGGTGGTGGAGCCACACCGCTTGAATTGGCGCGAACAATGCTCAAGTAACAGGTGGTCGGGAATTCTTTCGTGTGGATAAAGATTTATAGGCCTATTCTGTGTCATTCTATAATAATCTGTAAGCACTTCTGTAATGCCTGTAAACAATTTTATATAATAGGTATTCTAGCCACACCTGTAACTTACAGAAAATCTGTAATTCACTATAGATTTCTATAAATGTTATGGTCCTGCTAACTCTGCCTGTACCTAGCTGTACTTGGTATAACCTACAGTATTACCCCTTCCCTCATCAGATAATATATCAAAATAAGCAGTGTGGTGTGTAAGGCTAATTTTTTAAGTGTATTTAGATATTTCATCACTCTAAAATGAACTATCAAGTGGGTCTATTTTTTATTGGATTATTATTAGAACAGGATGAAAACAGGTACTGATATTATTTATAATTTAAAACACATTAAAAACTCGTGTTATATTTTTAGAAATCATATGCGTATTCTACGGCGGAATGTAAGAGATCACATGAACCCCTTTGAATTACCAGATAATCAATTTATACAATTGTTCAGACTCGATCAACAGTCTACTTTAAATTTAATAAATTCACTCGCACCGCACATACACAGAAGTAACATATCATTACATTTAAAGGTAATTTTTTATATAATAATTATATTACACAAATGAAAAAAATAATAAATATTTATTTTTTTATTTCATTTAAGGTTTTGACTACATTGAACTTTGTTGGAACAGGTTCATATCAAAATCCAGTTGGTGGTAATTTTTGTATTGGCCTCAGTCAAGCCTCAACAAGTAGAGCAATTAACGAAATATGTACAGCAATTAGTACTTACTTATTACCACTTTGGATTAAATTTCCTACAAATAATAATGAAAAAAATGCAATAAAGCAAGTGTAAGTAATAGGTTTAAATTTTTTAATAATATTTGCATCTGGGAATTTTGATTAAGTTTCTATCAAAAATGGGGCCTACGTGGACTTATTGGTGTAATTGATGGAACACATGTGGATATCGTTGCTCCTCCCATGACAGACGTGAATTGCCCACCCTTTGTTTATATTAATAGGAAAGGAAAGCATTCTATCAATGTAATGTTGGTAAGATAAAGTATTTCTTACAACTTATGCTTTATAAACAGATTATTAGATTTCAGATGCAGAACAAAAGATAATTGCATGTTCAGCAAGATATCCAGGATCAGTACATGATGCTGCTATCTGGCAAATGAGTTCAATTAAGCATTATATGAGAAGGAACTATGAAGCAGGAGATACATCATTTCTAATAGGTTTTTGTGAACAGTCTTACTTTTTACTAATATGATTATTTCAATTACATATATGCATACCTAGGTGACAGTGGCTACCCATTAGAACCATGGCTGTTCACACCAATTCAAAATGCTGTTGAAGGTACACCTGAAGCAAGATATAATTTACAAATCAAATCAGCACGAAATGTTATTGAAAGAACAAACGGTGTACTAAAAGGAAGATTTCGCTGTCTTTCAAAACAAAGACTCTTACATTATCATCCAGTAAAAGCAGCAAATATCATATATACGTGCTGTGTATTACACAATATGGCAAAAGCTGCTGCCTTACAGTTGCAGGGCGATGAAATTGATTATTATGATATTGACCAAGAAAACAATGGTAAAACAACTTTTTATTATTAATAATCAAATATATTTTTATTTGAATTGCAGAGTTTGGTATCGATCAAGATATTTTCCATGTAGCAAGACAAAGAAGAGATCAGTACATTAGAGAGAATATTGTATAAGTTTAATGTAGGGTAATATGCAGACATAATAAAAAAAATACAGTTATAAAATAGTTTTGTTTTTACAAAATATAATTATTAATATAACATTAAATGAAAAACAATTCTATTCCGTTCCTTGGTTGAATCAGTTTTATTAAAACAAGGCACAGTATGGTATATAAATGTTTAATGTTTTAACCCATAAACAAAGTGTTAACCAAACTGTTTTAATAAAGCTGATAAAAACCAGGAAACAATATTCTTACACTTAGTGGCTAAAAAATGGAACTTTAGATTATTCATAATGAAAATCGGGATTTTCAAATTTATATTTCACTATTGCAAATGTAAGCTTAGCTTTTTTAATTTCCAAATATTCATTGCAAAAGTTGCTTAAAGTTTGAATTAAAGCACTATTCACTTCATTTTGAGTATGTGAAATACTTATTAAATTTTCAGCCAGCATGGATAATGGTTTGGTTCGTGTTCTTTTGGATGTTTTTATATTTGTCCCCTCAGATACACTTGGAGTGGCTGGTAGATTTACTTCGGAGTTTATTATTATTGTCTCCACTGTGTCTTCATTTTCATTCTCCAGCTCCTCTGTGGCTTCTTGCACTGTTTCTTCTTTTTCTTCTTCTTCTATTGCAGCCGCAATTCCTTCATATATGGTAACTTCTGGAGCACCAGTTACCGTTACTTTTCCCCATACATTTATTGCTCTTTCCTCTAAATCATTTAACTTCAAATCTGTTACAGGACCGCCACCAGTTTTGTTTCTATGTTCCTTTATCTTCCTATATTTTGACCTGGTAGCATGCTTCCAGTCATTGAATCTCTAGAAACAGACATTTTATTTATTTTTATGCACAAATAATTTAATTATAACTTACTTTTTTCCATTCTTCACTACTTAAACATGGTCCATTACCCAGAGAATTCAACATATTTTTTAATGTATCCCATTTCCTTTCCAAATAATTTTCCCCTAATGTCGGGTTTATTATGCCACTTCTAAAGTGGTAGTCTTCCTCCATAAAGTTTAAATATACTTCGTATTGACTACGTGACATATTTTTTGTTCGTCGACGTTTCTCTTGCACGGTATTCATAATGCAAAAGAATAACAACTATATTAACCGACACCACGTACACGAAAATATATCGCTTACACGTGCTCACCATGTGCTTACACCGGCTTAAAAATGCGTATAAACTATAATATTGGTAGTTATAAACAGGTTAGAAAGTTACAGGAAATTACAGTAGGTTTGTAGATAAATGAAGCGAAGTTAGTCACATTACGATTATTTACAGGTGTCGCATTTTATGGCACACAGAATTGCCATTTTTGCAGATCTGTAAAGTTCCTACTTATAGAATTTCGTAAACATACAGATCTGTAAATTTATAGAAATTTACAGATTTTCACAGAATAGACCTATTAGTGTTTTAAAATTACATTGAATACTGTGATTGTTTGTGATATTTGTATAAATCTCAGGGGTTAATTGGCTTCGATATTATGTCTACAATTACCTGGTTCTTACTATTCCAACTGGCGATGTATGATCCTCCTGCGCCGCCTCGATGATCTAACCTGTAAATCTTATGTACATCTCTTTGATGTAGATGCAATATCTGTGTCTGTGTTTAATTGTATCTCCAATGAGTGTTGATTGAATAATTGATGGATATAAACAACCTTATATAGTGCATAACAATTTAATTTATTCTACAAAACATATGATACATACACTGCAAATTACTGACAACAGTTATTAAATGGAATGATCCTTATTAGGACTGACATAGATAAAGTATCATCAGATATGTACATACGGCAAAATAGATAGTATTCCTCATATTTAAGGCAAAATGATGGCAGTTGTATACATAACCCTATTTGATATAGGTGAAATTTGACAGGCTATTAACTTTTATATATAGAAACTAATGCATCGTTGATCTGGTGAACTAAGTGAATGGAAAAAAATGTGCTGTGACTTTCTTATATGTGAGTATAGAATATTTACTTTTAGGAAATTAACTTCTGAATGAATTAAAGGAAATGTTTGTTGAATTGTTTACTTGAGAAGTGATTACTTTAAATGAAAGATGTTACAATAATAATAAAAAAAAACATGTTGAAACATAGTTGAGATGACTCATATTAAATTGACAAAAGTACCTGTACAACGATTGACACCTTTATTCTGAGTGCAGGTATTCTTCGGATATGGCCTCTTCGGTAAACGACAGCTATGGTTCTGTACGGCTACTGATTATCCTCGTGCGGGCTTCGTTGATGCGAGCGACGGCTTAAGGGGAAATGACAGCTATCTTGTTCATGGACATCGGACTTCTTCAGGTAAGTATTTTCTTTTGAATTTTTGTTGGTTACTGTAATTTTTGACTAACCCTTTGATTTCTCCCTTGTTGTTTGTGTATTCTTGTCCGGATATTTTTAAATCTCAGGAACTAATAGGCGTTTTCGGATAGTGCGATCCGATTGATTCGATCAGTATCCTACCGTTCTGAAATAGAACTGGAAGCGGATGAACTGCGTTCGAAAACAAATCTGTTTGAACGGATTTTTATCAGCTGTTATGATCCAAAGGATCCCGAGAAACAGCAGATCAGTTAGATTTTCATATCAGCTGTTCAAATTTGTGAGGTTAAGTTCTTTAGTTACAAACAACAGTAAGAGTGATCATTAGCTGAAGAAATGGATGAGTTAGAATCGTTAACCTTACTGGATGAAATTGGAAACGAGTTTAATATTGTTTTAAATAAAAACGATTATGATAAAGTAATGAACGGAGGTAAGCACAAATTATTTTCAAAATAGATTAAAAACAGAATTTTTGCAATCGCTTTTAGATTACGTATTAGCACATAAATATTTATCTGAAGCAAAAGAGAAAAAGGATCGATTAGTTGCTTTCAAATTATGGACTGCTGACAACAGTGAAAACAAGGAAAATACCAATAGTATCATCAAAGAACACCATAATATACAGTGTTTAGAGGATTCAACAAATACTGATACGAATTCAGGTATAAATATATCATTTCAAACTGACGTATTACCGCAATTTCATTTATTTTTGCCGTTAGCATCTAACCAAAGGTGGTCCATAGATGAAACAAAGCAGCTTATTGATATGTACAAAACAAATATTGATAAATTTAATAATCCTAAATACAAAGTGAAAACAATATGGACTGAATTTTCACGTGTTCTTAACTATACATCAGAACAAATAGAAACAAAATTTAAAAATCTTAAACGTACATATCGCCAAGTTAAAGACAACAATAAAAAAACTGGGAGAGGAAAGGTCGGTTGGATGTATTTTGAAAGTATGGATGAGATTTACGGAAGTAAACCAGAAAATGAGCCATTAAGTATTGCATCAAGTACAGTGGGATTTACATCTAACGAAAATGTCTCTGAAACAGATACGGAAGATGAAATGAAAAAAGCTAAAAAAAAGGAAGGCAGCAACAACAGAACCGGAATGGGCAAAATTGTTTAGGGAAGATTGTAACCGACGCCATACCGAAAGGATGCAGCTAGGTCAACAATTTTTGGATGTATTAAAGAATATAATTGAAAAATAAATGTTGCACAAACATTAATTATTTGTATTTTTGAGTTGTAAGTGAAAAAATTAAAAAGGATGTATTTTGTAAGAATATATAATTTTTAAAAGTTTTTACAGTTTTATTTATAAAATATACAAATATCTTTAAAGGACACTCAAAAGTGATGCAATATAATCACGTTTTGTATATCCTGTATCACTACCTTCATAAATACTGTCATTACCAGGTGTATCTGTGCTCTCACACTTGGCTTCCATACAGTCATTTGCATCCAAACAGATATTATGTAGGATACAGCACCCTAGTATTATCTTTGGAATGTGCTGTGTCTTATAAACATTTAAGTGCAGTAAACACCTAAATCTCCCTTTTAGTAATCCAAATGTATGTTCTATTTTAATCCTATTTTCTGATAATTTGTAGTTGTAATTCTTTTCTACTGCATTTAAATGGCCATTATCTCGGTATGGTGTAAGAAGATGTTATGTAGAGGATATGCAGAATCTCCTATTAAATGTGTATCGTTTGAATGAAATAAGTCATGTGGATTATTAAATAAATTTTGTCCCAGATCTGATTTCCTAAGCATTCTTGCATCATGCATACTGCCTGGCCAGCCTAACAAATATACATTCTTCAATAATAGAATTCTTTCTTTAGTAGAGAGCTTACTTACCACATGATACATGAATAAATTTCGACTGGTGGTCACACACACCTTGCAACAAAAGGGAATGATAACCTTTGCGATTGACATATGACTCTTGGCTAACTGAAGGTGTTGTGATAGGTATGTGACTACCATCGATGCATCCAACAATTCCCGGAAATTTATTTTTCCTTTCAAAATAACTACTAATTTCTTGGGCATAATACCTTGAAGGCCATTTAATGAACAACTCTCTCTTTTCTATTAATATAAGGTGAAGTGGGGTAAATGTAATAATGGGGCTAGTGTAATAATGTTTAGTAAATTAAAATTCTGTAGTTTTACAAGCCCGCCATCTGGTATTAGAATACCAAAAGTGTTCTTAAATACCGCCACCATTACAGAAACCTGTGAAGCGTGAAGGTTAAATTTTGCCGGCAAATTTTTCGTGAGCACTGCATTTAACCTCAAAAGACTAGTTGACACATGGGTGGTCTCGGCGTGCACTGTAGTTGAACTAAAAAAGGTAAGTCCTCGATAAGTGATTTATATTTCTTTTATAACTTCAAATAATGGGTAAAATTGTTGTTATTAACTTAATTGCGCATTTTCTTAAAATTATGTGATGTATTACAATTGCCCCATAAATATAACACTGGGGGTTAATGTAATATATATCGAGTGGGTTATTGTAATATGTATATCACATTTACCCCATTTTCAGAAACATCATGGTACGAAATTACATTCGTAAGAAATCTCAGTCTTCAACGACTTATAGCAAGGAAATATTACAAAATGCTATAGACGAAGTGAAGAGTGGTAGGACAACAATATATAGAGCCAGTAAAGCTTATAATATTCCATATCCAACTCTATATACAAATGTGAAAGGAAGTCGAGGAAAAATTCATAAGAAAGGTGGTCGTCCAACGTGTTTATCATCATTAGAAGAAAACAAACTGGCAACGTGTTTGAGAACAATGGAAAAATGGGGTTTTGGGATGACTCGTCGGGAAGTTTTAGAAACAGTTGGAAATTATGTTCGTAGCAATAATGTAAAAACGACGTTTAAACATGGAATTCCTGGAGAAGATTGGTTTTTGGGTTTCAAAAAACGAAATCGTCTAAGTCTAAAAGTGCCTCAGAACGTAGAATATGCAAGGAAGAAAGCACTGGACCCATTTGTAATCTACGAATACTTCAGTCTTTTGGAGGAAACTATAATTAATCTTCATTTACAAGAAAAACCAGAAAGAATTTGGAACCTAGATGAAAGCAGTTTAAGCATTGATCCTCGAAAAACTAAGGTAGTAGGAGGTGTAAACAAAGCGGCGTCACGAACAATAAGCACTCCGGGAAAGGAAAATGTAACAGTCTTATTGATGTGTAATGCAGCTGGAGGCAAAGCTCCTCCTTTAATCGTTTATAAGGGGTTGCACGTTTGGGATCAGTGGATGACTGCTGAAGGCCAAGGATATCCAGGAACAGTGTATGCGGCTAGTAAAAATGGATGGATGGAATCCGAAATTTTTGCCAATTATTTTATAAAGACTATTTTAACCACTGTTGGAGAAGAACGTCCTGTGCTAATAATTTATGACGGACACTCGACGCACGTTACTTTATCCGTTATTGAAAAAGCCTTACAGGAGGATATTACGATCATCAAGTTACCTCCACACACCAGCCATTTACTCCAGCCGCTCGATCTTGCGGTGTTCAAGTCCTTTAAGACCAGATGGGACGAAAAACTTGTTAAATGGCAACGCCAACATGTGGGACTTAAGCTACCAAAAAAAATTTTTTCACAATTCTTGGGTGAAACATGGCTGGAAGTTCCTTCTCAAGTTATACAGAATGGGTTTAGAAAAGCAGGCATAGTTCCCCTAAACAAGAATGTAATTTCCGAGGATCAGTTTCCACCGGAAACCTTGCAAAAATGGAAAAACAGAAGTGTAACTACAGAACAACTGCCACACAGAAGTGTAACTACAGAACAACTGCCACAGTCGTCATTAACTAAAGAAGTTCTGTCTTCCGAAAATATGTCCGTTGCTCTTCCATTGTCAAAAGAAACTGTCCTACTTAGTGATGATGCCATCATACCCGGCACATCAAAAGATACTCCGCTATCATCTGACTCATTAACTACATTTGAGGACTTGTTATTATCTAAAATTAAACAAAAACCGTTGCCTGAAAAACAAAAGCGAAAGAGACTATGCATCGGGTCAGAATTGCTAACATCCGAACAAGCTGTTGAACGTTTGAAACAAAATGAAAACAGCAAAAAACCAAAACCAAAGGACAAAAAGGGTAATAATGTGAAAAGGCGACAACGAGAATTATCTTTATCAGAGAGTGAGGGTGATTTGGAAAGTGAAGTTACCCCAACCTATATCGATACAGATGATGACGTTGATCCAGAGGACCTAACAGAGTATGAAGTTAATGAACAAGATGTTCCCTTTATTATTCAGGTAAACTCCTGGGTATTAGTGCAATACACTACGAAAAAACGTGTAAAACATTTTGTCGGACAAGTTGTTAACAAACACGAAAACGGCTGGGTAATCAAATTTACAAAATATTCAAAAGAACATTTTGTGTGGCCAACTATAGAAGATTCTGACATTATAGAAGAATCTGATATTTTGAGGGTTCTACCAGAACCTGAAGTTACAAGAAGGGGTTGTTTTAGTTTTAAGGTCTCGTTCGATGGATACAATTTAAAATGTTAAATCGCGTACATATGCCCTTTGCTTCTTTTTTTAGAGAATTTTTTTATTTTTTTTAGATTACATACCATGTGCCTATATTTCAAAACAACATGTTCTTTTATAAGAGTTTATAACTTTGTTACGAATTGAAATTTTTTGATAAAAGAAAAGCCAAAATATGTATTTTTTTATGTATTTTTACAATAACCCCACCAACATATACTTGTGTTTACACATACAAATATATCAGCGATTATTACATTAGCCCCAAATATCGGGGCTATTGTAATATAGTAACATGTTTTAAAAAAAAAATCATAACTTTTTTCTAAATTAAAATAATTTATTTAAGTTGATGCAATCATTAGATAAGTCTCCAAAGAAGACGTCCGATTTTTTTTTTTTTTTTTTGAGCAAAGACCTGAAGTACAGACCCTTGTAAATTTGAACTAATGAAAAACTATATTACTTTTACCCCACTTCACCTTATTTAAAACGTTATAGATATATGCATGAGCTGTACTTTGAGATATATTGAACCGATCAGCAATTTTTCTGTAATATTTATATATGTCCACATATATAGTTATAGCACAAAATATATTCCTACCTAAATACCTCCTGATTGCCAAGGAACCATAGTGCAACTAATAACTGAATAGAAGGAGATGTAGGTTTGCCTACACTAGAATATGAAGGACTTATGTGACTTAACACTAAAGTAAATGTTTTCCTTGAGAGTCTAAAATGACTTTTAAAATCTAAAAATGTAAACAAAAATATTGGAATGTATGAGTAGTTTAATGTAAATCTCACCGAAATCTGTATATCTGGGAATCGTTTTTTGAATATAATTTTCTACGCAAATTCGTTTATTGACACAATATTTCATATTAAAATATCGTATATCTTCTTCTTCTGCCTCATCCCACTCCATTTCCATTATTTGAAATTTAATTAAACCACTTAATATTAGTTTTTTGGTACTCATACTGAATGTTGTAGTTAATATGTTAGGTTATGTGCTATTGATCCTGACGTTCGGTTATAATTTGAAGCAGATTGATTTAGGAAATAATCTTATATCAGCTGTTGATGATCTATCTGATCTGGGATCTTAGTTTCCGAAAACGCCTAATATGTGCTTTCCATTTTATTTAGGCGCCGACACCGTATATTTCCGGCCTTGGGGTAATCGGCGGGGAACAATCCTCACTGGTTGTTCACTTGATGCGTCAGACGCAAGGTCACGCGGACTTTTAAATTGTCACGAACTGATAACACTATTTTTTTCAACTGGTGAATTAATAATCGAATATGATAATGATCAATGAGCGACTCAATGAATAATAATTCAATGATCCCGGCTTGATGCCGTTCGGTCCTTTTTATATGTTTCTGTGTTATCGTTCTTGTTGCCATAGTAACTTGTAAAATCGTATTTTTCTTGGTCATATTTTCCAGAAATGTATTTCTGGAATTTAACAAAGTCATATTTATAATATATAAAAATAAATCATCTTTCATTTAAACAAATAAAATTATTTTAATGAGTTTTGCTTTGGAAAATCACTTTTTACGTTCAAAAGGTTTAATTTGCGCTTCTCTCAGTCATTTGGTTAATGACGTAATGGATACCTAATTAAATTATTATTTAATCGAATTTTACGATTATTATGCCTTATATGAAAATACTAACTTTACACTTTCTAGTTTAAATTACATACTTTAAATAATCACCCTTCATTCCTGCAATCAGCTTCATTTATAGTCACAAATTGTGGGGTTAATTTTAAAATTGAATTCCAGAAATAGTTTCTTAATTTATTTATACTTTGTTGCTATAATATTGATCTAAGAACCTTTCTCTATCTTCCTATACTTTTTATTTCATACACTTAGTCTGTAAATGGTATTTTTAAGAGGTTTTTCCATGTATACATTTCAAATGTCAAATTGTACAAAGATATTTATTTAATTACTGACTTTAAATTGTTAATGTGTCAATACTGATTATATCAACACGAATTAGCATCACTGACCTTTGCATTTTATACGTTGGATTCTAATTTATTGCTTTTATGCATAATCATTTCTTAAAATGATCATAATTCGTTCAAGACGGCGAATTATGATTAACTTCTGCAAAAATGCTTAGATTAACTAAGTGACTCTTAATCAGTTTTGACTCAGTACAATGATTTCAAATTAACCTTTGGTTCATTGGGTATTTGTTGCTAGTGATTGACATTAGTTCATTTAGGTTTTAAAGTGCGTATTTTTAATTATAAGTCAGCCATGTATGTGAGGTAATTTAAAAATGCCTAAAATGATGGTCCAGCCTTATATAATCTTGCCTTATTCCATGCCCTGTCGGTATTATATATTCTTTGTTTACAAGAAGTCGCCTTTTGATTTGATATCATTTTCAATTGAATTCTGTGGCTTATTTTTGTCTAAACTTTAAATTAAAACTGTCCATTTGTAATGGATATTTGTGCTTTATTAGCTTGGTTGATTCATATTATAAATTCTATGTTATCAGTAATTGTGCTTTAAACTAAACCTATTTTAATCGTTAAACTATTCTTATTCAGAATGCTAAGATACTTCAAGTAATTATTTTTAATTTTAACGTATTTACATATCATGTCAGTTGGGGTTCCTGATCTGTTTCATATAGGGGTAAATTTACATTTGGGGCAGTATATTAAATTTTAACTGTAATTCTAGACTTATAGAGTTTCACTTGATCAATATTAAGAGTTTTTAAATTATGTAGTAAATGTCCATTTTGTAAAGGATTAGAATGGAAAAACACAGTAATATTACTATCCTCTTTTATTCTTTACAAAGGGTATCAGTTTACTCCGAGTACTAGTTTCAACCAAAACCCGATATCCTCGAAGAAAGTGGTGTCTTATTCTGTGAGGTGTGGTCAATGCACATCAATATATATTGGTCAAACAGGTCGTAAATTAAGTAACAGAATATATGAACATAAAAATCAATTTTCTTCTAATATTTATAGACACAGACTTCAAACTGGACATAACATTGATTTTGATAACATTTCAATTCTACATAAACAACCGAAGAGCTTAAAACTCAACCTGCTCGAGACGTTGGAAATTGAAAGACATAAACAGCATTTCAATTTGCTTAACAATCAAATCTACACACATGATAAACCACTTTTTTCATTTCTTGAAACACTCAAATGAATTTTATATTCTTTAGGGTTTGTTCTGTAACGGCATGATAGCTTGTACAACGCTGTATTTTTGGTTGCCTAACTACATTATCTATTACACGATTCTCATGTATATTTCCACATATGCTCTGGTTCTTTTATTTTCGTTAAGTTATGTTTTTAGTTAGGGTGTTCGATTTTTAATGTGATTAGATTTGCGATATTCATTCGGTTCTCCCTCTATTTTACAATATACTTTTGGAAACGTCTTTTGTCCTGTCATGTTTTTGTTTTTCAAAAAGTATTGAATTTTTAACTTGTAATGTAATATTTGTCTTTGTATTAATTTTTCAAAGAAATTTTAACGTGTTAATTTTTAAGTAAAATGAGTATTTTATTCTTATAATATCATATGCATCCGCATTATATATGGAATTTTTTGATTTTCGTTGACTGTAAGTATTCTTTAATTTGCTAAATTTAAATTGTGATTTTTACTGGTAATACTTTAATTGAGGATGTCTATTCTAATATTTTATAATGATTTACCTAGATTCTGAGCTGATGATGGCCATGTGCTGAAACTAGTACTCGGAGTAAACTGATACTCTTTGTAAAGAATAAAAGAGGATAGTAATATTACTGTGTCTTTCCTTTTTAAATTATGATTTTGGGGAATTTTAAAAATATCCTTCGCTATACGAGGGTTGTTTGTTATGTATTCCCAATGTACGACTGGTTGCGTTTTATATGGCAAGCATTATATACAGAGGTAGTTATACGATTATTGAGTGGTATTGAGGAGGCTCAAGACCACCTCAATATATATACACACTTTTCTGTTTGATTGTATAATATTAAAATAAATATCTTGCAGATTCCAGTCTTGTTTGGAGTTATGAAGCAACATCTGAGCTAATAAAAAGTATGGAAGTATTTGAAGACCTCTCACATCCCTAAAAGAGGAAAGGTGTATTTGAAAATCTCACCAATGATTTGTTAAGTAAGAAATATATGTATTCCAGTAATGCATGTTATAATAAATGGAGAAGCCTATTAAGAACATTTAAAAGTGCAAAAGACAAAATTAGTAATACTAGAAGGACACCTATTAGATTTAATTTTTTTAATCAATTAGACAATATTTTAGGTACGTAATATTTTATTTAGTGTGTATTCTTATTTTATGTACACAAAATATTTATTATTTTCAGGAAATCGACCAGCAAATAAATACCTGCATACAATTGAATCAAGTGAAAACAAACGTATACCACTTTCATCAGATTCTTGTATATTTGTGTCAGCTAATTCTATGTCATCAGCATCTGACTCTAGTCTATCAGTGCCCGATTTATCGTGTGAACCACCATCTGAAATATCAAATAATAATAATAATGATGGTAAACGAAAGAGAAACAACCAGTACCAAGAACATAAAAAAAGAAGACATGCAGAAAGAATGACATTGGAGAAAGAAAAACTTGAATTAGAGAAAAGGAAAGTTGAGTTATTGGAAAATATATTGGAAAAATTAAAATAAAAATTAGTTTTGTACAATTTATAAAAATAAATGTTACATTGAAGTTTATTTTAATTACATATTTGTTGTTGTTTACTTATGTTTCTATAAAATTACAATTTAAAAATTTACAAATATTTTACTTTCTTATAATTATTGTGATGATAAAAAGTATTTATAGCTTCATTTGGAATAATTTTTGTAGACAAAATTCAGAATACACATATGTACAAGAAACTCGTGTGGTGCCCAGACCCCATTTCTTTACAATAACACTAAGCTTCAAACATATTATCGAATATTTCAGCTCCCATATCTACATTATGGTCTGCATTTGAATAATTAGGTACATTTATCATATCAAATTCAACATATTGAATATCTGTATCATCATTATTTATTATACATACATTGTGTAGCACACATGAAGCCATCACAATTTTAGTACATGTTTTAATATTAAAATTGTTAATTTTCTGTAACCTTCTAAATCTGCTTTTCAAGTGACCAAATGTATGTTCAATCATCGTGTGGATGAATGTCTATAATTGAATATTTTCTGTTGATGTGTTAACATTCCATTATCTCTAAATGGTGTAATAAGCCAACTGAGACATGGATAAGCTTAATCTCCTAACAGATAATCTCTTCCAAAATAATTTGGATCTTGTGCAGTATGACAGATATTGGATCGTCTGAGTACCCGGGCATCATGAAGGGATCCTGGTTCACCACAAGTTACATCAATAAATAATTTATTGTAAGAACAAATACCCTGAATAATAATACTACAGTACTGCTTTCTATTTACATAGTCTTCACTATTTTGTTGCGGCTTATTTATTTCTACATGGCACCCATCAATAGCACCTATAAAAAAATCAGATTACCCTATTAATTAATTAAATCTCTCAAATAATACCAATAATCCTGGGTATCTGATTTTTCTTTTTAAAGTTTTCTCGAATCTTTATTTTTTGTTCTTCATTGGGCCACACTATATAATACTTCTTCACTTTCAATAGAAAATTTAAAACCTTTATCAATATCCTATGGGCTGTGCTATAGCTCACATTAAATCGATCTGAAATCTCTCTGAACGTTTCGGTATTGCTTAAATACCATATAGCTAATAAAATACATGTGCTGGCAGAAACAGCTTGTCGTCCACTATTATTTACTTTGTCAAATTGAGAAAACATATCTAAAAATAATACTGCAAATTATAACATCAGAGTAAATTATATTAATTTTTTTAACCAATTAGTGTCCCAACACATTTTCTGGACATTCTGAAGTGTGATTGAAAAGTTTTATCGTCATAATTTGGGATTGTCTTTTGAATAAAGTTAACTATTCTAACTATTTTTCTTTTTTTACATGGTTCTTCATCCGAATCTGTACTAGAACTTATACTTTCACTGATACTTTGAGTTATTTCCAATGAAAAAGTGTACATAAAGTAAAATATATATAATCGCTTCGGTAGTTAGCATACTTATACAAAACCGCTTCAAATCCTTTTTTACTTCATCCATGTTTCTATACAATTTTCAGGTTAGGTGATATATTTCTTGTTTTTTGGTTTGTCACTCAATCTTATTTGTTCCAGTACTCTTTTATAAATGTGCATTACGCACGTGTGCACACTGCGCTCGTGTTTCAAACACAAGCGCTTCGTACGCATGAATGGAAAGCGCCTCATGTGTATGTAGGATATATTATAAGAAGATTAGAATATCAAAGAAAAATAATCCGTTCAGTGTATAAATATAAGGTGACCAGAATTTCAGAATGGTTCAGGAGGACAGAAATGTTTGTGTAATATCATATACTGGTACAAGCGCGCATTTATGCTTATGGTATTAGTACTTTAGGTATTATCAATAGTAACTAAAAAAAAAAAAACTTGTTTGATATACATATATATTTTTATTTTTTCTTACAAACTAGGTACTTAAGCCTACACTACATATAGATTTATGTATATTTTTCGCTAGAATGTATTCTTTTTAATAACACTTCATTGCTTGATAGCACTGTGGAGAAGGTTTCACATGACATATTGCTACGCAGCCCGATACTTTATTAAGTTGCGCCGCCCACAACGTCGCTTCGATACGGTACAATTTAGCAAGCAAAAAAAAAACATAACAGGGGAATCACAATAGCGAGGTGTTACATGAAAAAAATCACAGGACCAAACTAGCTCTCGTCGAAGAAGGCGTGTCGGTTCACAGTTACACCAGTAAGTGTCACGTCGGTCCGGTAACGACGTAGCGACGTTGGAAAAAAAATAATGGGCGCCAAACACTAAATCATCAAAATAGATGACCTACCTGTGATCTCTAGCTTACACTGGTCGTGTTCCTCCAATGGAAAGCCACCAAGGGTCACCCTGTATATTGAATTGTTAACGAATAGCCCTAAGGCGAAATCTGCTTGCAATATACACAAAAAAACAAAAAAAAAATCTAGCGATAGAAATAAAAGTCGGAAATACGGTAAGACTTCAAATATTCTTTATTTAATCCGAAGTATCAAAAATGTTGACACACAAAAAAAAAGAAAAAAAAATTATAAGAGAGTGTCAAGTAAATCTTTTTAAAAAAACATGAATATAAAAATTTGCAAAAGTTTTAAAACATCAAAATGTATACAGTAGCCCACGCAAGGCTAAACAGTAGCTGTTGAAACGTTTCATAAGCCGCATATTATTAATAATAATAATAATAATATATTTTACTGCCATACAATTCCAAAAAGAACATCGACATTGTCATAATTACACACTCCACAATAATTGTAAAAAAGTCAACAAAAAACAGTGACAAAAAAGTTAAAAAGTGATTTAATGGAGAGCGTGTGCTCCATCGTGTCAAAGATTCGCATCCAAATATTCCTGAACGGAGTAGAATTCTCTCTCCATCAGCAGTTTGCGCAGCACTATTTTTGCCTTTGAGAATTGCAAACCGTTGATCTTATGGTGCACTTTATTATAAATTTTAATGGCTGCATAGTTCGTGCTTCCTTGTGCGCATTTTACTCGATGATGTGGTAGTGACAAATTGTTTTTGTTTCTGGTGTTGTATGTGTGGAAATCACTGTGCTCACTATAAACACCACGATTCTCCATCACATGCTTTACACAGGTAAGTATGTATACGCATGGAAGGGTAAGTATTCCATGCTGCCCAAAAAGTCCCCTGCAACTTGTTTGCTGATCGCCAATTTTACTTAATATTCTTATCGCTCTCTTTTGTTTCAGGAATACTTTACTAGCCGAGACGGAACCACCCCAAAGTAAAATCCCGTAGGTAGCCACGCTGTGGAAATGACTAAAGTAGGTGACACGCGCCGCTTCGTAGGTAGCCACCTGACCTATCCTTCTAAGTGCAAACAAAGCCGATGACAACTTCCCGCACAGCATGTCGACATGGTGGCACCACCTCAGGCCACCGTCCATACAAAAACCGAGTAGGGTTGCAGTTTGGTGCTCATCTCTTGTCGAAAATAGTATTCTCTGAGACTTTTCTTCATTTAATTTGAGTTTCATGCAGTCGAACCAGTCCTTCCCACAATCTAACGAATTACTGGATTTCGTGTTTAAAGTTGATTTGCACTTGTCCCTATTCAATAACGTTGTGTCATCCGCAAACAAGGTTACACCATCTGACGTTATGTTTACTGGAAGGTCATTAACGTATATAACAAACAAAATTGGCCCCATCACTGATCCCTGAGGCAATCCACACGTCACCGTGTACTCCCTAGAGTAGTCCCCATTCCAATACACCGTCTGTATCCTATTCTGCAAGTAACTTTTACACAGTTGGAAAGGTACACCTCTAACTCCGTAATACCATAGTTTATCTAAAAGAATTTGATGATCGACTGTATCGAAGGCTTTATTTAGATCTAACATTGTTATTTCTGTGTATTCCTGTTCATGAAAAGATGTTAGTATGCTCTCGACAATGTCGACAATTGCTGTTGTTGTGGATTTCTTCTGCCTATACCCATGTTGGTTTTCGTTGAAAAATTTGTTCTTCTCGAAGTATTTCACCAAACGCTGTTTTAAGGCTGTTTCCAATACTTTCGAAAACACTGGCAGGATCGAAATGGGTCTGTAATTTTCATATTCATCTCTTTTGCCCTTCTTGAAGATCGGTACAACCTTGGCCAGTTTCAGTGCATCTGGGAAGACCCCCTCCATAAAACACAGATTTATGACATGTGCCAATGGCTCCATTATGTCCACTGCAACCTCCCTCAACAGAGCTCTAGAAAACCCATATATATCCTGAGAGCTTTTACTTTTTAAGGACTTTATGATTGCTAGTATTTCTTGTGGTGTCACCGGGCTCAAATAAAACGAGTTGGCATTATTTATTTTCATGTTCCTAAGATACACATCAGGCGCTCGCTCAGATCTACCAATGGTCCCAAGTATTTGCTGTCCAACAGAACTAAAATTTCTCTGAAAAGAGTTACAATCAAGTTGTTTTTCAATCATCTCAGTGTTTCCTGATTTTTGAACCTCTCTATTGACAACCTCCCATATCGCTTTCTGTCTATTGCCCGATAATACTACGTGTTTTGTGTTCATTTCTCTTCTACTCATTTGTATCTTTCTTCTATACTCCCTCCTGACAATATTGAATGCATTTTTTGAATCTCTATCGCCTCGCACCATCATCACTACTCTCAGAGCGTCCATTGTGTTTCTTATTTTGCCTATGTCGGTATTTATCCAAACTTTTGTTTTATCTCGTGGCTTTACTGTGATTTACCTCATGGGAATAGATTCGTCAAGATGACTCATTATAGTGCCATGCAACCATGAGAATGCTTCTAAAGCACTTTTGTTTCGAAGCGCTTCAATGTTCAAATTTTGCAACTTCTTCCTAAAATTAAATATATTTATATCTTTCATTGACCGTTTTTTAATTGTTTTTATTTCAGGTAACCCAGAATTCGGAACTTTAGTTAAAGTAAGCACCTGTGCAAGGTGGTCCGATAGGTGGGGCTCTATCGTTTGTTTTGAATATTTTTCACTCATTATATTAGTGTACATGTTATCAATGCAAGTCGCTGATCTGGAGGTAACTCTCGACGGTTCCTCAAACACATTTTGTAAATTATACGATGCCAATAAATTTATTAGTTGTGACTTGTTGTTCATTTCTGATAATATGTTTACATTAAAATCACCAACTAATATAATATTTCTTGATGTGTATCTGCTAGTTACTTTCGATAACACCCCATCCAACTGTTCCATAAAAATAGCACAATTCGCAGCTGGAGCCCTGTATATGCAAAGTACGATTAACTTCAATACCGGAACTTCTATACCGGTTATGTTTTCTCAATTGATTCATTCCATACATATCTTTTTAAAGGCGATTGCTTTTTTATCATTATCAACACACCTCTCTTATATAAGTACTCCTACAAAATGGTTACCTATTTTAAAAATTATCTATATTTATTCGTTGCACAACATCGTCAGTCAAACCCACGTTTCGGTTATACAAGCTATATCTATATTATCAGTATTTAAGTCAAATACGTTATATATATATACTGCTAGCATCCTATTCGACCCATGAGGTGGGAAGTTGAAGCTTACATGACTATGAGTGAAAAGAG